>CAKKTE020000024.1:0-424135 GCA_920105625.2 Clusia tigrina
AGGACGTACCATATAGAAGTTAGGTCCATTTGAAGTTTTATCAGAGTTTGATTTGGGACTCAAGGGTAGCATAGCTTTGAGCGATAGCTTAAATTGACAAGAGGCTCGAGTACTTTATTGTTACAAAATTTCAAGGTTTTATGACGATCCAGTAAAAAATTACAAGCAATTGTATGTTGCACACTTTGATAGGTGTTGGACTTACTGTATAGAAGTTAGGGCCATTTGAAGTTTTATCAGTGTTTGCTTTGGGATTCAAGGGTAGCATAGATTTGAGCGATAGCTAAAATTGACAAGAGGCTCGAGTTCTTTATTGTTACAAAATTTCAAGGTTTTATGACGCTCCAGTAAAAAATTGCAAGCATTTGTATGTTGCAAACTTTGATATGTGTAGGACGTACTGTATAGAAGTGAGGGCCATTTCAAATTTTATCAGTGTTTGATTTGGGACTCAAAGGTAGCATAGTTTTGAGCGATAGCTTAAATTGACAAGAGGCTCGAGTACTTTATTGTTAGAAAATTTCAAGGTTTTATGACGCTCTATTAAAAAGTTACAAGCATTTGTATGTTGCAAATTTTGATAGGTGTAGGACGTACTGTATAGAAGTTAGGGCCATTTGAAGTTTTATCAGTGATTGCTTTGGGACTCAAGGGTAGCATAGCTTTGAGCGATAGCTTAAATTAACAAGAGTACTTTATTGTTACAAAATTTCACGGTTTTATGACGCTCCAGTAAAAAATTACTAGCATTTGTATAGTGCAAACTTTAATAGGTGTAGGACGTACCGTATAGAAGTTAGGTCCATTTGAGGTTTTATCAGTGTTTGATTTGGGACTCGAGGGGTAGCATAGCTTTGAGCGATAGCTAAAATTGACAAGAGGCTCGAGTACTTTACTGTTACAAAATTTCAAGGTTTTATGACGCTCCAGTAAAAAAATTACAAGCATTTGTATGTTGCAAACTTTGATAGGTGTAGGACGTACCGTATAGAAGTTAGGTCCATTTGAAGTTTTATCAGTGTTTGATTTGGGACTCAAGGGTAGCATAGCTTTGAGCGATAGCTTAAATTGACAAGAGGCTCGAGTACTTTATTGTTACAAAATTTCAAGGTTTTAGGACGCTCCAGTAAAAAGATACAAGCATTTGTATGTTGCAAACTTTGATAGGTTTAGGACATACCGTATAGAAGTTAGGTCCATTTGAAGTTTTATCAGTGTTTGATTTGGGTCTCAAGGGTAGCATAGCTTTGAGCGATAGCTAAAATTGACAAGAGGCTCGAGTACTTTATTGTTACAAAATTTCAAGGTTTTATGACGCTCCAGTAAAAAATTACAAGCATTTGTATGTTGCAAACTTTGATAGGTGTAGGACGTACCGTATAGAAGTTAGGACCATTTGAAGTTTTATCAGTGTTTCATTTGGGACTCAACGGTAGCATAGCTTTGAGCGATAGCTTAAATTGACAAGAGGCTCGAGTACTTTATTGTTACAAAATTTCAAGGTTTTAGGACGCTCCAGTAAAAAGTTACAAGCATTTGTATTTTGCAAACTTTGATAGGTGTAGGACGTACCGTATAAAAGTTAGGGCCATTTGAAGTTTTATCAGTGTTTGATTTATGACTCAAGGGTAGCATAGCTTTGAGCGATAGCTTAAATTGACAAGAGACTCGAGTACTTTATTGTTACAAAATTTCAAGGTTTTATGACGCTCCAGTAAAAATTTACAAGCATTTGTATGTTGCGAACTTTGATAGGTGTAGGACGTAGCATAGCTTTGAGCGATAGCTTAAATTGACAAGAGGCTCGAGTACTTTATTGTTACAAAATTTCAAGGTTTTATGACGCTCCAGTAAAAAGTTACAAGCATTTGTATGTTGCAAACTTTGATAGTGTAGGACGTACCGTATAGAAGTTAGGACCATTTGAAGTTTTATCAGTGTTTGATTTGGGACTCAAAGGTAGCATAGCTTTGAGCGATAACTTACATTGACAAGAGGCTCGAGTACTTTATTGTTACAAAATTTCAAGGTTTTATGACGCTGCAGTAAAAAGTTACAAGCATTTGTATATTGCAAACTTTGATAGGTGTAGGACGTACCGTATAGAAGTTAGGGCCATTTGAAGTTTTATCAGTGTTTGATTTGGGACTCAAGGGTAGCATAGCTTTGAGCGATAGCTTAAATTGACAAGAGGCTCGAGTACTTTATTGTTACAAAATTTCAAGGTTTTATGACGGTCCAGTAAAAAGTTACAAGCATTTGTATGTTGCAAACTTTGATAGGTGTAGCACATACCGTATAGAAGTTAGAGCCATTTGAAGTTCTATCAGTGTTTGATTTGGGACTCAAGGGTAGCATAGCTTTGAGCGATAACTTACATTGACAAGAGGCTCGAGTACTTTATTGTTACAAAATTTCAAGGTTTTATGACGCTGCAGTAAAAAGTTACAAGCATTTGTATGTTGCAAACTTTGATAGGTGTAGGACGTACCGTATAGAAGTTAGGGCCATTTGAAGTTTTATCAGTGTTTGATTTGGGACTCAAGGGTAGCATAGCTTTGAGCGATAGCTTAAATTGACAAGAGGCTCGAGTACTTTATTGTTACAAAATTTCAAGGTTTTATGACGCTCCAGTAAAAAGTTACAAGCATTTGTATGTTGCAAAGTTTGATAGGTGTAGGACGTACCGTATAGAAGTTAGGACCATTTGAAGTTTTATCAGTTTTTGATTTGGGACTCAAGGGTAGCATAGCTTTGAGCGATAACTTACATTGACAAGAGGCTCGAGTACTTTATTGTTACAAAATTTCAAGGTTTTATGACGCTGCAGTAAAAAGTTACAAGCATTTGTATGTTGCAAACTTTGATAGGTGTAGCACATACCGTATAGAAGTTAGGGCCATTTGAAGTTCTATCAGTGTTTGATTTAGGACTTAAAGGTAGCATAGCTTTGAGCGATAGCTTAAATTAACAAGAGGCTCGAGTACTTTATTGTTACAAAATTTCAATGTTTTATGACGCTCCAGTAAAAAATTACAAGCAATTGTATGTTGCAAACTTTGATGGGTGTAGGACATACTGTATAGAAGTTAGGCCCATTTGAAGTTTTATCAGTGTATGCTTTGGGACTCAAGGGTAGCATAGCTTCGAGCGATAACTTACATTGACAAGAGGCTCGAGTACGTTATTGTTACAAAATTTCAAGGTTTTATGACGCTGCAGTAAAAAGTTACAAGCATTTGTATGTTGCCAACTTTGATAGGTGTAGCACATACCGTATAGAAGTTAGAGCCATTTGAAGTTCTATCAGTGTTTGATTTGAGACTTAAGGGTAGCATAGCTTTGAGCGATAGCTTAAATTAACAAGAGGCTCGAGTACTTTATTGTTACAAAATTTCAAGGTTTTATGACGCTCCAGTAAAAAATTACAAGCAATTGTATGTGGCACACTTTGATAGGTGTAGGACTTACTGTATAGAAGTTAGGGCCATTTGAAGTTTTATCAGTGTTTGCTTTGGGACTCAAGGTTTTATGACGCTCTATTAAAAAGTTACAAGCATTTGTATGTTGCAAACTTTGATAGGTGTAGGACGTACTGTATAGAAGTTAGTGCCATTTGAAGTTTTATCAGTGATTGCTTTGGGACTCAAGGGTAGCATAGCTTTGAGCGATAGCTAAAATTGACAAGAGGCTCGAGTACTTTATTGTTAGAAAATTTCAAGGTTTTATGACGCTCTATTAAAAAGTTACAAGCATTTGTATGTTGCAAATTTTGATAGGTGTAGGACGTACTGTATAGAAGTTAGGGCCATTTGAAGTTTTATCAGTGATTGCTTTGGGACTCAAGGGTAGCATAGCTTTGAGCGATAGCTTAAATTAACAAGAGTACTTTATTGTTACAAAATTTCACGGTTTTATGACGCTCCAGTAAAAAATTACTAGCATTTGTATAGTGCAAACTTTAATAGGTGTAGGACGTACCGTATAGAAGTTAGGTCCATTTGAGGTTTTATCAGTGTTTGATTTGGGACTCGAGGGTAGCATAGCTTTGAGCGATAGCTAAAATTGACAAGAGGCTCGAGTACTTTATTGTTACAAAATTTCAAGGTTTTATGACGCTCCAGTAAAAAATTACAAGCATTTGTATGTTGCAAACTTTGATAGGTGTAGGACGTACCGTATAGAAGTTAGGTCCATTTGAAGTTTTATCAGTGTTTGATTTGGGACTCAAGGGTAGCATAGCTTTGAGCGATAGCTTAAATTGACAAGAGGCTCGAGTACTTTATTGTTACAAAATTTCAAGGTTTTAGGACGCTCCAGTAAAAAGATACAAGCATTTGTATGTTGCAAACTTTGATAGGTTTAGGACATACCGTATAGAAGTTAGGTCCATTTGAAGTTTTATCAGTGTTTGATTTGGGACTCAAGGGTAGCATAGCTTTGAGCGATAGCTAAAATTGACAAGAGGCTCGAGTACTTTATTGTTACAAAATTTCAAGGTTTTATGACGCTCCAGTAAAAAATTACAAGCATTTGTATGTTGCAAACTTTGATAGGTGTAGGACGTACCGTATAGAAGTTAGGTCCATTTGAAGTTTTATCAGTGTTTCATTTGGGACTCAAGGGTAGCATAGCTTTGAGCGATAGCTTAAATTGACAAGAGGCTCGAGTACTTTATTGTTACAAAATTTCAAGGTTTTAGGACGCTCCAGTAAAAAGTTACAAGCATTTGTATTTTGCAAACTTTGATAGGTGTAGGACGTACCGTATAAAAGTTAGGGCCATTTGAAGTTTTATCAGTGTTTGATTTATGACTCAAGGGTAGCATAGCTTTGAGCGATAGCTTAAATTGACAAGAGACTCGAGTACTTTATTGTTACAAAATTTCAAGGTTTTATGACGCTCCAGTAAAAATTTACAAGCATTTGTATGTTGCAAACTTTGATAGGTGTAGGACGTACCGTATAGAAGTTAGGGCCATTTGAAGTTTTATCAGTGTTTGATTTGGGACTCAAGGGTAGCATAGCTTTGAGCGATAGCTTAAATTGACAAGAGGCTCGAGTACTTTATTGTTACAAAATTTCAAGGTTTTATGACGCTGCAGTAAAAAGTTACAAGCATTTGTATGTTGCAAACTTTGATAGGTGTAGCACATACCGTATAGAAGTTAGAGCCATTTGAAGTTCTATCAGTGTTTGATTTGGGACTCAAGGGTAGCATAGCTTTGAGCGATAACTTACATTGACAAGAGGCTCGAGTACTTTATTGTTACAAAATTTCAAGGTTTTATGACGCTGCAGTAAAAAGTTACAAGCATTTGTATGTTGCAAACTTTGATAGGTGTAGGACGTACCGTATAGAAGTTAGGGCCATTTGAAGTTTTATCAGTGTTTGATTTGGGACTCAAGGGTAGCATAGCTTTGAGCGATAGCTTAAATTGACAAGAGGCTCGAGTACTTTATTGTTACAAAATTTCAAGGTTTTATGACGCTCCAGTAAAAAGTTACAAGCATTTGTATGTTGCAAAGTTTGATAGGTGTAGGACGTACCGTATAGAAGTTAGGACCATTTGAAGTTTTATCAGTTTTTGATTTGGGACTCAAGGGTAGCATAGCTTTGAGCGATAACTTACATTGACAAGAGGCTCGAGTACTTTATTGTTACAAAATTTCAAGGTTTTATGACGCTGCAGTAAAAAGTTACAAGCATTTGTATGTTGCAAACTTTGATAGGTGTAGCACATACCGTATAGAAGTTAGGGCCATTTGAAGTTCTATCAGTGTTTGATTTAGGACTTAAAGGTAGCATAGCTTTGAGCGATAGCTTAAATTAACAAGAGGCTCGAGTACTTTATTGTTACAAAATTTCAAGGTTTTATGACGCTCCAGTAAAAAATTACAAGCAATTGTATGTTGCAAACTTTGATAGGTGTAGGACATACTGTATAGAAGTTAGGCCCATTTGAAGTTTTATCAGTGTATGCTTTGGGACTCAAGGGTAGCATAGCTTCGAGCGATAACTTACATTGACAAGAGGCTCGAGTACGTTATTGTTACAAAATTTCAAGGTTTTATGACGCTGCAGTAAAAAGTTACAAGCATTTGTATGTTGCCAACTTTGATAGGTGTAGCACATACCGTATAGAAGTTAGAGCCATTTGAAGTTCTATCAGTGTTTGATTTGAGACTTAAGGGTAGCATAGCTTTGAGCGATAGCTTAAATTAACAAGAGGCTCGAGTACTTTATTGTTACAAAATTTCAAGGTTTTATGACGCTCCAGTAAAAAATTACAAGCAATTGTATGTGGCACACTTTGATAGGTGTAGGACTTACTGTATAGAAGTTAGGGCCATTTGAAGTTTTATCAGTGTTTGCTTTGGGACTCAAGGTTTTATGACGCTCTATTAAAAAGTTACAAGCATTTGTATGTTGCAAACTTTGATAGGTGTAGGACGTACTGTATAGAAGCTAGTGCCATTTGAAGTTTTATCAGTGATTGCTTTGGGACTCAAGGGTAGCATAGCTTTGAGCGATAGCTTAAATTGACAAGAGGCTCGAGTACTTTATTGTTACAAAATTTCAAGGTTTTATGACGCTCCAGTAAAAAGTTACAAGTATTTGTATGTTGCAAACTTTGATAGTGTAGGACGTACCGTATAGAAGTTAGGACCATTTGAAGTTTTATCAGTGTTTGATTTGGGACTCAAGGGTAGCATAGCTTTGAGCGATAACTTACATTGACAAGAGGCTCGAGTACTTTATTGTTACAAAATTTCAAGGTTTTATGACGCTGCAGTAAAAAGTTACAAGCATTTGTATATTGCAAACTTTGATAGGTGTAGGACGTACCGTATAGAAGTTAGGGCCATTTGAAGTTTTATCAGTGTTTGATTTGGGACTCATGGGTAGCATAGCTTTGAGCGATAGCTTAAATTGACAAGAGGCTCGAGTACTTTATTGTTACAAAATTTCAAGGTTTTATGACGCTCCAGTAAAAAGTTACAAGCATTTGTATGTTGCAAACTTTGATAGGTGTAGGACGTACCGTATAGAAGTTAGGACCATTTGAAGTTTTATCAGTGTTTTATTTGGGTCTCAAGGGTAGCATAGCTTTGAGCGATAACTTACATTGACAAGAGGCTCGAGTACTTTATTGTTACAAAATTTGAAGGTTTTATGACGCTGCAGTAAAAAGTTACAAGCATTTGTATGTTGCAAACTTTGATAGGTGTAGCACATACCGTATAGAAGTTAGAGCCATTTGAAGTTCTATCAGTGTTTGATTTGGGTCTCAAGGGTAGCATAGCTTTGAGCGATAACTTAAATTGACAAGAGGCTCGAGTACTTTATTGTTACAAAATTTCAAGGTTTTATGACGCTGCAGTAAAAAGTTACAAGCATTTGTATGTTGCAAACTTTGATAGGTGTAGGACGTACCGTATAGAAGTTAGGGCCATTTGAAGTTTTATCAGTGTTTGATTTGGGACTCAAGGGTAGCATAGCTTTGAGCGATAGCTTAAATTGACAAGAGGCTCGAGTACTTTATTGTTACAAAATTTCAAGGTTTCATGACGCTCCAGTAAAAAGTTACAAGCATTTGTATGTTGCAAACTTTGATAGGTGTAGGACGTACCGTATAGAAGTTAGGACCATTTGAAGTTTTATCAGTTTTTGATTTGGGACTCAAGGGTAGCATAGCTTTGAGCGATAACTTACATTGACAAGAGGCTCGAGTACTTTATTGTTACAAAATTTCAAGGTTTTATGACGCTGCAGTAAAAAGTTACAAGCATTTGTATGTTGCAAACTTTGATAGGTGTAGCACATACCGTATAGAAGTTAGAGCCATTTGAAGTTCTATCAGTGTTTGATTTGGGACTTAAGGGTAGCATAGCTTTGAGCGATAGCTTAAATTAACAAGAGGCTCGAGTACTTTATTGTTACAAAATTTCAAGGTTTTATGACGCTCCAGTAAAAAATTACAAGCAATTGTATGTTGCAAACTTTGATAGGTGTAGGACATACTGTATAGAAGTTAGGCCCATTTGAAGTTTTATCAGTGTATGCTTTGGGACTCAAGGGTAGCATAGCTTCGAGCGCTAACTTACATTGACAAGAGGCTCGAGTACTTTATTGTTACAAAATTTCAAGGTTTTATGACGCTGCAGTAAAAAGTTACAAGCATTTGTATGTTGCAAACTTTGATAGGTGTAGCACATACCGTATAGAAGTTAGAGCCATTTGAAGTTCTATCAGTGTTTGATTTGGGACTTAAGGGTAGCATAGCTTTGAGCGATAGCTTAAATTAACAAGAGGCTCGAGTACTTTATTGTTACAAAATTTCAAGGTTTTATGACGCTCCAGTAAAAAATTACAAGCAATTGTATGTGGCACACTTTTATAGGTGTAGGACTTACTGTATAGAAGTTAGGGCCATTTGAAGTTTTATCAGTGTTTGCTTTGGGACTCAAGGGTAGCATAGCTTTGAGCGATAGCTAAAATTGACAAGAGGCTCGAGTACTTTATTGTTACAAAATTTCAAGGTTTTATGACGCTCCAGTAAAAAATTACAAGCATTTGTATGTTGCAAACTTTGATATGTGTAGGACGTACCGTATAGAAGTGAGGGCCATTTCAAATTTTATCAGTGTTTGATTTGGGACTCAAAGGTAGCATAGTTTTGAGCGATAGCTTAAATTGACAAGAGGCTCGAGTACTTTATTGTTACAAAATTTCAAGGTTTTATGACGCTCCATTAAAAAGTTACAAGCATTTGTATGTTGCAAACTTTGATAGGTGTAGGACGTACTGTATAGAAGTTAGGGCCATTTGAAGTTTTATCAGTGATTGCTTTGGGACTCAAGGGTAGCATAGCTTTGAGCGATAGCTTAAATTAACAAGAGGCTCGAGTAATTTATTGTTACAAAATTTCAAGGTTTTATGACGCTCCAGTAAAAAATGACTAGCATTTGTATAGTGCAAACTTTGATAGGTGTAGGACGTACCGTATAGAAGTTAGGTCCATTTGAGGTTTTATCAGTGTTTGATTTGGGACTCAAGGGTAGCATAGCTTTGAGCGATAGCTAAAATTGACAACAGGCTCGAGTACTTTATTGTTACAAAATTTCCAGGTTTTATGACGCTCCAGTAAAAAATTACAAGCATTTGTATGTTGCAAACTTTGATAGGTGTAGGACGTACCGTATAGAAGTTAGGTCCATTTGAAGTTTTATCAGTGTTTGATTTGGGACTCAAGGGTAGCATAGCTTTGAGCGATAGCTTAAATTGACAAGAGGCTCGAGTACTTTATTGTTACAAAATTTCAAGGTTTTAGGACGCTCCAGTAAAAAGATACAAGCATTTGTATGTTGCAAATTTTGATAGGTGTAGGACGTACCGTATAGAAGTTAGGTCCATTTGAAGTTTTATCAGTGTTTGATTTGGGACTCAAGGGTAGCATAGCTTTGAGCGATAGCTAAAATTGACAAGAGGCTCGAGTACTTTATTGTTACAAAATTTCAAGGTTTTATGACGCTCCAGTAAAAAATTACAAGCATTTGTATGTTGCAAACTTTGATAGGTGTAGGACGTACCGTATAGAAGTTAGGTCCATTTGAAGTTTTATCAGTGTTTGATTTGGGACTGAAGGGTAGCATAGCTTTGAGCGATAGCTTAAAGTGACAAGACGCTCGAGTACTTTATTGTTACAAAATTTCAAGGTTTTATCACGCTGCAGTAAAAAGTTACAAGCATTTGTATGTTGCAAACTTTGATAGGTGTAGCACATACCGTATAGAAGTTAGAGCCATTTGAAGTTCTATCAGTGTTTGATTTGGGACTTAAGGGTAGCATAGCTTTGAGCGATAGCTTAAATTAACAAGAGGCTCGAGTACTTTATTGTTACAAAATTTCAAGGTTTTATGACGCTCCAGTAAAAAATTACAAGCAATTGTATGTTGCAAACTTTGATAGGTGTAGGACATACTGTATAGAAGTTAGGCCCATTTGAAGTTTTATCAGTGTATGCTTTGGGACTCAAGGGTAGGATAGCTTCGAGCGATAACTTACATTGACAAGAGGCTCGAGTACTTTATTGTTACAAAATTTCAAGGTTTTATGACGCTGCAGTAAAAAGTTACAAGCATTGGTATGTTGCAAACTTTGATAGGTGTAGCACATACCGTATAGAAGTTAGAGCCATTTGAAGTTCTATCAGTGTTTGATTTGGGACTTAAGGGTAGCATAGCTTTGAGCGATAGCTTAAATTAACAAGAGGCTCGAGTACTTTATTGTTACAAAATTTCAAGGTTTTATGACGCTCCAGTAAAAAATTACAAGCAATTGTATGTGGCACACTTTTATAGGTGTAGGACTTACAGTATAGAAGTTAGGGCCATTTGAAGTTTTATCAGTGTTTGCTTTGGGACTCAAGGGTAGCATAGCTTTGAGCGATAGCTAAAATTGACAAGAGGCTCGAGTACTTTATTGTTACAAAATTTCAAGGTTTTATGACGCTCCAGTAAAAAATTACAAACATTTGTATGTTGCAAACTTTGATATGTGTAGGACGTACCGTATAGAAGTGAGGGCCATTTCAAATTTTATCAGTGTTTGATTTGGGACTCAAAGGTAGCATAGTTTTGAGCGATAGCTTAAATTGACAAGAGGCTCGAGTACTTTATTGTTACAAAATTTCAAGGTTTTATGACGCTCTATTAAAAAGTTACAAGCATTTGTATGTTGCAAACTTTGATAGGTGTAGGACGTACTGTATAGAAGTTAGGGCCATTTGAAGTTTTATCAGTGATTGCTTTGGGACTCAAGGGTAGCATAGCTTTGAGCGATAGCTTAAATTAACAAGAGGCTCGAGTAATTTATTGTTACAAAATTTCAAGGTTTTATGACGCTCCAGTAAAAAATGACTAGCATTTGTATAGTGCAAACTTTGATAGGTGTAGGACGTACCGTATAGAAGTTAGGTCCATTTGAGGTTTTATCAGTGTTTGATTTGGGACTCAAGGGTAGCATAGCTTTGAGCGATAGCTAAAATTGACAAGAGGCTCGAGTACTTTATTGTTACAAAATTTCCAGGTTTTATGACGCTCCAGTAAAAAATTACAAGCATTTGTATGCTGCAAACTTTGATAGGTGTAGGACGTACCGTATAGCTTAAATTGACAAGAGGCTCGAGTACTTTATTGTTACAAAATTTCAAGGTTTTAGGACGCTCCAGTAAAAAGATACAAGCATTTGTATGTTGCAAATTTTGATAGGTGTAGGACGTACCGTATAGAAGTTAGGTCCATTTGAAGTTTTATCAGTGTTTGATTTGGGACTCAAGGGTAGCATAGCTTTGAGCGATAGCTAAAATTGACAAGAGGCTCGAGTACTTTATTGTTACAAAATTTCAAGGTTTTATGACGCTCCAGTAAAAAATTACAAGCATTTGTATGTTGCAAACTTTGATAGGTGTAGGACGTACCGTATAGAAGTTAGGTCCATTTGAAGTTTTATCAGTGTTTGATTTGGGACTGAAGGGTAGCATAGCTTTGAGCGATAGCTTAAATTGACAAGAGGCTCGAGTACTTTATTGTTACAAAATTTCAAGATTTTATGACGCTGCAGTAAAAAGTTACAAGCATTTGTATGTTGCAAACTTTGATAGGTGTAGCACATACCGTATAGAAGTTAGAGCCATTTGAAGTTCTATCAGTGTTTGATTTGAGACTTAAGGGTAGCATAGCTTTGAGCGATAGCTTAAATTAACAAGAGGCTCGAGTACTTTATTGTTACAAAATTTCCAGGTTTTATGACGTTCCAGTAAAAAATTACAAGCATTTGTATGTTGCAAACTTTGATAGGTGTAGGACGTACCGTATAGAAGTTAGATCCATTTGAAGTTTTATCAGTGTTTGATTTGGGACTCAAGGGTAGGATAGCTTCGAGCGATAACTTACATTGACAAGAGGCTCGAGTACTTTATTGTTACAAAATTTCAAGGTTTTATGACGCTGCAGTTAAAAGTTACAAGCATTGGTATGTTGCAAACTTTGATAGGTGTAGCACATACCGTATAGAAGTTAGAGCCATTTGAAGTTCTATCAGTGTTTGATTTGGGACTTAAGGGTAGCATAGCTTTGAGCGATAGCTTAAATTAACAAGAGGCTCGAGTACTTTATTGTTACAAAATTTCAAGGTTTTATGACGCTCCAGTAAAAAATTACAAGCAATTGTATGTGGCACACTTTTATAGGTGTAGGACTTACAGTATAGAAGTTAGGGCCATTTGAAGTTTTATCAGTGTTTGCTTTGGGACTCAAGGGTAGCATAGCTTTGAGCGATAGCTAAAATTGACAAGAGGCTCGAGTACTTTATTGTTACAAAATTTCAAGGTTTTATGACGCTCTATTAAAAAGTTACAAGCATTTGTATGTTGCAAACTTTGATAGGTGTAGGACGTACTGTATAGAAGTTAGGGCCATTTGAAGTTTTATCAGTGATTGCTTTGGGACTCAAGGGTAGCATAGCTTTGATCGATAGCTTAAATTAACAAGAGGCTCGAGTAATTTATTTTTACAAAATTTCAAGGTTTTATGACGCTCCAGTAAAAAATGACTAGCATTTGTATAGTGCAAACTTTGATAGGTGTAGGACGTACCGTATAGAAGTTAGGTCCAATTGAGGTTTTATCAGTGTTTGATTTGGGACTCAAGGGTAGCATAGCTTTGAGCGATAGCTAAAATTGACAAGAGGCTCGAGTACTTTATTGTTACAAAATTTCCAGGTTTTATGACGTTCCAGTAAAAAATTACAAGCATTTGTATGTTGCAAACTTTGATAGGTGTAGGACGTACCGTATAGAAGTTAGATCCATTTGAAGTTTTATCAGTGTTTGATTTGGGACTCAAGGGTAGCATAGCTTTGAGCGATAGCTTAAATTGACAAGAGGCTCGAGTACTTTATTGTTACAAAATTTCAAGGTTTTAGGACGCTCCAGTAAAAAGATACAAGCATTTGTATGTTGCAAACTTTGATAGGTGTAGGACGTACCGTATAGAAGTTAGGGCCATTTGAAGTTTTATCAGTGTTTGATTTGGGACTCAAGGGTAGCATAGCTTTGAGCGATAGCTAAAATTGACAAGAGGCTCGAGTACTTTATTGTTACAAAATTACAAGGTTTTATGACGCTCCAGTAAAAAATTACAAGCATTTGTATGTTGCAAACTTTGATAAGTGTAGGACGTACCGTATAGAAGTTAGGTCCATTTGAAGTTTTATCAGTGTTTGATTTGGGACTCAAGGGTAGCATAGCTTTGAGCGATAGCTTAAATTGACAAGAGGCTCGAGTACTTTATTGTTACAAAATTTCAAGGTTTTAGGACGCTCCAGTAAAAAGTTACAAGCATTTGTATTTTGCAAACTTTGATAGGTGTAGGACGTACCGTATAGAAGTTAGGTCCATTTGAAGTTTTATCAGTGTTTGATTTGGGACTCAAGGGTAGCATAGCTTTGAGCGATAGCTAAAATTGACAAGAGGCTCGAGTACTTTATTGTTACAAAATTTCAAGGTTTTATGACGCTCCAGTAAAAAATTACAAGCATTTGTATGTTGCAAACTTTGATAGGTGTAGGACGTACCGTATAGAAGTTAGGTCCATTTGAAGTTTTATCAGTGTTTGATTTGGGACTGAAGGGTAGCATAGCTTTGAGCGATAGCTTAAATTGACAAGAGGCTCGAGTACTTTATTGTTACAAAATTTCAAGATTTTATGACGCTGCAGTAAAAAGTTACAAGCATTTGTATGTTGCAAACTTTGATAGGTGTAGCACATACCGTATAGAAGTTAGAGCCATTTGAAGTTCTATCAGTGTTTGATTTGAGACTTAAGGGTAGCATAGCTTTGAGCGATAGCTTAAATTAACAAGAGGCTCGAGTACTTTATTGTTACAAAATTTCCAGGTTTTATGACGTTCCAGTAAAAAATTACAAGCATTTGTATGTTGCAAACTTTGATAGGTGTAGGACGTACCGTATAGAAGTTAGATCCATTTGAAGTTTTATCAGTGTTTGATTTGGGACTCAAGGGTAGGATAGCTTCGAGCGATAACTTACATTGACAAGAGGCTCGAGTACTTTATTGTTACAAAATTTCAAGGTTTTATGACGCTGCAGTTAAAAGTTACAAGCATTGGTATGTTGCAAACTTTGATAGGTGTAGCACATACCGTATAGAAGTTAGAGCCATTTGAAGTTCTATCAGTGTTTGATTTGGGACTTAAGGGTAGCATAGCTTTGAGCGATAGCTTAAATTAACAAGAGGCTCGAGTACTTTATTGTTACAAAATTTCAAGGTTTTATGACGCTCCAGTAAAAAATTACAAGCAATTGTATGTGGCACACTTTTATAGGTGTAGGACTTACAGTATAGAAGTTAGGGCAATTTGAAGTTTTATCAGTGTTTGCTTTGGGACTCAAGGGTAGCATAGCTTTGAGCGATAGCTAAAATTGACAAGAGGCTCGAGTACTTTATTGTTACAAAATTTCAAGGTTTTATGACGCTCTATTAAAAAGTTACAAGCATTTGTATGTTGCAAACTTTGATAGGTGTAGGACGTACTGTATAGAAGTTAGGGCCATTTGAAGTTTTATCAGTGATTGCTTTGGGACTCAAGGGTAGCATAGCTTTGATCGATAGCTTAAATTAACAAGAGGCTCGAGTAATTTATTTTTACAAAATTTCAAGGTTTTATGACGCTCCAGTAAAAAATGACTAGCATTTGTATAGTGCAAACTTTGATAGGTGTAGGACGTACCGTATAGAAGTTAGGTCCAATTGAGGTTTTATCAGTGTTTGATTTGGGACTCAAGGGTAGCATAGCTTTGAGCGATAGCTAAAATTGACAAGAGGCTCGAGTACTTTATTGTTACAAAATTTCCAGGTTTTATGACGTTCCAGTAAAAAATTACAAGCATTTGTATGTTGCAAACTTTGATAGGTGTAGGACGTACCGTATAGAAGTTAGATCCATTTGAAGTTTTATCAGTGTTTGATTTGGGACTCAAGGGTAGCATAGCTTTGAGCGATAGCTTAAATTGACAAGAGGCTCGAGTACTTTATTGTTACAAAATTTCAAGGTTTTAGGACGCTCCAGTAAAAAGATACAAGCATTTGTATGTTGCAAATTTTGATAGGTGTAGGACGTACCGTATAGAAGTTAGGTCCATTTGAAGTTTTATCAGTGTTTGATTTGGGACTCAAGGGTAGCATAGCTTTGAGCGATAGCTAAAATTGACAAGAGGCTCGAGTACTTTATTGTTACAAAATTACAAGGTTTTATGACGCTCCAGTAAAAAATTACAAGCATTTGTATGTTGCAAACTTTGATAAGTGTAGGACGTACCGTATAGAAGTTAGGTCCATTTGAAGTTTTATCAGTGTTTGATTTGGGACTCAAGGGTAGCATAGCTTTGAGCGATAGCTTAAATTGACAAGAGGCTCGAGTACTTTATTGTTACAAAATTTCAAGGTTTTAGGACGCTCCAGTAAAAAGTTACAAGCATTTGTATTTTGCAAACTTTGATAGGTGTAGGACGTACCGTATAGAAGTTAGGTCCATTTGAAGTTTTATCAGTGTTTGATTTGGGACTCAAGGGTAGCATAGCTTTGAGCGATAGATAAGAATTGACAAGAGGCTCGAGTACTTTATTGTTACAAAATTTCAAGGTTTTATGACGCTCCAGTAAAAAATTACAAGCATTTGTATGTTGCAAACTTTGATAGGTGTAGGACGTACCGTATAGAAGTTAGGTCCATTTGAAGTTTTATCAGTGTTTGATTTGGGACTGAAGGGTAGCATAGCTTTGAGCGATAGCTTAAATTGACAAGAGGCTCGAGTACTTTATTGTTACAAAATTTCAAGATTTTATGACGCTGCAGTAAAAAGTTACAAGCATTTGTATGTTGCAAACTTTGATAGGTGTAGCACATACCGTATAGAAGTTAGAGCCATTTGAAGTTCTATCAGTGTTTGATTTGAGACTTAAGGGTAGCATAGCTTTGAGCGATAGCTTAAATTAACAAGAGGCTCGAGTACTTTATTGTTACAAAATTTCAAGGTTTTATGACGCTCCAGTAAAAAATTACAAGCAATTGTATGTTGCAAACTTTGATAGGTGTAGGACATACTGTATAGAAGTTAGGCCCATTTGAAGTTTTATCAGTGTATGCTTTGGGACTCAAGGGTAGCATAGCTTCGAGCGATAACTTACATTGACAAGAGGCTCGAGTACTTTATTGTTACAAAATTTCAAGGTTTTATGACGCTGCAGTAAAAAGTTACAAGCATTGGTATGTTGCAAACTTTGATAGGTGTAGCACATACCGTATAGAAGTTAGAGCCATTTGAAGTTCTATCAGTGTTTGATTTGGGACTTAAGGGTAGCATAGCTTTGAGCGATAGCTTAAATTAACAAGAGGCTCGAGTACTTTATTGTTACAAAATTTCAAGGTTTTATGACGCTCCAGTAAAAAATTACAAGCAATTGTATGTGGCACACTTTTATAGGTGTAGGTCTTACAGTATAGAAGTTAGGGCCATTTGAAGTTTTATCAGTGTTTGCTTTGGGACTCAAGGGTAGCATAGCTTTGAGCGATAGCTAAAATTGACAAGAGGCTCGAGTACTTTATTGTTACAAAATTTCAAGGTTTTATGACGCACCAGTAAAAAATTACAAGCATTTGTATGTTGCAAACTTTGATATGTGTAGGACGTACCGTATAGAAGTGAGGGCCATTTCAAATTTTATCAGTGTTTGATTTGGGACTCAAAGGTAGCATAGTTTTGAGCGATAGCTTAAATTGACAAGAGGCTCGAGTACTTTATTGTTACAAAATTTCAAGGTTTTATGACGCTCTATTAAAAAGTTACAAGCATTTGTATGTTGCAAACTTTGATAGGTGTAGGACGTACTGTATAGAAGTTAGGGCCATTTGAAGTTTTATCAGTGATTGCTTTGGGACTCAAGGGTAGCATAGCTTTGAGCGATAGCTTAAATTAACAAGAGGCTCGAGTAATTTATTGTTACAAAATTTCAAGGTTTTATGACGCTCCAGTAAAAAATTACTAGCATTTGTATAGTGCAAACTTTGATAGGTGTAGGACGTACCGTATAGAAGTTAGGTCCATTTGAGGTTTTATCAGTGTTTGATTTGGGACTCAAGGGTAGCATAGCTTTGAGCGATAGCTAAAATTGACAAGAGGCTCGAGTACTTTATTGTTACAAAATTTCCAGGTTTTATGACGCTCCAGTAAAAAATTACAAGCATTTGTATGTTGCAAACTTTGATAGGTGTAGGACGTACCGTATAGAAGTTAGGTCCATTTGAAGTTTTATCAGTGTTTGATTTGGGACTCAAGGGTAGCATAGCTTTGAGCGATAGCTTAAATTGACAAGAGGCTCGAGTACTTTATTGTTACAAAATTTCAAGGTTTTAGGACGCTCTAGTAAAAAGATACAAGCATTTGTATGTTGCAAATTTTGATAGGTGTAGGACGTACCGTATAGAAGTTAGGTCCATTTGAAGTTTTATCAGTGTTTGATTTGGGACTCAAGGGTAGCATAGCTTTGAGCGATAGCTAAAATTGACAAGAGGCTCGAGTACTTTATTGTTACAAATTTTCAAGGTTTTATGACGCTCCAGTAAAAAATTACAAGCATTTGTATGTTGCAAACTTTGATAGGTGTAGGACGTACCGTATAGAAGTTAGGTCCATTTGAAGTTTTATCAGTGTTTGATTTGGGACTCAAGGGTAGCATAGCTTTGAGCGATAGCTTAAATTGACAAGAGGCTCGAGTACTTTATTGTTACAAAATTTCAAGGTTTTAGGACGCTCCAGTAAAAAGTTACAAGCATTTGTATTTTGCAAACTTTGATAGGTGTAAGACGTACCGTATAGAAGTTAGGGCCATTTGAAGTTTTATCAGTGTTTGATTTGGGACTCAAGGGTAGCATAGCTTTGAGCGATAGCTTAAATTGACAAGAGACTCGAGTACTTTATTGTTACAAAATTTCAAGGTTTTATGACGCTCCAGTAAAAAGTTACAAGCATTTGTATGTTGCAAACTTTGATAGGTGTAGGACGTACCGTATAGAAGTTAGGGCCATTTGAAGTTTTATCAGTGTTTGATTTGGGACTCAAGGGTAGCATAGCTTTGAGCGATAGCTTAAATTGACACGAGGCTCGAGTACTTTATTGTTACAAAATTTCAAGGTTTTATGACGCTCCAGTAAAAAGTTACAAGCATTTGTATGTTGCAAACTTTGATAGGTGTAGGACGTACCGTATAGAAGTTAGGACCATTTGAAGTTTTATCAGTGTTTGATTTGGGACTCAAGGGTAGCATAGCTTTGAGAGATAACTTACATTGACAAGAGGCTCGAGTACTTTATTGTTACAAAATTTCAAGGTTTTATGACGCTGCAGTAAAAAGTTACAAGCATTTGTATGTTGCAAACTTTGATAGGTGTAGCACATACCGTATAGAAGTTAGAGCCATTTGAAGTTCTATCAGTGTTTGATTTGGGACTTAAGGGTAGCATAGCTTTGAGCGATAGCTTAAATTAACAAGAGGCTCGAGTACTTTATTGTTACAAAATTTCAAGGTTTTATGACGCTCCAGTAAAAAATTACAAGCAATTGTATGTTGCAAACTTTGATGGGTGTAGGACGTACTGTATAGAAGTTAGGCCCATTTGAAGTTTTATCAGTGTATGCTTTGGGACGCAAGGGTAGCATAGCTTCGAGCCATAGCTAAAATTGACAAGAGGCTCGAGTACTTTATTGTTACAAAATTCCAAGGTTCTATGACGCTCCAGTAAAAAATTACAAGCATTTGTATGTTGCAAACTTTGATAGGTGTAGGACGTACCGAATAGAAGTTAGGGCCATTTGAAGTTCTATCAGTGTTTGATTTGGGACTCAAGGGCAGCATAGCTTTGAGCGATAGCTTAAATTGACAAGAGGCTCGAGTACTTTATTGTTACAAACTTTCAAGGTTTTAGGACGCTCCAGTAAAAAGATACAAGCATTTGTATGTTGCAAACTTTGATAGGTGTAGGACGTACCGTATAGAAGTTAGGTCCATTTGAAGTTTTATCAGTGTTCGATTTGGGACTCAAGGGTAGCATAGCTTTGAGCGATAGCTTAAATTGACAAGAGGCTCGAGTACTTTATTGTTACAAAATTTCAAGGTTTTATGACGCTCCAGTAAAAAATTACAAGCAATTGTATGTTGCAAACTTTGATAGGTGTAGGACTTACTGTATAGAAGTTAGGGCCATTTGAAGTTTTATCAGTGTTTGCTTTGGGACTCAAGGGTAGCATAGCTTTGAGCGATAGCTAAAATTGACAGAGGCTCGAGTACTTTATTGTTACAAAATTTCAAGGTTTTATGACGCTCCAGTAAAAAATTACAAGCATTTGTATGTTGCAAACTTTGATATGTGTAGGACGTACCGTATAGAAGTAAGTCCACTTCAAATTTTATCAGTGTTTGATTTGTGGCTCAAAGGTAGCATAGTTTTGAGCGATAGCTTAAATTGACAAGAGGCTCGAGTACTTTATTGTTACAAAATTTCAAGGTTTTATGACGCTCTAGTAAAAAGTTACAACCATTTGTATGTTGCAAACTTTGATAGGTGTAGGACGTACTGTATAGAAGTTAGGGCCATTTGAAGTTTTATCAGTGATTGCTTTGGGACTCAAGGGTAGCATAGCTTTGAGCGATAGCTTAAATTGACAAGAGGCTCGAGTACTTTATTGTTACAAAATTTCAAGGTTTCATGACGCTCCAGTAAAAAATTACTAGCATTTGTATAGTGCAAACTTTGATAGGTGTAGGACGTACCGTATAGAAGTTAGGTCCATTTGAGGTTTTATCAGTGTTTGATTTGGGACTCAAGGGTAGCATAGCTTTGAGCGATAGCTAAAATTGACAAGAGGCTCGAGTACTTTATTGTTACAAAATTTCAAGGTTTTATGACGCTGCAGTAAAAAGTTACAAGCATTTGTATGTTGCAAACTTTGATAGGTGTAGCACATACCGTATAGAAGTTAGAGCCATTTGAAGTTCTATCAGTGTTTGATTTGGGACTTAAGGGTAGCATAGCTTTGAGCGATAGCTTAACTTAACAAGAGGCTCGAATACTTTATTGTTACAAAATTTCAAGGTTTTATGACGCTCCAGTAAAAAATTACAAGCAATTGTATGTTGCAAACTTTGATAGGTGTAGGACGTACTGTATAGAAGTTAGGCCCATTTGAAGTTTTATCAGTGTTTGCTTTGGGACTCAAGGGTAGCATAGCTTTGAGCGACAGCTAAAATTGACAAGAGGCTCGAGTACTTTATTGTTACAAAATTTCAAGGTTTTATGACGCTCCAGTAAAAAATTACAAGCATTTGTATGTTGCAAACTTTGATAGGTGTAGGACGTACCGTATAGAAGTTAGGTCCATTTGAAGTTTTATCAGTGTTTGATTTGGGACTCAAGGGTAGCATAGCTTTGAGCGATAGCTTAAATTGACAAGAGGCTCGAGTACTTTATTGTTACAAAATTTCAAGGTTTTATGACGCTCCAGTAAAAAATTACAAGCAATTGTATGTTGCAAACTTTGATAGGTGTAGGACTTACTGTATAGAAGTTAGGGCCATTTGAAGTTTTATCAGTGTTTCCTTTGGGACTCAAGGGTAGCATAGCTTTGAGCGATAGCTAAAATTGACAGAGGCTCGAGTACTTTATTGTTACAAAATTTCAAGGTTTTGTGACGCTCCAGTAAAAAATTACAAGCATTTGTATGTTGCAAACTTTGATACGTGTAGGACGTACCGTATAGAAGTGAGGGCCATTTCAAATTTTATCAGTGTTTGATTTGGGACTCAAAGGGAGCATAGTTTTCAGCGATAGCTTAAATTGACAAGAAGCTCGAGTACTTTATTGTTGCAAAATTTCAAGGTTTTATGACGCTCTAGTAAAAAGTTACAAGCATTTGTATGTTGCAAACTTTGATAGGTGTAGGACGTACTGTATAGAAGTTAGGGCCATTTGAAGTTTTATCAGTGATTGCTTTGGGACTCAAGGGTAGCATAGCTTTGAGCGACATCTAAAATTAACAAGAGGCTCGAGCACTTTATTGTTACAAAACTTCAAGGTTTTATGACGCTCCAGTAAAAAATTACAAGCATTTGTATGTTGCAAACTTTGATAGGTGTAGGACGTACCGTATAGAAGTTAGGGCCATTTGTAGTTCTATCAGTGTTTGGTTTGGGACTCAAGGGTAGCATAGCTTTGAGCGACAGCTAAAATTGACAAGAGGCTCGAGCACTTTATTGTTACAAAACTTCAAGGTTTTATGACGCTCCAGTAAAAAATTACAAGCATTTGTATGTTGCAAACTTTGATAGGTGTAGGACGTACCGTATAGAAGTTAGGGCCATTTGTAGTTCTATCAGTGTTTAATTTGGGACTCAAGGGTAGCATAGCTTTGAGCGATTGCTCAAATTAACAAGAGGCTCGAGTACTTTATTGTTACCAAATTTCAAGGTTTTATGACGCTCCAGTAAAAAATTACAAGCATTTGTATATTGTAAACTTTGATAGGTGTAGGACGTACTGTATAGAAGTTAGGCCCATTTAAAGTTTTATCAGTGTTTGATTTGGGACTCAAGGGTAGCATAGCTTTGAGCGATAGCTTAAATTGACAAGAGGCTCGAGTACTTTATTGTTACAAAATTTCAAGGTTTTATTACGCTCCAGTAAAAAGTTACAACCATTTGTATGTTGCAAACTTTGATAGGTGTAGGACGTACCGTATAGAAGTTAGGACCATTTGAAGTTTTATCAGTGTTTGATTTGGGACTCAAGGGTAGCATAGCTTTGAGCGATAACTTACATTGACAAGAGGCTCGAGTACTTTATTGTTACAAAATTTCAAGGTTTTATGACGCTGCAGTAAAAAGTTACAAGCATTTGTATGTTGCAAACTTTGATAGGTGTAGCACATACCGTATAGAAGTTAGAGCCATTTGAAGTTCTATCAGTGTTTGATTTGGGACTTAAGGGTAGCATAGCTTTGAGCGATAGCGTAAATTAACAAGAGGCTCGAGTACTTTATTGTTACAAAATTTGAAGGTTTTATGACGCTCCAGTAAAAAATTACAAGCAATTGTATGTTGCAAACTTTGATGGGTGTAGGACGTACTGTATAGAAGTTAGGCCCATTTGAAGTTTTATCAGTGTATGCTTTGGGACTCAAGGGTAGCATAGCTTCGAGCCATAGCTAAAATTGACCAGAGGCTCGAGTACTTTATTGTTACAAAATTCCAAGGTTCTATGACGCTCCAGTAAAAAATTACAAGCATTTGTATGTTGCAAACTTTGATAGGTGTAGGACGTACCGAATAGAAGTTAGGGCCATTTGAAGTTCTATCAGTGTTTGATTTGGGACTCAAGGGCAGCATAGCTTTGAGCGATAGCTTAAATTGACAAGAGGCTCGAGTACTTTATTGTTACAAACTTTCAAGGTTTTAGGACGCTCCAGTAAAAAGATACAAGCATTTGTATGTTGCAAACTTTGATAGGTGTAGGACGTACCGTATAGAAGTTAGGTCCATTTGAAGTTTTATCAGTGTTCGATGTGGGACTCAAGGGTAGCATAGCTTTGAGCGATAGCTTAAATTGACAAGAGGCTCGAGTACTTTATTGTTACAAAATTTCAAGGTTTTATGACGCTCCAGTAAAAAATTACAAGCAATTGTATGTTGCAAACTTTGATAGGTGTAGGACTTACTGTATAGAAGTTAGGGCCATTTGAAGTTTTATCAGTGTTTGCTTTGGGACTCAAGGGTAGCATAGCTTTGAGCGATAGCTAAAATTGACAGAGGCTCGAGTACTTTATTGTTACAAAATTTCAAGGTTTTGTGACGCTCCAGTAAAAAATTACAAGCATTTGTATGTTGCAAACTTTGATACGTGTAGGACGTACCGTATAGAAGTGAGGGCCATTTCAAATTTTATCAGTGTTTGATTTGGGACTCAAAGGTAGCATAGTTTTCAGCGATAGCTTAAATTGACAAGAGGCTCGAGTACTTTATTGTTGCAAAATTTCAAGGTTTTATGACGCTCTAGTAAAAAGTTACAAGCATTTGTATGTTGCAAACTTTGATAGGTGTAGGACGTACTGTATAGAAGTTAGGGCCATTTGAAGTTTTATCAGTGATTGCTTTGGGACTCAAGGGTAGCATAGCTTTGAGCGACATCTAAAATTAACAAGAGGCTCGAGCACTTTATTGTTACAAAACTTCAAGGTTTTATGACGCTCCAGTAAAAAATTACAAGCATTTGTATGTTGCAAACTTTGATAGGTGTAGGACGTACCGTATAGAAGTTAGGGCCATTTGTAGTTCTATCAGTGTTTGGTTTGGGACTCAAGGGTAGCATAGCTTTGAGCGACAGCTAAAATTGACAAGAGGCTCGAGCACTTTATTGTTACAAAACTTCAAGGTTTTATGACGCTCCAGTAAAAAATTACAAGCATTTGTATGTTGCAAACTTTGATAGGTGTAGGACGTACCGTATAGAAGTTAGGGCCATTTGTAGTTCTATCAGTGTTTAATTTGGGACTCAAGGGTAGCATAGCTTTGAGCGATTGCTTAAATTAACAAGAGGCTCGAGTACTTTATTGTTACAAAATTTCAAGGTTTTATGACGCTCCAGTAAAAAATTACAAGCAATTGTATGTTGCAAACTTTGATAGGTGTAGGACTTACTGTATAGAAGTTAGGGCCATTTGAAGTTTTATCAGTGTTTGCTTTGGGACTCAAGGGTAGCATAGCTTTGAGCGATAGCTAAAATTGACAGAGGCTCGAGTACTTTATTGTTACAAAATTTCAAGGTTTTGTGACGCTCCAGTAAAAAATTACAAGCATTTGTATGTTGCAAACTTTGATACGTGTAGGACGTACCGTATAGAAGTGAGGGCCATTTCAAATTTTATCAGTGTTTGATTTGGGACTCAAAGGTAGCATAGTTTTCAGCGATAGCTTAAATTGACAAGAGGCTCGAGTACTTTATTGTTGCAAAATTTCAAGGTTTTATGACGCTCTAGTAAAAAGTTACAAGCATTTGTATGTTGCAAACTTTGATAGGTGTAGGACGTACTGTATAGAAGTTAGGGCCATTTGAAGTTTTATCAGTGATTGCTTTGGGACTCAAGGGTAGCATAGCTTTGAGCGACATCTAAAATTAACAAGAGGCTCGAGCACTTTATTGTTACAAAACTTCAAGGTTTTATGACGCTCCAGTAAAAAATTACAAGCATTTGTATGTTGCAAACTTTGATAGGTGTAGGACGTACCGTATAGAAGTTAGGGCCATTTGTAGTTCTATCAGTGTTTGGTTTGGGACTCAAGGGTAGCATAGCTTTGAGCGACAGCTAAAATTGACAAGAGGCTCGAGCACTTTATTGTTACAAAACTTCAAGGTTTTATGACGCTCCAGTAAAAAATTACAAGCATTTGTATGTTGCAAACATTGATAGTTGTAGGACGTACCGTATAGAAGTTAGGGCCATTTGTAGTTCTATCAGTGTTTAATTTGGGACTCAAGGGTAGCATAGCTTTGAGCGATTGCTTAAATTAACAAGAGGCTCGAGTACTTTATTGTTACCAAATTTCAAGGTTTTATGACGCTCCAGTAAAAAATTACAAGCATTTGTATATTGTAAACTTTGATAGGTGTAGGACGTACTGTATAGAAGTTAGGCCCATTTAAAGTTTTATCAGTGTTTGATTTGGGACTCAAGGGTAGCATAGCTTTGAGCGATAGCTTAAATTGACAAGAGGCTCGAGTACTTTATTGTTACAAAATTTCAAGGTTTTATGACGCTCCAGTAAAAAGTTACAAGCATTTTTATGTTGCAAACTTTGATAGGTGTAGGACGTACCGTATAGAAGTTAGGACCATTTGAAGTTTTATCAGTGTTTGATTTGGGACTCAAGGATAGCATAGCTTTGAGCGATAACTTACATTGACAAGAGGCTCGAGTACTTTATTGTTACAAAATTTCAAGGTTTTATGACGCTGCAGTAAAAAGTTACAAGCATTTGTATGTTGCAAACTTTGATAGGTGTAGCACATACCGTATAGAAGTTAGAGCCATTTGAAGTTCTATCACTGTTTGATTTGGGACTTAAGGGTAGCATAGCTTTGTGCGATAGCGTAAATTAACAAGAGGCTCGAGTACTTTATTGTTACAAAATTTGAAGGTTTTATGACGCTCCAGTAAAAAATTACAAGCAATTGTATGTTGCAAACTTTGATGGGTGTAGGACGTACTGTATAGAAGTTAGGCCCATTTGAAGTTTTATCAGTGTATGCTTTGGGACTCAAGGGTAGCATAGCTTCGAGCCATAGCTAAAATTGACCAGAGGCTTGAGTACTTTATTGTTACAAAATTCCAAGGTTCTATGACGCTCCAGTAAAAAATTACAAGCATTTGTATGTTGCAAACTTTGATAGGTGTAGGACGTACCGAATAGAAGTTAGGGCCATTTGAAGTTCTATCAGTGTTTGATTTGGGACTCAAGGGCAGCATAGCTTTGAGCGATAGCTTAAATTGACAAGAGGCTCGAGTACTTTATTGTTACAAACTTTCAAGGTTTTAGGACGCTCCAGTAAAAAGATACAAGCATTTGTATGTTGCAAACTTTGATAGGTGTAGGACGTACCGTATAGAAGTTAGGTCCATTTGAAGTTTTATCAGTGTTCGATGTGGGACTCAAGGGTAGCATAGCTTTGAGCGATAGCTTAAATTGACAAGAGGCTCGAGTACTTTATTGTTACAAAATTTCAAGGTTTTATGACGCTCCAGTAAAAAATTACAAGCAATTGTATGTTGCAAACTTTGATAGGTGTAGGACTTACTGTATAGAAGTTAGGGCCATTTGAAGTTTTATCAGTGTTTGCTTTGGGACTCAAGGGTAGCATAGCTTTGAGCGATAGCTAAAATTGACAGAGGCTCGAGTACTTTATTGTTACAAAATTTCAAGGTTTTATGACGCTCCAGTAAAAAATTACAAGCATTTGTATGTTGCAAACTTTGATATGTGTAGGACGTACCCTATAGAAGTAAGTCCATTTCAAATTTTATCAGTGTTTGATTTGTGGCTCAAAGGTAGCATAGTTTTGAGCGATAGCTTAAATTGACAAGAGGCTCGAGCACTTTATTGTTACAAAACTTCAAGGTTTTATGACGCTCCAGTAAACAATTACAAGCATTTGTATGTTGCAAACTTTGATAGGTGTAGGACGTACCGTATAGAAGTTAGGGCCATTTGTAGTTCTATCAGTGTTTAATTTGGGACTCAAGGGTAGCATAGCTTTGAGCGATTGCTTAAATTAACAAGAGGCTCGAGTACTGTATTGTTACAAAATTTCAAGGTTTTATGACGCTCCAGTAAAAAATTACAAGCATTTGTATATTGTAAACTTTGATAGGTGTAGGACGTACTGTATAGAAGTTAGGCCCATTTAAAGTTTTATCAGTGTTTGCTTCGGGACTCACGGGTAGCATAGCTTTGAGCGACAGCTAAAATTGACAAGAGGCTCGAGTACTTTATTGTTACAAAATTTCAAGGTTTTATGACGCTCCAGTAAAAAATTACAAGCAATTGTATGTTGCAAACTTTGATAAGTGTAGGACTTACTGTATTGAAGTTAGGGCCATTTGAAGTTTTATCAGTGTTTGCTTTGGGACTCAAGGGTAGCATAGCTTTGAGTATGTTGCAAACTTTGATAGGTGTAGGACGCACCGTATAGAAGTTAGGGCCATTTGAAGTTTTATCAGTGTTTGATTTGGGACTCAAGGGTAACGTAGTTTTGAGCGATAACTTAAATTGACAAGAGGCTCGAGGACTTTATTGTTAAAAAATTTCAAGGTTTAGGCTCCAGTAAAAAGTTACAAGCATATGTATTTTGCAAACTTTGATAGGTGTAGGACGTACCGTATAGAAGTTAGGTCCATTTGAAGTTTTATCAGTGTTTGATTTGGGACTCAAGGGTAGCATAGCTTTGAGCGATAGCTTAAATTGACAATTGGCTTGAGTACTTTATTGTTACAAAATTTCAAGGTTTTATGACGCTCCAGTAAAAAATTACAAGCAATTGTATGTTGCAAACTTTGATAGGTGTAGGACTTACTGTATAGAAGTTAGGGCCATTTGAAGGTTTATCGGTGTTTGCTTTGGGACTCAAGAATAGCATAGCTTTGAGCGATAACTAAAATTGACAAGAGGCTCGAGTACTTTATTGTTACAAAATTTCAAGGTTTTATGACTCTCCAGTAAAAAATTACAAGCATTTGTATGTTGCAAACTTTGATAGGTGTAGGACGTACCGTATAGAAGTTAGGTCCATTTGAAGTTTTATCAGTGTTTGATTTGGGACTCAAGGGCAGCATAGCTTTGAGCGACAGCTTAAATTGACAAGAGGCTCGAGTACTTTATTGTTACAAAATTTCAAGGTTTTAGGACGCTCCAGTAAAAAGATACAAGCATGTGTATGTTGCAAACTTTGAAAGGTGTAGGACGTACCGTATAGAAGTTAGGGCCATTTGTAGTTCTATCAGTGTTTGATTTGGGACTCAAGGGTAGCATAGCTTTGAGCGATAGCTTAAATTGACAAGAGGCTCGAGTACTTTATTGTTACAAAATTTCAAGGTTTTATGACGCTCCAGTAAAAAATTACTAGCATTTGTATAGTGCAAACTTTGATAGGTGTAGGACGTACCGTATAGAAGTTAGGACCATTTGAAGTTTTATCAGTGTTTGATTTGGGACTCAAGGTTAGCATAGCTTTGAGCGATAACTTACATTGACAAGAGGCTCGAGTACTTTATTGTTACAAAATTTCAAGGTTTTATGACGCTCCATTAAAAAGGTACAAGCATTTGTATGTTGCAAACTTTGATAGGTGTAGGACGTACCGTATAGAAGTTGGGGCCATTTGAAGTTTTATCAGTGTTTGATTTGGGACTCAAGGGTAACGTAGTTTTGAGCGATAAGTTAAATTGACAAGAGGCTCGAGTACTTTATTGTTACAAAATTTCAAGGTTTTATGACGCTCCAGTAAAAATTACAAGCAATTGTATGTTGCAAACTTTGATAAGTGTAGGACTTACTGTATTGAAGTTAGGGCCACTCGAAGTTTTATCAGTGTTTGCTTTGGGACTCAAGGGTAGCATAGCTTTGAGCGATAGCTAAAATTGACAAGAGGCTCGAGTACTTTATTGTTACAAAATTTCAAGGTTTTATGACGCTCCAGTAAAAAATAAAAGCATTTGTATGTCGCAAACTTTGATATGTGTAGGACGTACCGTATAGAAGTGAGGGCCATTTCAAATTTCATCAGTGTTTGATTTGGGACTCAAGGGTAGCATAGCTTTGAGCGATAGCTAAAATTGACAAGAGGCTCGAGTACTTTATTGTTACAAAATTTCAAGGTTTTATGACGCTCCAGTAAAAAATTACTAGCATTTGTATAGTGCAAACTTTGATAGGTGTAGGACGTACCGTATAGAAGTTAGGACCATTTGAAGTTTTATCAGTGCTTGATTTGGGACTCAAGGTTAGCATAGCTTTGAGCGATAACTTACATTGACAAGAGGATCGAGTACTTTATTGTTACAAAATTTCAAGGTTTTATGACGCTCCAGTAAAAAATTACAAGCAATTGTATGTTGCAAACTTTGATAGGTGTAGGACTTACTGTATAGAAGTTAGGGCCATTTGAAGTTTTATCAGTGTTTGCTTTGGGACTCAAGGATAGCATAGCTTTGAGCGATAGCTAAAATTGACAAGAGGCTCGAGTACTTTATTGTTACAAAATTTCAAGGTTTTATGACGCTCCAGTAAAAAATTACAAGCATTTGTATGTTGCAAACTTTGATAGGTGTAGGACGTACCGTATAGAAGTTAGGTCCATTTGAAGTTTTATCAGTGTTTGATTTGGGACTCAAGGGTAGCATAGCTTTGAGCGATAGCTTAAATTGACAAGAGGCTCGAGTACTTTATTGTTACAAAATTTCAAGGTTTTATGACGCTCCAGTAAAAAATTACAAGCAATTGTATGTTGCAAACTTTGATAGGTGTAGGACTTACTGTATAGAAGTTAGGGCCATTTGAAGTTTTATCAGTGTTTGCTTTGGGACTCAAGGGTAGCATAGCTTTGAGCGATAGCTAAAATTGACAAGAGGCTCGAGTACTTTATTGTTACAAAATTTCAAGGTTTTATGACGCTCCAGTAAAAAATTACAAGCATTTGTATGTTGCAAACTTTGATATGTGTAGGACGTACCGTATAGAAGTGAGGGCCATTTCAAATTTTATCAGTGTTTGATTTGGGACTCGAAGGTAGCATAGCTTTGAGCGATAGCTTAAATTGACAAGAGGCTCGAGTACTTTATTGTTACAAAATTTCAAGGTTTTATGACGCTCTAGTAAAAAGTTACAAGCATTTGTATGTTGCAAACTTTGATAGGTGTAGGACGTACCGTATAGAAGTTAGGCCCATTTGAAGTTTTATCAGTGTTTGCTTTGGGACTCAAGGGTAGCATAGCTTTGAGCGATAACTTACATTGACAAGAGGCTCGAGTACTTTATTGTTACAAAATTTCAAGGTTTTAGACGCTCCAGTAAAAATTACAAGCATTTGTATGTTGCAAAGTTTGATAGGTGTAGGACGTACCGTATATAAGTTAGGACCATTTGAAGTTTTATCAGTGTTTGATTTGGGACTCAAGGGTAACGTAGTTTTGAGCGATAACTTAAATTGACAAGAGGCTCGAGTACTTTATTGTTACAAAATTTCAAGGTTTAGGCTCCAGTAAAAAGTTACAAGCATTTGTATTTTGCAAACTTTGATAGGTGTAGGACGTACCGTATAGAAGTTAGGTCCATTTGAAGTTTTATCAGTGTTTGATTTGGGACTCAAGGGTAGCATAGCTTTGAGCGATAGCTTAAATTGACAAGAGGCTCGAGTACTTTATTGTTACAAAATTTCAAGGTTTTATGACGCTCCAGTAAAAAATTACAAGCAATTGTATGTTGCAAACTTTGATAGGTGTAGGACTTACTGTATAGAAGTTAGGGCCATTTGAAGTTTTATCAGTGTTTGCTTTGGAACTCAAGGGTAGCATAGCTTTGAGCGATAGCTAAAATTGACAAGAGGCTCGAGTACTTAATTGTTACAAAATTTCAAGGTTTTATGACGCTCCAGTAAAAAATTACAAGCATTTGTATGTCGCAAACTTTGATATGTGTTGGACGTACCGTATAGAAGTGAGGGCCATTTCAAATTTTATCAGTGTTTGATTTGGGACTCAAAGGTAGCATAGTTTTGAGCGATAGCTTAAATTGACAAGATGCTCGAGTACTTTATTGTTACAAAATTTCAAGGTTTTATGACGCTCTAGTAAAAAGTTACAAGCATTTGTATGTTGCAAACTTTGATAGGTGTAGGGCGTACTGTTAGGGCCATTTGAAGTTTTATCAGTGATTGCTTTGGGACTCAAGGGTAGCATAGCTTTGAGCGATAGCTTAAATTGACAAGAGGCTCGAGTACTTTATTGTTACAAAATTTCAAGGTTTTATGACGCTCCAGTAAAAAATTACTAGCATTTGTATAGTGCAAACTTTGATAGGTGTAGAACGTACCGTATAGAAGTTAGGTCCATTTGAAGTTTTATCAGTGTTTGCTTTGGGACTCAAGGGTAGCATAGCTTTGAGCGACAGCTAAAATTGACAAGAGGCTCGAGTACTTTATTGTTACAAAACTTCAAAGTTTTATGACGCTCCAGTAAAAAATTACAAGCATTTGTATGGTGCAAACTTTGATAGGTGTAGGACGTACCGTATAGAAGTTAAGGCCATTTGGATTTCTATCAGTGTTTGATTTGGGACTCAAGGGTAGCATAGCTTTGAGCGATAGCTTAAATTAACAAGAGGCTCGAGTACTTTATTGTTACAAAATTTCAATTTTTTATGACGCTCCAGTAAAAAATTACAAGCAATTGTATTTTGCAAACTTTGATAGGTGTAGGACGTACTGTATAGAAGTAAGGCCCATTTGAAGTTTTATCAGTGTTTGCTTTGAGACTCAAGGGTAGCATAGCTTTGAGCGACAGCTAAAATTGACAAGAGGCTCGAGTACTTTATTGTTACAAAATTTCAAGGTTTTAGGACGCTCCAGTAAAAAGATACAAGCATTTGTATGTTGCAAACTTTGATAGGTGTAGGACGTACCGTATAGAAGTTAGGGCCATTTGTAGTTCTATCAGTTTTTGATTTGGGACTCAAGGGTAGCATAGCTTTGAGCGATAGCTTAAATTAACAAGAGGCTCGAGTACTTTATTATTACAAAATTTCAAGGTTTTATGACGCTCCAGTAGAAAATTACAAGCAATTGTATGTTGCAAATTTTGATAGGTGTAGGACGTACTGTATAGAAGTTAGGGCCATTTGAAGTTTTATCAGTGTTTGATTTGGGACTCAAGGGTAGCATAGCTTTGAGCGATAGCTAAAATTGACAAGAGGCTCGAGTACTTTATTGTTACAAAATTTCAAGGTTTTATGACGCTCCAGTAAAAAATTACAAGCATTTGTATGTCGCGAACTTTGATATGTGTAGGACGTACCGTATAGAAGTGAGGGCCATTTCAAATTTTATCAGTGTTTGATTTGGGACTCAAAGGTAGCATAGTTTTGAGCGATAGCTTAAATTGACAAGAGGCTCGAGTACTTTATTGTTACAAAATTTCAACGTTTTATGACGCTCTAGTAAAAAGTTACAAGCATTTGTATGTTGGAAACTTTGATAGGTGTAGGACGTACTGTATAGAAGTTAGGGGCATTAGAAGTTTTATCAGTGATTGCTTTGGGACTGAAGTGTAGCATAGCTTTGAGCGATAGCTTAAATTGACAAGAGGCTCGAGTACTTTATTGTTACAAAATGTCAAGGTTTTATGACGCTCCAGTAAAAAATTACTAGCATTTGTATAGTGCAAACTTTGATAGGTGTAGGACGTACCGTATAGAAGTTAGGTCCATTTGAGGTTTTATCAGTGTTTGATTTGGGACTCAAGGGTAGCATAGCTTTGAGCGATAGCTAAAATTGACAAGAGGCTCGAGTACTTTATTGTTACAAAATTTCAAGGTTTTATGACGCTCCAGTAAAAAATTACAAGCATTTGTATGTTGCAAACTTTGATAGGTGTAGGACGTACCGTATAGAAGTTAGGTCCATTTGAAGTTTTATCAGTGTTTGATTTGGGACTCAAGGGTAGCATAGCTTTGAGCGATAGCTTAAATTGACAAGAGGCTCGAGTACTTTATTGTTACAAAATTTCAAGGTTTTATGACGCTCCAGTAAAAAATTACAAGCAATTGTATGTTGCAAACTTTGATAGGTGTAGGACTTACTGTATAGAAGTTAGGGCCATTTAAAGTTTTATCAGTGTTTGCTTTGGGACTCAAGGATAGCATAGCTTTGAGCGATAGCTAAAATTGACAAGAGGCTCGAGTACTTTATTGTTACAAAATTTCAAGGTTTTATGACGCTCCAGTAAAAAATTACAAGCATTTGTATGTTGCAAACTTTGATAGGTGTAGGACGTACCGTATAGAAGTTAGGTCCATTTGAAGTTTTATCAGTGTTTGATTTGGGACTCAAGGGTAGCATAGCTTTGAGCGATAGCTTAAATTGACAAGAGGCTCGAGTACTTTATTGTTACAAAATTTCAAGGTTTTATGACGCTCCAGTAAAAAATTACAAGCAATTGTATGTTGCAAACTTTGATAGGTGTAGGACTTACTGTATAGAAGTTAGGGCCATTTGAAGTTTTATCAGTGTTTGCTTTGGGACTCAAGGGTAGCATAGCTTTGAGCGATAGCTAAAATTGACAAGAGGCTCGAGTACTTTATTGTTACAAAATTTCAAGGTTTTATGACGCTCCAGTAAAAAATTACAAGCATTTGTATGTTGCAAACTTTGATATGTGTAGGACGTACCGTATAGAAGTGAGGGCCATTTCAAATTTTATCAGTGTTTGATTTGGGACTCAAAGGTAGCATAGCTTTGAGCGATAGCTTAAATTGACAAGAGGCTCGAGTACTTTATTGTTACAAAATTTCAAGGTTTTATGACGCTCTAGTAAAAAGTTACAAGCATTTGTATGTTGCAAACTTTGATAGGTGTAGTACGTACCGTATAGAAGTTAGGCCCATTTGAAGTTTTATCAGTGTTTGCTTTGGGACTCAAGGGTAGCATAGCTTTGAGCGATAACTTACATTGACAAGAGGCTCGAGTACTTTATTGTTACAAAATTTCAAGGTTTTAGACGCTCCAGTAAAAATTACAAGCATTTGTATGTTGCAAAGTTTGATAGGTGTAGGACGTACCGTATATAAGTTAGGACCATTTGAAGTTTTATCAGTGTTTGATTTGGGACTCAAGGTTAGCATAGCTTTGAGCGATAACTTACATTGTCAAGAGGCTCGAGTACTTTATTGTTACAAAATTTCAAGGTTTTATGACGTTCCATTAAAAAGTTACAAGCATTTGTATGTTGCAAACTTTGATAGGTGTAGGACGTACCGTATAGAAGTTAGGGCCATTTGAAGTTTTATCAGTGTTTGATTTGGGACTCAAGGGTAGCATTGCTTTGAGCGATAGCTTAAATTGACAAGAGGCTCGAGTACTTTATTGTACAAAATTTCAAGGTTTTATGACGCTCCAGTAAAAAGTTACAAGCATTTGTATGTTGCAAACTTTGATAGGTGTAGGACGTACCGTATAGAAGTTAGCGCCATTTGAAGTTTTAACAGTGTTTGATTTGAGACTCAAGGGTAGCATAGCTTTGGGCGATAGCTTAAATTGACAAGAGGTTCGAGTACTTTATTGTTACAAAATTTCAAGGTTTTATGACGCTCCAGTAAAAATTTACAAGCATTTGTATGTTGCAAACTTTGATAGGAGTAGGACGTACCGTATAGAAGTTAGGGCCATTTGCAGTTTTATCAGTGTTTGATTTGGGACACAAGGGTAGCATAGCTTTGAGCGATAGCTTAAATGGACAAGAGGCTCGAGTACTTTGTTGTTACAAAATTTCAAGGTTTTATGACGCTCCAGTAAAAAGTTACAAGCATTTGTATGTTGCAAACTTTGATAGGTGGAGGACGTACCGTATAGAAGTTAGGGCCATTTGAAGTTTTATCAGTGTTTGATTTGGGACTCAAGGGTAGCATAGCTTAGAGCGATAGCTTAAATTGACAAGAGGCTCGAGTACTTTATTGTTAAAAAATTTCAAGGTTTTATGCCGCTCCAGTAAAAAGGTACAAGCATATGTATGTTGCAAACTTTGATAGATGTAGGACGTACCGTATAGAAGTTAGGGCCATTTGAAGTTTTATCAGTGTTTGATTTGGGATTCAAGGGTAGCATAGCTTTGAGCGGTAGCTTAAATTGACAAGACGCTCGAGTACTTTATTGTTACAAAATTTCAAGGTTTTATGACGCTCCAGTAAAAAGTAACAAGCATATGTATGTTGCAAACTTTGATAGGTGGAGGACGTACCGTACAGAAGTTAGGGCCATTTGAAGTTTTATCAGTGTTTGATTTGGGACTCAAGGGTAGCATTGCTTTGAGCGATAGCTTAAATTAACAAGAGGCTCGAGTACTTTATTGTTACGAAATTTCAAGGTTTTATGACGCTCCAGTAAAAAGTTACAAGCATTTGTATGTTGCAAACTTTGATAGGTGTAGGACGTACCGTATAGAAGTTAGCGTCATTTGAAGTTTTATCAGTGTTTGATTTGAGACTCAAGGGTAGCATTGCTTTGAGCGATAGCTTAAATTGACAATAGGCTCGAGTACTTTATTGTCACAAAATTTCAAGGTTTTATGACGCTCCAGTAAAATGTTGCAAGCATTTGTATGTTGAAACTTTGATAGCTGTAGGACGTACCGTATAGAAGTTAGGGCCATTTGAAGTTTTATCAGTGTTTGATTTGGGACTCAAGGGTAGCATAGCTTTGAACGATAGCTTAAATTGAAAAGAGGCTCGAGTACTTTATTGTTACAAAATTTCAAGGTTTTATGACGCTCCAGAAAAAAGTTACAAGCATTTGTATGTTGCAAACTTTGATAGGTGTAGGAAGTACAGTATAGAAGTTAGGGCCATTTGAAGTTTTATCAGTGTTTGATTTGGGACTCAAGGGTAGCATAGCTTAGAGCGATAGCTTAAATTGACAAGAGGCTCGAGTACTTTATTGTTAAAAAATTTCAAGGTTTTATGACGCTCCAGTAAAAAGTTACAAGCATATGTATGTTGCAAACTTTGATAGGTGTAGGACGTACAGTATAGAAGTTAGGGCCATTTGAAATTTTATCAGTGTTTGATTTGGGACTCAAGGGTAGCATAGCTTTGAGCGATAGCTTAAATTGACAAGACGCTCGAGTACTTTATTGTTACAAAATTTCAAGCTTTTATGACGCTCCAGTAAAAAGTTACAAGCATTTGTATGTTGCAAACTTTGATAGGTGTAGGACGTACCGTATAGAAGTTAGCGCCAGTTTTATCAGTGGTTGATTTGAGACTCAAGGGTAGCATAGCTTTGATCTATAGCTTAAATTGACAAGAGGCTCGAGTACTTTATTGTTACAAAATTTCAAGGTTTTATGACGCTCCAGTAAAAAGTTACAAGCATTTGTATGTTGCAAACTTTGATAGCTGTAGGACGTACCGTATAGAAGTTAGGGCCATTTGAAATTTTATCAGTGTTTGCTTTGGGACTCAAGGGTAGCATAGCTTTGAGAGATAACTTAAATTGAAAAGAAGCTCGAGTACTTTTTTGTTACAAAATTTCAAGGTTTTATGACGCTCCAGTAAAAAGTTGCAAGCATTTGTATGTTGCAAACATTGATAGCTGTAGGATGTACCGCATAGAAGTCAGGGTCATTTGAAGTTTTATCAGTGTTTGATTTGGGACTCAAGGGTAGCATAGCTTTGAGCGATAGCTTAATTTGACAAGAGGTTCGAGTACTTTATTGTTACAAAATTTCAAGGCTTTATGACGCTCCAGTAAAAATTTACAAATATTTGTATGTTGCAAACTTTAATAGGAGTAGGACGTACCGTATAGAAGTTAGGGCCATTTGGAGTTTTTTCAGTGTTTGATTTGGGACTCAAGGGTAGCATAGATTTGAGCGATTGCTTAAATTGACAAGAGGCTCGAGTACTTTATTGTTACAAAATTTCAAGGTTTTATGACGCTCCAGTAAAAAGTTACAAGCATTTGTATGTTGCAAACTTTGATAGGTGGAGGACGTACCGTATAGAAGTTAGGGCCATTTGAAGTTTTATCAGTATTTGATTTGGGACTCAAGGGTAGCATAGCCTAGAGCGATAGCTTAAATTGACAAGAGGCTCGAGTACTTTCTTGTTACAAAATTTCAAGGTTTTATGACGCTCCAGTAAAAAGTTACAAGCATATGTATGTTGCAAACTTTGATAGGTGGAGGACGTACCGTACAGAAGTTAGGGCCATTTGAAGTTTTATCAGTGTTTGATTTGGGAGTCAAGGGTAGCATAGCTTTGAGCGATAGCTTAAATTGACAAGAGGCTCGAGTACTTTATTGTTACAAAATTTCAAGGTTTTATGACGCTCCAGTAAAAAGTTACAAGCATTTGTATGTTGCAAACTTTGATAGCTGTAGGACGTACCGTATAGAAGTAAGGGCCATTTGAAGTTTTATCAGTGTTTGATTTGGGACTCAAGGGTAGCATAGCTTTGAGCGATAACTTAAATTGAAAAGAGGCTCGAGTACTTTTTTGTTACAAAATTTCAAGGTTTTATGACGCTCCAGTAAAAAGTTGCAAGCATTTGTATGTTGCAAACTTTGATAGCTGTAGGACGTACCGCATAGAAGTCAGGGTCATTTGAAGTTTTATCAGTGTTTGATTTGGGACTCAAGGGTAGCATAGCTTTGAGCGATAGCTTAAATTGACAAGAGGTTCGAGTACTTTATTGTTACAAAATTTCAAGGTTTTATGACGCTCCAGTAAAAATTTACAAATATTTGTATGTTGCAAACTTTGATAGGAGTAGGACGTACCGTATAGAAGTTAGGGCCATTTGGAGTTTTTTCAGTGTTTGATTTGGGACTCAAGGGTAGCATAGCTTTGAGCGATTGCTTAAATTGACAAGAGGCTCGAGTACTTTATTGTTACAAAATTTCAAGGTTTTATGACGCTCCAGTAAAAAGTTACAAATATTTGTATGTTGCAAACTTTGATAGGAGTAGGACGTACCGTATAGAAGTTAGGGCCATTTGGAGTTTTTAAGTGTTTGATTTGGGACTCAAGGGTAGCATAGATTTGAGCGATTGCTTAAATTGACAAGAGGCTCGAGTACTTTATTGTTACAAAATTTCAAGGTTTTATGACGCTCCAGTAAAAAGTTACAAGCATTTGTATGTTGCAAACTTTGATAGGTGGAGGACGTACCGTATAGAAGTTAGGGCCATTTGAAGTTTTATCAGTATTTGATTTGGGACTCAAGGGTAGCATAGCCTAGAGCGATAGCTTAAATTGACAAGAGGCTCGAGTACTTTCTTGTTACAAAATTTCAAGGTTTTATGACGCTCCAGTAAAAAGTTACAAGCATATGTATGTTGCAAACTTTGATAGGTGGAGGACGTACCGTACAGAAGTTAGGGCCATTTGAAGTTTTATCAGTGTTTGATTTGGGAGTCAAGGGTAGCATAGCTTTGAGCGATAGCTTAAATTGACAAGAGGCTCGAGTACTTTATTGTTACAAAATTTCAAGGTTTTATGACGCTCCAGTAAAAAGTTACAAGCATTTGTATGTTGCAAACTTTGATAGCTGTAGGACGTACCGTATAGAAGTAAGGGCCATTTGAAGTTTTATCAGTGTTTGATTTGGGACTCAAGGGTAGCATAGCTTTGAGCGATAACTTAAATTGAAAAGAGGCTCGAGTACTTTTTTGTTACAAAATTTCAAGGTTTTATGACGCTCCAGTAAAAAGTTGCAAGCATTTGTATGTTGCAAACTTTGATAGCTGTAGGACGTACCGCATAGAAGTCAGGGTCATTTGAAGTTTTATCAGTGTTTGATTTGGGACTCAAGGGTAGCATAGCTTTGAGCGATAGCTTAAATTGACAAGAGGTTCGAGTACTTTATTGTTACAAAATTTCAAAGTTTTATGACACTCCAGTAAAAATTTACAAATATTTGTATGTTGCAAACTTTGATAGGAGTAGGACGTACCGTATAGAAGTTAGGGCCATTTGGAGTTTTTTCAGTGTTTGATTTGGGACTCAAGGGTAGCATAGCTTTGAGCGATTGCTTAAATTGACAAGAGGCTTGAGTACTTTATTGTTACAAAATTTCAAGGTTTTATGACGCTCCAGTAAAAAGTTACAAGCATTTGTATGTTGCAAACTTTGATAGGTGGAGGACGTACCGTATAGAAGTTAGGGCCATTTGAAGTTTTATCAGTATTTGATTTGGGACTCAAGGGTAGCATAGCTTTGAGCGGTAGCTTAAATTGACAAGACGCTCGTGTACTTTATTGTTACAAAATTTCAAGGTTTTATGACGCTCCAGTAAAAAGTTACAAGCATTTGTATGTTGCAAACTTTGATAGGTGTAGGACGTACCTTATAGAAGTTAGCGCCATTTGAAGTTTTATCAGTGTTTGATTTGAGACTCAAGGGTAGCATAGCTTTGAGCGATAGCTTAAATTGACAAGAGGCTCGAGTACTTTATTGTTACAAAATTTCAAGGTTTTATGACGCTCCAGTAAAAAGTTACAAGCATTTGTATGTTGCAAACTTTGATAGCTGTAGGACGTACCGTATAGAAGTTAGGGCCATTTGAAGTTTTATCAGTGTTTGATTTGGGACTCAAGGGTAGCATAGCTTTGAGCGATAACTTAAATTGAAAAGAGGCTCGAGTACTTTTTTGTTACAAAATGTCAAGGTTTTATGACGCTCCAGTAAAAAGTTGTTAGCATTTGTATGTTGCAAACTTTGATAGCTGTAGGACGTGCCGCATAGAAGTCAGGGCCATTTGAAGTTTTATCAGCGTTTGATTTGGGACTCAAGGGTAGCATAGCTTTGAGCGATAACTTAAATTGAAAAGAGGCTCGAGTACTTTTTTGTTACAAAGTTTCAAGGTTTTATGACGCTCCAGTAAAAAGTTGCAAGCATTTGTATGTTGCAAACTTTGATAGCTGTAGGACGTACCGCATAGAAGTCAGGGCCATTTGAAGTTTTATCAGTGTTTGATTTGGGACTCAAGGGTAGCATAGCTTTGAGCGATAGCTTAAATTGACCAGAGGCTCGAGTGCATTATTGTTACAAAATTTCAAGGTTTTATGACGCTCCAGTAAAAACTTACAAGCATTTGTATGTTGCAAACTTTGATAGGTGTAGGACGTACCGTATAGAAGTTAGCGCCATTTGAAGTTTTATCAGTGTTTGATATGGGACTCAAGGGTAGCATAGCTTTGAGCGGTAGCTTAAATTGACAAGACGCTCGAGTACTTTATTGTTACAAAATTTCAAGGTTTTATGACGCTCCAGTAAAAAGTTACAAGCATTTGTATGTTGCAAACTTTGATAGGTGTAGGACGTACCTTATAGATGTTAGCACCATTTGAAGTTTTATCAGTGTTTGATGTGAGATTCAAGGGTAGCATAGCTTTGAGCGATAGCTTAAATTGACAAGAGGCTCGAGTACTTTATTGTTACAAAATTTCAAGGTTTTATGACGCTCCAGTAAAAAGTTACAAGCATTTGTATGTTGCAAACTTTGATAGCTGTAGGACGTACCGTATAGAAGTTAGGGCCATTTGAAGTTTTATCAGTGTTTGATTTGGGACTCAAGGGTAGCATAGCCTTGAGCGATAACTTAAATTGAAAAGAGGCTCGAGTACTTTTTTGTTACAAAATTTCAAGGTTTTATGACGCTCCAGTAAAAAGTTACAAGCATTTGTATGTTGCAAACTTTGATAGGTGTAGGACGTACCGTATAGAAGTTAGCGCCATTTGAAGTTTTATCAGTGGTTGATTTGAGACTCAAGGATAGCATAGCTTTGAGCGATAGCTTAAATTGACAAGAGGCTCGAGTACTTTATTGTTACAAAATTTCAAGGTTTTATGACGCTCCAGTAAAAAGTTACAAGCATTTGTATGTTGCAAACTTTGATAGGTGGAGGACGTACCGTATAGAAGTTAGGGCCATTTGAAGTTTTATCAGTATTTGATTTGGGAATCAAGGGTAGCATAGCCTAGAGCGATAGCTTAAATTGACAAGAGGCTCGAGTACTTTCTTGTTACAAAATTTCAAGGTTTATGACGCTCCAGTAAAAAGTTACAAGCATATGTATGTTGCAAACTTTGATAGGTGGAGGACGTACCGTACAGAAGTTAGGGCCATTTGAAGTTTTATCAGTGTTTGATTTGGGACTCAAGGGTAGCATTGCTTTGAGCGATAGCTTAAATTGACAAGAGGCTCGAGTACTTTATTGTTACAAAATTTCAAGGTTTTATGACGCTCCAGTAAAAAGTTACAAGCATTTGTATGTTGCAAACTTTGATAGGTGTAGGACGTACCGTATAGAAGTTAGCGCCATTTGAAGTTTTATCAGTGTTTGATTTGAGACTCAAGGGTAGCATAGCTTTGAGCGATAGCTTAAATTGACAATAGGCTCGAGTACTTTATTGTTACAAAATTTCAAGGTTTTATGACGCTCCAGTAAAATGTTGCAAGCATTTGTATGTTGAAACTTTGATAGTTGTTGGACGTACCGTATAGAAGTTAGGGCCATTTGAAGTTTTATCAGTGTTTGATTTGGGACTCAAGGGTAGCATAGCTTAGAGCGTAGCTTAAATTGACAAGAGGCTCGAGTACTTTATTGTTAAAAAATTTCAAGGTTTTATGACGCTCCAGTAAAAAGTTACAAGCATATGTATGTTGCAAACTTTGATAGGTGTAGGACGTACCGTATAGAAGTTAAGGCCATTTGAAGTTTTATCAGTGTTTGATTTGGGACTCAAGGGTAGCATAGCTTTGAGCGATAGCTTAAATTGACAAGACGCTCGAGTACTTTATTGTTACAAAATTTCAAGGTTTTATGACGCTCCAGTAAAAAGTTACAAGCATTTGTATGTTGCAAACTTTGATAGCTGTAGGACGTACCGTATAGAAGTAAGCGCCATTTGAAGTTTTATCAGTGGTTGATTTGAGACTCAAGGGTAGCATAGCTTTGAGCGATAGCTTACATTGACAAGAGGCTCGAGTACTTTTTTGTTACAAAATTTCAAGGTTTTATGACGCTCCAGTAAAAAGTTGCAAGCATTTGTATGTTGCAAACTTTGATAGCTGTAGGACGTACCGCATAGAAGTCAGGGCCATTTGAAGTTTTATCAGTGTTTGATTTGGGACTCAAGGGTAGCATAGCTTTGAGCGATAGCTTAAATTGACAAGAGGTTCGAGTACTTTATTTTTACAAAATTTCAAGGTTTTATGACGCTCCAGTAAAAATTTACAAATATTTGTATGTTGCAAACTTTGATAGGAGTAGGACGTACCGTATAGAAGTAAGCGCCATTTGAAGTTTTATCAGTGGTTGATTTGAGACTCAAGGGTAGCATAGCTTTGAGCGATAGCTTACATTGACAAGAGGCTCGAGTACTTTTTTGTTACAAAATTTCAAGGTTTTATGACGCTCCAGTAAAAAGTTGCAAGCATTTGTATGTTGCAAACTTTGATAGCTGTAGGACGTACCGCATAGAAGTCAGGGCCATTTGAAGTTTTTTCAGTGTTTGATTTGGGACTCAAGGGTAGCATAGCTTTGAGCGATTGCTTAAATTGACAAGAGGCTCGAGTACTTTATTGTTACAAAATTTCAAGGTTTTATGACGCTCCAGTAAAAAGTTACAAGCATTTGTATGTTGCAAACTTTGATAGGTGTAGGACGTACCGTATAGAAGTTAGCGCCATTTGAAGTTTTAACAGTGTTTGATTTGAAACTCAAGGGTAGCATAGCTTTGAGCGATAGCTTAAATTGACAAGAGGTTCGAGTACTTTATTGTTACAAAATTTCAAGGTTTTATGACGCTCCAGTAAAAATTTACAAGCATTTGTATGTTGCAAACTTTGATAGGTGTAGGACGTACCGTATAGAAGTTAGCGCCATTTGAAGTTTTATCAGTGGTTGATTTGAGACTCAAGGATAGCATAGCTTTGAGCGATAGCTTAAATTGACAAGAGGCTCGAGTACTTTATTGTTACAAAATTTCAAGGTTTTATGACGCTCCAGTAAAAAGTTACAAGCATTTGTATGTTGCAAACTTTGATAGGTGGAGGACGTACCGTATAGAAGTTAGGGCCATTTGAAGTTTTATCAGTATTTGATTTGGGAATCAAGGGTAGCATAGCCTAGAGCGATAGCTTAAATTGACAAGAGGCTCGAGTACTTTCTTGTTACAAAATTTCAAGGTTTATGACGCTCCAGTAAAAAGTTACAAGCATATGTATGTTGCAAACTTTGATAGGTGGAGGACGTACCGTACAGAAGTTAGGGCCATTTGAAGTTTTATCAGTGTTTGATTTGGGACTCAAGGGTAGCATTGCTTTGAGCGATAGCTTAAATTGACAAGAGGCTCGAGTACTTTATTGTTACAAAATTTCAAGGTTTTATGACGCTCCAGTAAAAAGTTACAAGCATTTGTATGTTGCAACTTTGATAGGTGTAGGACGTACCGTATAGAAGTTAGCGCCATTTGAAGTTTTATCAGTGTTTGATTTGAGACTCAAGGGTAGCATAGCTTTGAGCGATAGCTTAAATTGACAATAGGCTCGAGTACTTTATTGTTACAAAATTTCAAGGTTTTATGACGCTCCAGTAAAATGTTGCAAGCATTTGTATGTTGAAACTTTGATAGTTGTAGGACGTACCGTATAGAAGTTAGGGCCATTTGAAGTTTTATCAGTGTTTGATTTGGGACTCAAAGGTAGCATAGCTTTGAACGATAGCTTAAATTGAAAAGAGGCTCGAGTACTTTATTGTTACAAAATTTCAAGGTTTTATGACGCTCCAGAAAAAAGTTGCAAGCATTTGTATGTCACAAATTTTGATAGCTGTAGGACGTACCGTATAGAAGTCAGGGCCATTTGAAGTTTTATCAGTGTTTGATTTGGGACTCAAGGGTAGCATAGCTTTGAGCGATAGCTTAAATTGAAAAGAGGCTCGAGTACTTTATTTGTTACAAAATTTCAAGGTTTTATGACGCTCCAGTAAAAAGTTACAAGCATTTGTATGTTGCAAACTTTGATAGGTGTAGGACGTACCGTATAGAAGTTAGGGCCATTTGAAGTTTTATCAGTGTTTGATTTGGGACTCAAGGGTAGCATAGCTTTGAGCGATAGCTTAAATTGACAAGACGCTCGAGTACTTTATTGTTACAAAATTTCAAGGTTTTATGACGCTCCAGTAAAAAGTTACAAGCATTTGTATGTTGCAAACTTTGATAGCTGTAGGACGTACCGTATAGAAGTTAGCGCCATTTGAAGTTTTATCAGTGGTTGATTTGAGACTCAAGGGTAGCATAGCTTTGAGCGATAGCTTAAATTGACAAGAGGCTCGAGTACTTTTTTGTTACAAAATTTCAAGGTTTTATGACGCTCCAGTAAAAAGTTGCAAGCATTTGTATGTTGCAAACTTTGATAGCTGTAGGACGTACCGCATAGAAGTCAGGGCCATTTGAAGTTTTATCAGTGTTTGATTTGGGACTCAAGGGTAGCATAGCTTTGAGCGATAGCTTAAATTGACAAGAGGTTCGAGTACTTTATTTTTACAAAATTTCAAGGTTTTATGACGCTCCAGTAAAAATTTACAAATATTTGTATGTTGCAAACTTTGATAGGAGTAGGACGTACCGTATAGAAGTTAGGGCCATTTGGAGTTTTTTCAGTGTTTGATTTGGGACTCAAGGGTAGCATAGCTTTGAGCGATTGCTTAAATTGACAAGAGGCTCGAGTACTTTATTGTTACAAAATTTCAAGGTTTTATGACGCTCCAGTAAAAAGTTACAAGCATTTGTATGTTGCAAATTTTGATAGGTGGAGGACGTACCGTATAGAAGTTAGGGCCATTTGAAGTTTTATCAGTATTTGATTTGGGACTCAAGGGTAGCACAGCCTAGAGCGATAGCTTAAATTGACAAGAGGCTCGAGTACTTTCTTGTTACAAAATTTCAAGGTTTATGACGCTCCAGTAAAAAGTTACAAGCATATGTATGTTGCAAACTTTGATAGGTGGAGGACGTACCGTACAGAAGTTAGGGCCATTTGAAGTTTTATCAGTGTTTGATTTGGGACTCAAGGGTAGCATTGCTTTGAGCGATAGCTTAAATTGACAAGAGGCTCGAGTACTTTATTGTTACAAAATTTCAAGGTTTTATGACGCTCCAGTAAAAAGTTACAAGCATTTGTATGTTGCAAACTTTGATAGGTGTAGGACGTACCGTATAGAAGTTAGCGCCATTTGAAGTTTTATCAGTGTTTGATTTGAGACTCAAGGGTAGCATAGCTTTGAGCGATAGTTTAAATTGACAATAGGCTCGAGTACTTTATTGTTACAAAATTTCAAGGTTTTATGACGCTCCAGTAAAATGTTGCAAGCATTTGTATGTTGAAACTTTGATAGTTGTAGGACGTACCGTAGAGAAGTTAGGGCCATTTGAAGTTTTATCAGTGTTTGATTTGGGACTCAAGGGTAGCATAGCTTTGAACGATAGCTTAAATTGAAAAGAGGCTCGAGTACTTTATTGTTACAAAATTTCAAGTTTTTATGACGCTCCAGAAAAAAGTTGCAAGCATTTGTATGTCACAAATTTTGATAGCTGTAGGACGTACCGTATAGAAGTCAGGGCCATTTGAAGTTTTATCAGAGTTTGATTTGGGACTCAAGGGTAGCATAGCTTTGAGCGATAGCTTAAATTGAAAAGAGGCTCGAGTACTTTATTTGTTACAAAATTTCAAGGTTTTATGACGCTCCAGTAAAAAGTTACAAGAATTTGTATGTTGCAAACTTTGATAGGTGTAGGAAGTACAGTATAGAAGTTAGGGCCATTTGAAGTTTTATCAGTGTTTGATTTGGGACTCAAGGGTAGCATAGCTTAGAGCGATAGCTTAAATTGACAAGAGGCTCGAGTACTTTATTGTTAAAAAATATCAAGGTTTTATGACGCTCCAGTAAAAAGTTACAAGCATATGTATGTTGCAAACTTTGATAGGTGTAGGACGTACCGTATAGAAGTTAGGGCCATTTGAAGTTTTATCAGTGTTTGATTTGGGACTCAAGGGTAGCATAGCTTTGAGCGATAGCTTAAATTGACAAGACGCTCGAGTACTTTATTGTTACAAAATTTCAAGGTTTTATGACGCTCCAGTAAAAAGTTACAAGCATTTGTATGTTGCAAACTTTGATAGCTGTAGGACGTACCGTATAGAAGTTAGCGCCATTTGAAGTTTTATCAGTGGTTGATTTGAGACTCAAGGGTAGCATAGCTTTGAGCGATAGCTTAAATTGACAAGAGGCTCGAGTACTTTTTTGTTACAAAATTTCAAGGTTTTATGACGCTCCATTAAAAAGTTGCAAGCATTTGTATGTTGCAAACTTTGATAGCTGTAGGACGTACCGCATAGAAGTCAGGGCCATTTGAAGTTTTATCAGTGTTTGATTTGGGACTCAAGGGTAGCATAGCTTTGAGCGATAGCTTAAATTGACAAGAGGTTCGAGTACTTTATTTTTACAAAATTTCAAGGTTTTATGACGCTCCAGTAAAAATTTACAAATATTTGTATGTTGCAAACTTTGATAGGAGTAGGACGTACCGTATAGAAGTTAGGGCCATTTGGAGTTTTTTCAGTGTTTGATTTGGGACTCAAGGGTAGCATTGCTTTGAGCGATAGCTTAAATTGACAAGAGGCTCGAGTACTTTATTGTTACAAAATTTCAAGGTTTTATGACGCTCCAGTAAAAAGTTACAAGCATTTGTATGTTGCAAACTTTGATAGGTGTAGGACGTACCGTATAGAAGTTAGCGCCATTTGAAGTTTTAACAGTGTTTGATTTGAAACTCAAGGGTAGCATAGCTTTGAGCGATAGCTTCAATTGACAAGAGGTTCGAGTACTTTATTGTTACAAAATTTCAAGGTTTTATGATGCTCCAGTAAAAATTTACAAGCATTTGTATGTTGCAAACTTTGATAGCTGTAGGACGTACCGCATAGAAGTCAGGGCCATTTGAAGTTTTATCAGTGTTTGATTTGGGACTCAAGGGTAGTATAGCTTTGAGCGATAGCTTAAATTGACAAGAGGTTCGAGTACTTTATTGTTACAAAATTTCAAGGTTTTATGACGCTCCAGTAAAAATTTACAAATATTTGTATGTTGCAAACTTTGATAGGAGTAGGACGTACCGTATAGAAGTTAGGGCCATTTTGAGTTTTTTCAGTGTTTGATTTGGGACTCAAGGGTAGCATAGCTTTGAGCGATTGCTTAAATTGGCAAGAGGCTCGAGTACTTTATTGTTACAAAATTTCAAGGTTTTATGACGCTCCAGTAAAAAGTTACAAGCATTTGTATGTTGCAAACTTTGATAGGTGGAGGACGTACCGTATAGAAGTTAGGGCCATTTGAAGTTTTATCAGTATTTGATTTGGGACTCAAGGGTAGCATAGCCTAGAGCGATAGCTTAAATTGACAAGAGGCTCGAGTACTTTCTTGTAACAAAATTTCAAGGTTTTATGACGCTCCAGTAAAAAGTTACAAGCATATGTATGTTGCAAACTTTGATAGGTGGAGGACGTACCGTACATAAGTTAGGGCCATTTGAAGTTTTATCAGTGTTTGATTTGGGACTCAAGGGTAGCATTGCTTTGAGCGATAGCTTAAATTGACAAGAGGCTCGAGTACTTTATTGTTACAAAATTTCAAGGTTTTATGACGCTCCAGTAAAAAGTTACAAGCATTTGTATGTTGCAAACTTTGATAGGTGTAGGACGTACCGTTTAGAAGTTAGCGCCATTTGAAGTTTTAACAGTGTTTGATTTGAAACTCAAGGGTAGCATAGCTTTGAGCGATAGCTTCAATTGACAAGAGGTTCGAGTACTTTATTGTTACAAAATTTCAAGGTTTTATGACGCTCCAGTAAAAATTTACAAGCATTTGTATGTTGCAAACTTTGATAGCTGTAGGACGTACCGCATAGAAGTCAGGGCCATTTGAAGTTTTATCAGTGTTTGATTTGGGACTCAAGGGTAGTATAGCTTTGAGCGATAGCTTAAATTGACAAGAGGTTCGAGTACTTTATTGTTACAAAATTTCAATGTTTTATGACGCTCCAGTAAAAATTTACAAATATTTGTATGTTGCAAACTTTGATAGGAGTAGGACGTACCGTATAGAAGTTAGGGCCATTTTGAGTTTTTTCAGTGTTTGATTTGGGACTCAAGGGTAGCATAGCTTTGAGCGATTGCTTAAATTGGCAAGAGGCTCGAGTACTTTATTGTTACAAAATTTCAAGGTTTTATGACGCTCCAGTAAAAAGTTACAAGCATTTGTATGTTGCAAACTTTGATAGGTGTAGGACGTACCGTATAGAAGTTAGGGCCATTTGAAGTTTTATCAGTATTTGATTTGGGACTCAAGGGTAGCATAGCCTAGAGCGATAGCTTAAATTGACAAGAGGCTCGAGTACTTTATTGTTACAAAATTTCAAGGTTTTATGACGCTCCAGTAAAATGTTGCAAGCATTTGTATGTTGAAACTTTGATAGTTGTAGGACGTACCGTATAGAAGTTAGGGCCATTTTGAGTTTTTTCAGTGTTTGATTTGGGACTCAAGGGTAGCATAGCTTTGAGCGATTGCTTAAATTGACAAGACGCTCGAGTACTTTATTGTTACAAAATTTCAAGGTTTTATGACGCTCCAGTAAAAAGTTACAAGCATTTGTATGTCACAAATTTTGATAGCTGTAGGACGTACCGTATAGAAGTCAGGGCCATTTGAAGTTTTATCAGTGTTTGATTTGGGACTCAAGGGTAGCATAGCCTAGAGCGATAGCTTAAATTGACAAGAGGCTCGAGTACTTTATTGTTACAAAATTTCAAGGTTTTATGACGCTCCAGTAAAAAGTTACAAGCATTTGTATGTTGCAAATTTTGATAGGTGGAGGACGTACCGTATAGAAGTTAGGGCCATTTGAAGTTTTATCAGTGTTTGATTTGGGACTCAAGGGTAGCATAGCTTTGAACGATAGCTTAAATTGAAAAGAGGCTCGAGTACTTTATTGTTACAAAATTTCAAGTTTTTATGACGCTCCAGAAAAAAGTTGCAAGCATTTGTATGTCACAAATTTTGATAGCTGTAGGACGTACCGTATAGAAGTCAGGGCCATTTGAAGTTTTATCAGAGTTTGATTTGGGACTCAAGGGTAGCATAGCCTAGAGCGATAGCTTAAATTGACAAGAGGTTCGAGTACTTTATTGTTACAAAATTTCAAGGTTTTATGACGCTCCAGTAAAAATTTACAAATATTTGTATGTTGCAAACTTTGATAGGAGTAGGACGTACCGTATAGAAGTTAGGGCCATTTTGAGTTTTTTCAGTGTTTGATATGGGACTCAAGGGTAGCATAGCTTTGAGCGATTGCTTAAATTGGCAAGAGGCTCGAGTACTTTATTGTTACAAAATTTCAAGGTTTTATGACGCTCCAGTAAAAAGTTACAAGCATTTGTATGTTGCAAACTTTGATAGGTGGAGGACGTACCGTATAGAAGTTAGGGCCATTTGAAGTTTTATCAGTATTTGATTTGGGACTCAAGGGTAGCATAGCCTAGAGCGATAGCTTAAATTGACAAGAGGCTCGAGTACTTTCTTGTAACAAAATTTCAAGGTTTTATGACGCTCCAGTAAAAAGTTACAAGCATATGTTTGTTGCAAACTTTGATAGGTGGAGGACGTACCGTACATAAGTTAGGGCCATTTGAAGTTTTATCAGTATTTGATTTGAAACTCAAGGGTAGCATAGCTTTGAGCGATAGCTTCAATTGACAAGAGGTTCGAGTACTTTATTGTTACAAAATTTCAAGGTTTTATGACGCTCCAGTAAAAATTTACAAGCATTTGTATGTTGCAAACTTTGATAGCTGTAGGACGTACCGCATAGAAGTCAGGGCCATTTGAAGTTTTATCAGTGTTTGATTTGGGACTCAAGGGTAGTATAGCTTTGAGCGATAGCTTAAATTGACAAGAGGTTCGAGTACTTTATTGTTACAAAATTTCAAGGTTTTATGACGCTCCAGTAAAAATTTACAAATATTTGTATGTTGCAAACTTTGATAGGAGTAGGACGTACCGTATAGAAGTTAGGGCCATTTTGAGTTTTTTCAGTGTTTGATTTGGGACTCAAGGGTAGCATAGCTTTGAGCGATTGCTTAAATTGGCAAGAGGCTCGAGTACTTTATTGTTACAAAATTTCAAGGTTTTATGACGCTCCAGTAAAAAGTTACAAGCATTTGTATGTTGCAAACTTTGATAGGTGGAGGACGTACCGTATAGAAGTTAGGGCCATTTGAAGTTTTATCAGTATTTGATTTGGGACTCAAGGGTAGCATAGCCTAGAGCGATAGCTTAAATTGACAAGAGGCTCGAGTACTTTATTGTTACAAAATTTCAAGGTTTTATGACGCTCCAGTAAAATGTTGCAAGCATTTGTATGTTGAAACTTTGATAGTTGTAGGACGTACCGTATAGAAGTTAGGGCCATTTTGAGTTTTTTCAGTGTTTGATTTGGGACTCAAGGGTAGCATAGCTTTGAGCGATTGCTTAAATTGACAAGACGCTCGAGTACTTTATTGTTACAAAATTTCAAGGTTTTATGACGCTCCAGTAAAAAGTTACAAGCATTTGTATGTCACAAATTTTGATAGCTGTAGGACGTACCGTATAGAAGTCAGGGCCATTTGAAGTTTTATCAGTGTTTGATTTGGGACTCAAGGGTAGCATAGCCTAGAGCGATAGCTTAAATTGACAAGAGGCTCGAGTACTTTATTGTTACAAAATTTCAAGGTTTTATGACGCTCCAGTAAAAAGTTACAAGCATTTGTATGTTGCAAATTTTGATAGGTGGAGGACGTACCGTATAGAAGTTAGGGCCATTTGAAGTTTTATCAGTATTTGATTTGGGACTCCAGGGTAGCATAGCCTAGAGCGATAGCTTAAATTGACAAGAGGCTCGAGTACTTTCTTGTTACAAAATTTCAAGGTTTATGACGCTCCAGTAAAAATTTACAAGCATATGTATGTTGCAAACTTTGATAGGTGGAGGACGTACCGTACAGAAGTTAGGGCCATTTGAAGTTTTATCAGTGTTTGATTTGGGACTCAAGGGTAGCATTGCTTTGAGCGATAGCTTAAATTGACAAGAGGCTCGAGTACTTTATTGTTACAAAATTTCAAGGTTTTATGACGCTCCAGTAAAAAGTTACAAGCATTTGTATGTTGCAAACTTTGATAGGTGTAGGACGTACCGTATAGAAGTTAGCGCCATTTGAAGTTTTATCAGTGTTTGATTTGAGACTCAAGGGTAGCATAGCTTTGAGCGATAGCTTAAATTGACAATAGGCTCGAGTACTTTATTGTTACAAAATTTCAAGGTTTTATGACGCTCCAGTAAAATGTTGCAAGCATTTGTATGTTGAAACTTTGATAGTTGTAGGACGTACCGTATAGAAGTTAGGGCCATTTGAAGTTTTATCAGTGTTTGATTTGGGACTCAAGGGTAGCATAGCTTTGAACGATAGCTTAAATTGAAAAGAGGCTCGAGTACTTTATTGTTACAAAATTTCAAGTTTTTATGACGCTCCAGAAAAAAGTTGCAAGCATTTGTATGTCACAAATTTTGATAGCTGTAGGACGTACCGTATAGAAGTCAGGGCCATTTGAAGTTTTATCAGAGTTTGATTTGGGACTCAAGGGTAGCATAGCTTTGAGCGATAGCTTAAATTGAAAAGAGGCTCGAGTACTTTATTTGTTACAAAATTTCAAGGTTTTATGACGCTCCAGTAAAAAGTTACAAGCATTTGTATGTTGCAAACTTTGATAGGTGTAGGAAGTACAGTATAGAAGTTAGGGCCATTTGAAGTTTTATCAGTGTTTGATTTGGGACTCAAGGGTAGCATAGCTTAGAGCGATAGCTTAAATTGACAAGAGGCTCGAGTACTTTATTGTTAAAAAATTTCAAGGTTTTATGACGCTCCAGTAAAAAGTTACAAGCATATGTATGTTGCAAACTTTGATAGGTGTAGGACGTACCGTATAGAAGTTAGGGCCATTTGAAGTTTTATCAGTGTTTGATTTGGGACTCAAGGGTAGCATAGCTTTGAGCGATAGCTTAAATTGACAAGACGCTCGAGTACTTTATTGTTACAAAATTTCAAGGTTTTATGACGCTCCAGTAAAAAGTTACAAGCATTTGTATGTTGCAAACTTTGATAGCTGTAGGACGTACCGTATAGAAGTTAGCGCCATTTGAAGTTTTATCAGTGGTTGATTTGAGACTCAAGGGTAGCATAGCTTTGAGCGATAGCTTAAATTGACAAGAGGCTCGATTACTTTTTTGTTACAAAATTTCAAGGTTTTATGACGCTCCATTAAAAAGTTGCAAGCATTTGTATGTTGCAAACTTTGATAGCTGTAGGACGTACCGCATAGAAGTCAGGGCCATTTGAAGTTTTATCAGTGTTTGATTTGGGACTCAAGGGTAGCATAGCTTTGAGCGATAGCTTAAATTGACAAGAGGTTCGAGTACTTTATTTTTACAAAATTTCAAGGTTTTATGACGCTCCAGTAAAAATTTACAAATATTTGTATGTTGCAAACTTTGATAGGAGTAGGACGTACCGTATAGAAGTTAGGGCCATTTGGAGTTTTTTCAGTGTTTGATTTGGGACTCAAGGGTAGCATTGCTTTGAGCGATAGCTTAAATTGACAAGAGGCTCGAGTACTTTATTGTTACAAAATTTCAAGGTTTTATGACGCTCCAGTAAAAAGTTACAAGCATTTGTATGTTGCAAACTTTGATAGGTGTAGGACGTACCGTATAGAAGTTAGCGCCATTTGAAGTTTTAACAGTGTTTGATTTGAAACTCAAGGGTAGCATAGCTTTGAGCGATAGCTTCAATTGACAAGAGGTTCGAGTACTTTATTGTTACAAAATTTCAAGGTTTTATGACGCTCCAGTAAAAATTTACAAGCATTTGTATGTTGCAAACTTTGATAGCTGTAGGACGTACCGCATAGAAGTCAGGGCCATTTGAAGTGTTATCAGTGTTTGATTTGGGACTCAAGGGTAGTATAGCTTTGAGCGATAGCTTAAATTGACAAGAGGTTCGAGTACTTTATTGTTACAAAATTTCAAGGTTTTATGACGCTCCAGTAAAAATTTACAAATATTTGTATGTTGCAAACTTTGATAGGAGTAGGACGTACCGTATAGAAGTTAGGGCCATTTTGAGTTTTTTCAGTGTTTGATTTGGGACTCAACGGTAGCATAGCTTTGAGCGATTGCTTAAATTGGCAAGAGGCTCGAGTACTTTATTGTTACAAAATTTCAAGGTTTTATGACGCTCCAGTAAAAAGTTACAAGCATTTGTATGTTGCAAACTTTGATAGGTGGAGGACGTACCGTATAGAAGTTAGGGCCATTTGAAGTTTTATCAGTATTTGATTTGGGACTCAAGGGTAGCATAGCCTAGAGCGATAGCTTAAATTGACAAGAGGCTCGAGTACTTTCTTGTAACAAAATTTCAAGGTTTTATGACGCTCCAGTAAAAAGTTACAAGCATATGTATGTTGCAAACTTTGATAGGTGGAGGACGTACCGTACATAAGTTAGGGCCATTTGAAGTTTTATCAGTGTTTGATTTGGGACTCAAGGGTAGCATTGCTTTGAGCGATAGCTTAAATTGACAAGAGGCTCGAGTACTTTATTGTTACAAAATTTCAAGGTTTTATGACGCTCCAGTAAAAAGTTACAAGCATTTGTATGTTGCAAACTTTGATAGGTGTAGGACGTACCGTATAGAAGTTAGCGCCATTTGAAGTTTTAACAGTGTTTGATTTGAAACTCAAGGGTAGCATAGCTTTGAGCGATAGCTTCAATTGACAAGAGGTTCGAGTACTTTATTGTTACAAAATTTCAAGGTTTTATGACGCTCCAGTAAAAATTTACAAGCATTTGTATGTTGCAAACTTTGATAGCTGTAGGACGTACCGCATAGAAGTCAGGGCCATTTGAAGTTTTATCAGTGTTTGATTTGGGACTCAAGGGTAGTATAGCTTTGAGCGATAGCTTAAATTGACAAGAGGTTCGAGTACTTTATTGTTACAAAATTTCAAGGTTTTATGACGCTCCAGTAAAAATTTACAAATATTTGTATGTTGCAAACTTTGATAGGAGTAGGACGTACCGTATAGAAGTTAGGGCCATTTTGAGTTTTTTCAGTGTTTGATTTGGGACTCAAGGGTAGCATAGCTTTGAGCGATTGCTTAAATTGGCAAGAGGCTCGAGTACTTTATTGTTACAAAATTTCAAGGTTTTATGACGCTCCAGTAAAAAGTTACAAGCATTTGTATGTTGCAAACTTTGATAGGTGGAGGACGTACCGTATAGAAGTTAGGGCCATTTGAAGTTTTATCAGTATTTGATTTGGGACTCAAGGGTAGCATAGCCTAGAGCGATAGCTTAAATTGACAAGAGGCTCGAGTACTTTATTGTTACAAAATTTCAAGGTTTTATGACGCTCCAGTAAAATGTTGCAAGCATTTGTATGTTGAAACTTTGATAGTTGTAGGACGTACCGTATAGAAGTTAGGGCCATTTTGAGTTTTTTCAGTGTTTGATTTGGGACTCAAGGGTAGCATAGCTTTGAGCGATTGCTTAAATTGACAAGAGGCTCGAGTACTTTATTGTTACAAAATTTCAAGGTTTTATGACGCTCCAGTAAAAAGTTACAAGCATTTGTATGTCACAAATTTTGATAGCTGTAGGACGTACCGTATAGAAGTCAGGGCCATTTGAAGTTTTATCAGTGTTTGATTTGGGACTCAAGGGTAGCATAGCCTAGAGCGATAGCTTAAATTGACAAGAGGCTCGAGTACTTTATTGTTACAAAATTTCAAGGTTTTATGACGCTCCAGTAAAAAGTTACAAGCATTTGTATGTTGCAAATTTTGATAGGTGGAGGACGTACCGTATAGAAGTTAGGGCCATTTGAAGTTTTATCAGTATTTGATTTGGGACTCAAGGGTAGCATAGCCTAGAGCGATAGCTTAAATTGACAAGAGGCTCGAGTACTTTCTTGTTACAAAATTTCAAGGTTTATGACGCTCCAGTAAAAAGTTACAAGCATATGTATGTTGCAAACTTTGATAGGTGGAGGACGTACCGTACAGAAGTTAGGGCCATTTGAAGTTTTATCAGTGTTTGATTTGGGACTCAAGGGTAGCATTGCTTTGAGCGATAGCTTAAATTGACAAGAGGCTCGAGTACTTTATTGTTACAAAATTTCAAGGTTTTATGACGCTCCAGTAAAAAGTTACAAGCATTTGTATGTTGCAAACTTTGATAGGTGTAGGACGTACCGTATAGAAGTTAGCGCCATTTGAAGTTTTATCAGTGTTTGATTTGAGACTCAAGGGTAGCATAGCTTTGAGCGATAGCTTAAATTGACAATAGGCTCGAGTACTTTATTGTTACAAAATTTCAAGGTTTTATGACGCTCCAGTAAAATGTTGCAAGCATTTGTATGTTGAAACTTTGATAGTTGTAGGACGTACCGTATAGAAGTTAGGGCCATTTGAAGTTTTATCAGTGTTTGATTTGGGACTCAAGGGTAGCATAGCTTTGAACGATAGCTTAAATTGAAAAGAGGCTCGAGTACTTTATTGTTACAAAATTTCAAGTTTTTATGACGCTCCAGAAAAAAGTTGCAAGCATTTGTATGTCACAAATTTTGATAGCTGTAGGACGTACCGTATAGAAGTCAGGGCCATTTGAAGTTTTATCAGTGTTTGATTTGGGACTCAAGGGTAGCATAGCTTTGAGCGATAGCTTAAATTGAAAAGAGGCTCGAGTACTTTATTTGTTACAAAATTTCAAGGTTTTATGACGCTCCAGTAAAAAGTTACAAGCATATGTATGTTGCAAACTTTGATAGGTGGAGGACGTACCGTACAGAAGTTAGGGCCATTTGAAGTTTTATCAGTGTTTGATTTGGGACTCAAGGGTAGCATTGCTTTGAGCGATAGCTTAAATTGACAAGAGGCTCGAGTACTTTATTGTTACAAAATTTCAAGGTTTTATGACGCTCCAGTAAAAAGTTACAAGCATTTGTATGTTGCAAACTTTGATAGGTGTAGGACGTACCGTATAGAAGTTAGCGCCATTTGAAGTTTTATCAGTGTTTGATTTGAGACTCAAGGGTAGCATAGATTTGAGCGATAGCTTAAATTGACAATAGGCTCGAGTACTTTATTGTTACAAAATTTCAAGGTTTTATGACGCTCCAGTAAAATGTTGCAAGCATTTGTATGTTGAAACTTTGATAGTTGTAGGACGTACCGTATAGAAGTTAGGGCCATTTGAAGTTTTATCAGTGTTTGATTTGGGACTCAAGGGTAGCATAGCTTTGAACGATAGCTTAAATTGAAAAGAGGCTCGAGTACTTTATTGTTGCAAAATTTCAAGGTTTTATGACGCTCCAGAAAAAAGTTGCAAGCATTTGTATGTCACAAATTTTGATAGCTGTCGGACGTACCGTATAGAAGTCAGGGCCATTTGAAGTTTTATCAGTGTTTGATTTGGGACTCAAGGGTAGCATAGCTTTGAGCGATAGCTTAAATTGAAAAGAGGCTCGAGTACTTTATTTGTTACAAAATTTCAAGGTTTTATGACGCTCCAGTAAAAAGTTACAAGCATTTGTATGTTGCAAACTTTGATAGGTGTAGGAAGTACAGTATAGAAGTTAGGGCCATTTGAAGTTTTATCAGTGTTTGATTTGGGACTCAAGGGTAGCATAGCTTAGAGCGATAGCTTAAATTGACAAGAGGCTCGAGTACTTTATTGTTAAAAAATTTCAAGGTTTTATGACGCTCCAGTAAAAAGTTACAAGCATATGTATGTTGCAAACTTTGATAGGTGTAGGACGTACCGTATAGAAGGTAGGGCCATTTGAAGTTTTATCAGTGTTTGATTTGGGACTCAAGGGTAGCATAGCTTTGAGCGATAGCTTAAATTGACAAGACGCTCGAGTACTTTATTGTTACAAAATTTCAAGGTTTTATGACGCTCCAGTAAAAAGTTACAAGCATTTGTATGTTGCAAACTTTGATAGCTGTAGGACGTACCGTATAGAAGTTAGCGCCATTTAAAGTTTTATCAGTGGTTTATTTGAGACTCAAGGGTAGCATAGCTTTGAGCGATAGCTTAAATTGACAAGAGGCTCGAGTACTTTTTTGTTACAAAATTTCAAGGTTTTATGACGCTCCAGTAAAAAGTTGCAAGCATTTGTATGTTGCAAACTTTGATAGCTGTAGGACGTACCGCATAGAAGTCAGGGCCATTTGAAGTTTTATCAGTGTTTGATTTGGGACTCAAGGGTAGCATAGCTTTGAGCGATAGCTTAAATTGACAAGAGGTTCGAGTACTTTATTTTTACAAAATTTCAAGGTTTTATGACGCTCCAGTAAAAATTTACAAATATTTGTATGTTGCAAACTTTGATAGGAGTAGGACGTACCGTATAGAAGTTAGGGCCATTTGGAGTTTTTTCAGTGTTTGATTTGGGACTCAAGGGTAGCATAGCTTTGAGCGATTGCTTAAATTGACAAGAGGCTCGAGTACTTTATTGTTACAAAATTTCAAGGTTTTATGACGCTCCAGTAAAAAGTTACAAGCATTTGTATGTTGCAAACTTTGATAGGTGGAGGACGTACCGTATAGAAGTTAGGGCCATTTGAAGTTTTATCAGTATTTGATTTGGGAATCAAGGGTAGCATAGCCTAGAGCGATAGCTTAAATTGACAAGAGGCTCGAGTACTTTCTTATTACAAAATTTCAAGGTTTATGACGCTCCAGTAAAAAGTTACAAGCATATGTATGTTGCAAACTTTGATAGGTGGAGGACGTACCGTACAGAAGTTAGGGCCATTTGAAGTTTTATCAGTGTTTGATTTGGGACTCAAGGGTAGCATAGCTTAGAGCGATAGCTTAAATTGACAAGAGGCTCGAGTACTTTATTGTTAAAAAATTTCAAGGTTTTATGACGCTCCAGTAAAAAGTTACAAGCATATGTATGTTGCAAACTTTGATAGGTGTAGGACGTACCGTATAGAAGTTAGGGCCATTTGAAGTTTTATCAGTGTTTGATTTGGGACTCAAGGGTAGCATAGCTTTGAGCGATAGCTTAAATTGACAAGACGCTCGAGTACTTTATTGTTACAAAATTTCAAGGTTTTATGACGCTCCAGTAAAAAGTTACAAGCATTTGCATGTTGCAAACTTTGATAGCTGTAGGACGTACCGTATAGAAGTTAGCGCCATTTGAAGTTTTATCAGTGGTTGATTTGAGACTCAAGGGTAGCATAGCTTTGAGCGATAGCTTAAATTGACAAGAGGCTCGAGTACTTTTTTGTTACAAAATTTCAAGGTTTTATGACGCTCCAGTAAAAAGTTGCAAGCATTTGTATGTTGCAAACTTTGATAGCTGTAGGACGTACCGTATATAAGGTAGGGCCATTTGAAGTTTTATCAGTGTTTGATTTGGGACTCAAGGGTAGCATAGCTTTGAGCGATAGCTTAAATTGACAAGAGGTTCGAGTACTTTATTTTTACAAAATTTCAAGGTTTTATGACGCTCCAGTAAAAATTTACAAATATTTGTATGTTGCAAACTTTGATAGCTGTAGGACGTACCGCATAGAAGTCAGGGCCATTTGAAGTTTTATCAGTGTTTGATTTGGGACTCAAGGGTAGTATAGCTTTGAGCGATAGCTTAAATTGACAAGAGGTTCGAGTACTTTATTGTTACAAAATTTCAAGGTTTTATGACGCTCCAGTAAAAATTTACAAATATTTGTATGTTGCAAACTTTGATAGGAGTAGGACGTACCGTATAGAAGTTAGGGCCATTTTGAGTTTTTTCATTGTTTGATTTGGGACTCAAGGGTAGCATAGCTTTGAGCGATTGCTTAAATTGGCAAGAGGCTCGAGTACTTTATTGTTACAAAATTTCAAGTTTTTATGACGCTCCAGTAAAAAGTTACAAGCATTTGTATGTTGCAAACTTTGATAGGAAGAGGACGTACCGTATAGAAGTTAGGGCCATTTGAAGTTTTATCAGTATTTGATTTGGGACTCAAGGGTAGCATAGCCTAGAGCGATAGCTTAAATTGACAAGAGGCTCGAGTACTTTCTTGTTACAAAATTTCAAGGTTTTATGACGCTCCAGTAAAAAGTTACAAGCATATGTATGTTGCAAACTTTGATAGGTGGAGGACGTACCGTACAGAAGTTAGGGCCATTTGAAGTTTTATCAGTGTTTGATTTGGGACTCAAGGGTAGCATTGCTTTGAGCGATAGCTTAAATTGACAAGAGGCTCGAGTACTTTATTGTTACAAAATTTCAAGGTTTTATGACGCTCCAGTAAAAAGTTACAAGCATTCGTATGTTGCAAACTTTGATAGGTGTAGGACGTACCGTATAGAAGTTAGCGCCATTTGAAGTTTTAACAGTGTTTGATTTGAGACTCAAGGGTAGCATAGCTTTGAGCGATAGCTTAAATTGACAAGAGGTTCGAGTACTTTATTGTTACAAAATTTCAAAGTTTTATGACGCTCCAGTAAAAAGTTACAAGCATTTGTATGTTGCAAACTTTGATAGGTGGAGGACGTACCGTACATAAGTTGGGGCCATTTGAAGTTTTATCAGTGTTTGATTTGGGACTCAAGGGTAGCATTGCTTTGAGCGATAGCTTAAATTGACAAGAGGCTCGAGTACTTTATTGTTACAAAATTTCAAGGTTTTATGACGCTCCAGTAAAAAGTTACAAGCATTTTTATGTTGCAAACTTTGATAGGTGTAGGACGTACCGTATAGAAGTTAGCGCCATTTGAAGTTTTAACAGTGTTTGATTTGAAACTCAAGGGTAGCATAGCTTTGAGCGATAGCTTAAATTGACAAGAGGTTCGAGTACTTTATTGTTACAAAATTTCAAGGTTTTATGACGCTCCAGTAAAAATTTACAAGCATTTGTATGTTGCAAACTTTGATAGCTGTAGGACGTACCGCATAGAAGTCAGGGCCATTTGAAGTTTTATCAGTGTTTGATTTGGGACTCAAGGGTAGTATAGCTTTGAGCGATAGCTTAAATTGACAAGAGGTTCGAGTACTTTATTGTTACAAAATTTCAAGGTTTTATGACGCTCCAGTAAAAATTTACAAATATTTGTATGTTGCAAACTTTGATAGGAGTAGGACGTACCGTATAGAAGTTAGGGCCATTTTGAGTTTTTTCAGTGTTTGATTTGGGACTCAAGGGTAGCATAGCTTTGAGCGATTGCTTAAATTGGCAAGAGGCTCGAGTACTTTATTGTTACAAAATTTCAAGTTTTTATGACGCTCCAGTAAAAAGTTACAAGCATTTGTATGTTGCAAACTTTGATAGGTGGAGGACGTACCGTATAGAAGTTAGGGCCATTTGAAGTTTTATCAGTATTTGATTTGGGACTCAAGGGTAGCATAGCCTAGAGCGATAGCTTAAATTGACAAGAGGCTCGAGTACTTTCTTGTTACAAAATTTCAAGGTTTTATGACGCTCCAGTAAAAAGTTACAAGCATATGTATGTTGCAAACTTTGATAGGTGGAGGACGTACCGTACAGAAGTTAGGGCCATTTGAAGTTTTATCAGTGTTTGATTTGGGACTCAAGGGTAGCATTGCTTTGAGCGATAGCTTAAATTGACAAGAGGCTCGAGTACTTTATTGTTACAAAATTTCAAGGTTTTATGACGCTCCAGTAAAAAGTTACAAGCATTCGTATGTTGCAAACTTTGATAGGTGTAGGACGTACCGTATAGAAGTTAGCGCCATTTGAAGTTTTAACAGTGTTTGATTTGAGACTCAAGGGTAGCATAGCTTTGAGCGATAGCTTAAATTGACAAGAGGTTCGAGTACTTTATTGTTACAAAATTTCAAAGTTTTATGACGCTCCAGTAAAAATTTACAAGCATTTGTATGTTGCAAACTTTGATAGGAGTAGGACGTACCGTATAGAAGTTAGGGCCATTTGCAGTTTTATCAGTGTTTGATTTGGGACTCAAGGGTAGCATAGCTTTGAGCGATAGCTTAAATGGACAAGAGGCTCGAGTACTTTATTGTTACAAAATTTCAAGGTTTTATGACGCTCCAGTAAAAAGTTACAAGCATTTGTATGTTGCAAACTTTGATAGGTGGAGGACGTACCGTATAGAAGTTAGGGCCATTTGAAGTTTTATCAGTGTTTGATTTGGGACTCAAGGGTAGCATAGCTTTGAGCGATAGCTTAAATTGACAAGAGGCTCGAGTACTTTATTGTTACAAAATTTCAAGGTTTTATGACGCTCCAGTAAAAAGTTACAAGCATTTGTATGTTGCAAACTTTGATAGGTGTAGGACGTACCGTATAGAAGTTAGGGCCATTTGAAGTTTTATCAGTGTTTGATTTGGGACACAAGGGTAGCATAGCTTTGAGCGGTAGCTTAAATTGACAAGACGCTCGAGTACTTTATTGTTACAAAATTTCAAGGTTTTATGACGCTCCAGTAAAAAGTTACAAGCATTTGTATGTTGCAAACTTTGATAGGTGTAGGACGTACCTTATAGAAGATAGCGCCATTTGAAGTTTTATCAGTGTTTGATTTGAGACTCAAGGGTAGCATAGCTTTGAGCGATAGCTTAAATTGACAAGAGGCTCGAGTACTTTATTGTTACAAAATTTCAAGGTTTTATGACGCTCCAGTAAAAAGTTACAAGCATTTGTATGTTGCAAACTTTGATAGCTGTAGGACGTACCGTATAGAAGTTAGGGCCATTTGAAGTTTTATCAGTGTTTGATTTGGGACTCAAGGGTAGCATAGCTCTGAGCGATAACTTAAATTGAAAAGAGGCTCGAGTACTTTTTTGTTACAAAATTTCAAGGTTTTATGACGCTCCAGTAAAAAGTTGCAAGCATTTGTATGTTGCAAACTTTGATAGCTGTAGGACGTACCGCATAGAAGTCAGGGCCATTTGAAGTTTTATCAGTGGTTGATTTGAGACTCAAGGGTAGCATAGCTTTGAGCGATAGCTTAAATTGACAAGAGGCTCGAGTACTTTTTTGTTACAAAATTTCAAGGTTTTATGACGCTCCAGTAAAAAGTTGCAAGCATTTGTATGTTGCAAACTTTGATAGCTGTAGGACGTACCGCATAGAAGTCAGGGCCATTTGAAGATTTATCAGTGTTTGATTTGGGACTCAAGGGTAGCATAGCTTTGAGCGATAGCTTAAATTGACAAGAGGTCCGAGTACTTTATTTTTACAAAATTTCAAGGTTTTATGACGCTCCAGTAAAAATTTACAAATATTTGTATGTTGCAAACTTTGATAGGAGTAGGACGTACCGTATAGAAGTTAGGGCCATTTGGAGTTTTTTCAGTGTTTGATTTGGGACTCAAGGGTAGCATAGCTTTGAGCGATTGCTTAAATTGACAAGAGGCTCGAGTACTTTATTGTTACAAAATTTCAAGGTTTTATGACGCTCCAGTAAAAAGTTACAAGCATTTGTATGTTGCAAACTTTGATAGGTGGAGGACATACCGTATAGAAGTTAGGGCCATTTGAAGTTTTTTCAGTATTTGATTTGGGACTCAAGGGTAGCATAGCCTAGAGCGATAGCTTAAATTGACAAGAGGCTCGAGTACTTTCTTGTTACAAAATTTCAAGGTTTTATGACGCTCCAGTAAAAAGTTACAAGCATATGTATGTTGCAAACTTTGATAGGTGGAGGACGTACCGTACATAAGTTAGGGCTATTTGAAGTTTTATCAGTGTTTGATTTGGGACTCAAGGGTAGCATTGCTTTGAGCGATAGCTTAAATTGACAAGAGGCTCGAGTACTTTATTGTTACAAAATTTCAAGGTTTTATGACGCTCCAGTAAAAAGTTACAAGCATTCGTATGTTGCAAACTTTGATAGGTGTAGGACGTACCGTATAGAAGTTAGCGCCATTTGAAGTTTTAACAGTGTTTGATTTGAGACTCAAGGGTAGCATAGCTTTGAGCGATAGCTTAAATTGACAAGAGGTTCGAGTACTTTATTGTTACAAAATTTCAAAGTTTTATGACGCTCCAGTAAAAATTTACAAGCATTTGTATGTTGCAAACTTTGATAGGAGTAGGACGTACCGTATAGAAGTTAGGGCCATTTGCAGTTTTATCAGTGTTTGATTTGGGACTCAAGGGTAGCATAGCTTTGAGCGATAGCTTAAATGGACAAGAGGCTCGAGTACTTTATTGTTACAAAATTTCAAGGTTTTATGACGCTCCAGTAAAAAGTTACAAGCATTTGTATGTTGCAAACTTTGATAGGTGGAGGACGTACCGTATAGAAGTTAGGGCCATTTGAAGTTTTATCAGTGTTTGATTTGGGACTCAAGGGTAGCATAGCTTTGAGCGATAGCTTAAATTGACAAGAGGCTCGAGTACTTTATTGTTACAAAATTTCAAGGTTTTATGACGCTCCAGTAAAAAGTTACAAGCATTTGTATGTTGCAAACTTTGATAGCTGTAGGACGTACCGTATAGAAGTTAGGGCCATTTGAAGTTTTATCAGTGTTTGATTTGGGACACAAGGGTAGCATAGCTTTGAGCGGTAGCTTAAATTGACAAGACGCTCGAGTACTTTATTGTTACAAAATTTCAAGGTTTTATGACGCTCCAGTAAAAAGTTACAAGCATTTGTATGTTGCAAACTTTGATAGGTGTAGGACGTACCTTATAGAAGATAGCGCCATTTGAAGTTTTATCAGTGTTTGATTTGAGACTCAAGGGTAGCATAGCTTTGAGCGATAGCTTAAATTGACAAGAGGCTCGAGTACTTTATTGTTACAAAATTTCAAGGTTTTATGACGCTCCAGTAAAAAGTTACAAGCATTTGTATGTTGCAAACTTTGATAGCTGTAGGACGTACCGTATAGAAGTTAGGGCCATTTGAAGTTTTATCAGTGTTTGATTTGGGACTCAAGGGTAGCATAGCTTTGAGCGATAACTTAAATTGAAAAGAGGCTCGAGTACTTTTTTGTTACAAAATTTCAAGGTTTTATGACGCTCCAGTAAAAAGTTGCAAGCATTTGTATGTTGCAAACTTTGATAGCTGTAGGACGTACCGCATAGAAGTCAGGGCCATTTGAAGTTTTATCAGTGGTTGATTTGAGACTCAAGGGTAGCATAGCTTTGAGCGATAGCTTAAATTGACAAGAGGCTCGAGTACTTTTTTGTTACAAAATTTCAAGGTTTTATGACGCTCCAGTAAAAAGTTGCAAGCATTTGTATGTTGCAAACTTTGATAGCTGTAGGACGTACCGTATAGAAGTCAGGGCCATTTGAAGATTTATCAGTGTTTGATTTGGGACTCAAGGGTAGCATAGCTTTGAGCGATAGCTTAAATTGACAAGAGGTCCGAGTACTTTATTTTTACAAAATTTCAAGGTTTTATGACGCTCCAGTAAAAATTTACAAATATTTGTATGTTGCAAACTTTGATAGGAGTAGGACGTACCGTATAGAAGTTAGGGCCATTTGGAGTTTTTTCAGTGTTTGATTTGGGACTCAAGGGTAGCATAGCTTTGAGCGATTGCTTAAATTGACAAGAGGCTCGAGTACTTTATTGTTACAAAATTTCAAGGTTTTATGACGCTCCAGTAAAAAGTTACAAGCATTTGTATGTTGCAAACTTTGATAGGTGGAGGACGTACCGTATAGAAGTTAGGGCCATTTGAAGTTTTATCAGTATTTGATTTGGGACTCAAGGGTAGCATAGCCTAGAGCGATAGCTTAAATTGACAAGAGGCTCGAGTACTTTCTTGTTACAAAATTTCAAGGTTTTATGACGCTCCAGTAAAAAGTTACAAGCATATGTATGTTGCAAACTTTGATAGGTGGAGGACGTACCGTACATAAGTTAGGGCTATTTGAAGTTTTATCAGTGTTTGATTTGGGACTCAAGGGTAGCATTGCTTTGAGCGATAGCTTAAATTGACAAGAGGCTCGAGTACTTTATTGTTACAAAATTTCAAGGTTTTATGACGCTCCAGTAAAAAGTTACAAGCATTTGTATGTTGCAAACTTTGATAGGTGTAGGACGTACCGTATAGAAGTTAGCGCCATTTGAAGTTTTAACAGTGTTTGATTTGAAACTCAAGGGTAGCATAGCTTTGAGCGATAGCTTAAATTGACAAGAGGTTCGAGTACTTTATTGTTACAAAATTTCAAGGTTTTATGACGCTCCAGTAAAAATTTACAAGCATTTGTATGTTGCAAACTTTGATAGCTGTAGGACGTACCGCATAGAAGTCAGGGCCATTTGAAGTTTTATCAGTGTTTGATTTGGGACTCAAGGGTAGTATAGCTTTGAGCGATAGCTTAAATTGACAAGAGGTTCGAGTACTTTATTGTTACAAAATTTCAAGGTTTTATGACGCTCCAGTAAAAATTTACAAATATTTGTATGTTGCAAACTTTGATAGGAGTAGGACGTACCGTATAGAAGTTAGGGCCATTTGGAGTTTTTTCAGTGTTTGATTTGGGACTCAAGGGTAGCATAGCTTTGAGCGATTGCTTAAATTGACAAGAGGCTCGAGTACTTTATTGTTACAAAATTTCAAGGTTTTATGACGCTCCAGTAAAAAGTTACAAGCATTTGTATGTTGCAAACTTTGATAGGTGGAGGACGTACCGTACAGAAGTTAGGGCCATTTGAAGTTTTATCAGTGTTTGATTTGGGACTCAAGGGTAGCATTGCTTTGAGCGATAGCTTAAATTGACAAGAGGCTCGAGTACTTTATTGTTACAAAATTTCAAGGTTTTATGACGCTCCAGTAAAAAGTTACAAGCATTCGTATGTTGTAAACTTTGATAGGTGTAGGACGTACCGTATAGAAGTTAGCGCCATTTGAAGTTTTAACAGTGTTTGATTTGAGACTCAAGGGTAGCATAGCTTTGAGCGATAGCTTAAATTGACAAGAGGTTCGAGTACTTTATTGTTACAAAATTTCAAAGTTTTATGACGCTCCAGTAAAAATTTACAAGCATTTGTATGTTGCAAACTTTGATAGGTGGAGGACGTACCGTATAGAAGTTAGGGCCATTTGAAGTTTTATCAGTGTTTGATTTGGGACTCAAGGGTAGCATAGCTTAGAGCGATAGCTTAAATGGACAAGAGGCTCGAGTACTTTATTGTTACAAAATTTCAAGGTTTTATGAAGCTCCAGTAAAAAGTTACAAGCATTTTTATGTTGCAAACTTTGATAGGTGGAGGACGTACCGTATAGAAGTTAGGGCCATTTGAAGTTTTATCAGTGTTTGATTTGGGACTCAAGGGTAGCATAGCTTAGAGCGATAGCTTAAATTGACAAGAGGCTCGAGTACTTTATTGTTAAAAAATTTCAAGGTTTTATGACGCTCCAGTAAAAAGTTACAAGCATATGTATGTTGCAAACTTTGATAGGTGTAGGACGTACCGTATAGAAGTTAGGGCCATTTGAAGTTTTGTCAGTGTTTGATTTGGGACTCAAGGGTAGCATAGCTTTGAGCGGTAGCTTAAATTGACAAGACGCTCGAGTACTTTATTGTTACAAAATTTCAAGATTTTATGACGCTCCAGTAAAAAGTTACAAGCATTTGTATGTTGCAAACTTTGATAGGTGTAGGACGTACCTTATAGAAGTTAGCGCCATTTGAAGTTTTATCAGTGTTTGATTTGAGACTCAAGGGTAGCATAGCTTTGAGCGATAGCTTAAATTGACAAGAGGCTCGAGTACTTTATTGTTACAAAATTTCAAGGTTTTATGACGCTCCAGTAAAAAGTTACAAGCATTTGTATGTTGCAAACTTTGATAGCTGTAGGACGTACCGTGTAGAAGTTAGGGCCATTTGAAGTTTTATCAGTGTTTGATTTGGGACTCAAGGGTAGCATAGCTTTGAGCGATAACTTAAATTGAAAAGAGGCTCGAGTACTTTTTTGTTACAAAATTTCAAGGTTTTATGACGCTCCAGTAAAAAGTTGCAAGCATTTGTATGTTGCAAACTTTGATAGCTGTAGGACGTACCGCATAGAAGTCAGGGCCATTTGAAGTTTTATCAGTGTTTGATTTGGGACTCAAGGGTAGCATAGCTTTGAGCGATAGCTTAAATTGACCAGAGGCTCGAGTGCATTATTGTTACAAAATTTCAAGGTTCTATGACGCTCCAGTAAAAAGTTACAAGCATTTGTATGTTGCAAACTTTGATAGGTGTAGGACGTACCGTATAGAAGTTAGGGCCATTTGAAGTTTTATCAGTGTTTGATTTGGGACTCAAGGGTAGCACAGCTTTGAGCGATAGCTTAAATTGTCAAGAGGTTCGAGTACTTTATTGTTACAAAATTTCAAGGTTTTATGACGCTGCAGTAAAAATTTACAAATATTTGTATGTTGCAAACTTTGATAGGAGTAGGACGTACCGTATAGAAGTTAGGGCCATTTGGAGTTTTTTCAGTGTTTGATTTGGGACTCAAGGGTAGCATAGCTTTGAGCGATAGCTTAAATTGACAAGAGGCTCGAGTACTTTATTGTTACAAAATTTCAAGGTTTTATGACGCTCCAGTAAAAAGTTACAAGCATTTGTATGTTGCAAACTTTGATAGGTGGAGGACGTACCGTATAGAAGTTAGGGCCATTTAAAGTTTTATCAGCATTTGATCTGGGAATCAAGGGTAGCATAGCCTAGAGCGATAGCTTAAATTGACAAGAGGCTCGAGTACTTTATTGTTACAAAATTTCAAGGTTTTATGACGCTCCAGTAAAAAGTTACAAGCATTTGTGTGTTGCAAACTTTGATAGGTGTAGAACGTACCGTATAGAAGTTAGCGCCATTTGAAGTTTTATCAGTGTTTGATTTGAGACTCAAGGGTAGCAAAGCTTTGAACGATAGCTTAAATTTAAAAGAGGCTCGAGTACTTTATTGTTACAAAATTTCAAGGTTTTATGACGCTCCAGAAAAAAGTTGCAAGCATTTGTATGTCGCAAACTTTGATAGCTGTAGGACGTACCGTATAGAAGTCAGGGCCATTTGAAGTTTTATCAGTGTTTGATTTGGGACTCAAGGGTAGCATAGCTTAGAGCGATAGCTTAAATTGACAAGAGGCTCGAGTACTTTATTGTTCAAAAATTTCAAGGTTTTATGACGCTCCAGTAAAAAGTTACAAGCATATGTATGTTGCAAACTTTGATAGGTGTAGGACGTACCGTATAGAAGTTAGGGCCATTTGAAGTTTTATCAGTGTTTGATTTGGGACACAAGGGTAGCATAGCTTTGAGCGATAGCTTAAATTGACCAGAGGCTCGAGTGCATTATTGTTACAAAATTTCAAGGTTTTATGACGCTCCAGTAAAAAGTTACAAACATTTGTATGTTGCAAACTTTGATAGGTGTAGGACGTACCGTATAGAAGTTAGGGCCATTTGAAGTTTTATCAGTGTTTGATTTGGGACTCAAGGGTAGCACAGCTTTGAGCGATAGCTTAAATTGTCAAGAGGTTCGAGTACTTTATTGTTACAAAATTTCAAGGTTTTATGACGCTGCAGTAAAAATTTACAAATATTTGTATGTTGCAAACTTTGATAGGAGTAGGACGTACCGTATAGAAGTTAGGGCCATTTGGAGTTTTTTCAGTGTTTGATTTGGGACTCAAGGGTAGCATAGCTTTGAGCGATAGCTTAAATTGACAAGAGGCTCGAGTACTTTATTGTTACAAAATTTCAAGGTTTTATGACGCTCCAGTAAAAAGTTACAAGCATTTGTATGTTGCAAACTTTGATAGGTGGAGGACGTACCGTATAGAAGTTAGGGCTATTTAAAGTTTTATCAGTATTTGATCTGGGAATCAAGGGTAGCATAGGCTAGAGCGATAGCTTAAATTGACAAGAGGCTCGAGTACTTTATTGTTACAAAATTTCAAGGTTTTATGACGCTCCAGTAAAAAGTTACAAGCATTTGTGTGTTGCAAACTTTGATAGGTGTAGAACGTACCGTATATAAGTTAGCGCCATTTGAAGTTTTATCAGTGTTTGATTTGAGACTCAAGGGTAGCAAAGCTTTGAACGATAGCTTAAATTGAAAAGAGGCTCGAGTACTTTATTGTTACAAAATTTCAAGGTTTTATGACGCTCCAGAAAAAAGTTGCAAGCATTTGTATGTCGCAAACTTTGATAGCTGTAGGACGTACCGTATAGAAGTCAGGGCCATTTGAAGTTTTATCAGTGTTTGATTTGGGACTCAAGGGTAGCATAGCTTAGAGCGATAGCTTAAATTGACAAGAGGCTCGAGTACTTTATTGTTAAAAAATTTCAAGGTTTTATGACGCTCCAGTAAAAAGTTACAAGCATATGTATGTTGCAAACTTTGATAGGTGTAGGACGTACCGTATAGAAGTTAGGGCCATTTGAAGTTTTGTCAGTGTTTGATTTGGGACTCAAGGGTAGCATAGCTTTGAGCGGTAGCTTAAATTGACAAGACGCTCGAGTACTTTATTGTTACAAAATTTCAAGGTTTTATGACGCTCCAGTAAAAAGTTACAAGCATTTGTATGTTGCAAACTTTGATAGGTGTAGGACGTACCTTATAGAAGTTAGCGCCATTTGAAGTTTTATCAGTGTTTGATTTGAGACTCAAGGGTAGCATAGCTTTGAGCGATAGCTTAAATTGACAAGAGGCTCGAGTACTTTATTGTTACAAAATTTCAAGGTTTTATGACGCTCCAGTAAAAAGTTACAAGCATTTGTATGTAGCAAACTTTGATAGCTGTAGGACGTACCGTATAGAAGTTAGGGCCATTTGAAGTTTTATCAGTGTTTGATTTGGGACTCAAGGGTAGCATAGCTTTGAGCGATAACTTAAATTGAAAAGAGGCTCGAGTACTTTTTTGTTACAAAATTTCAAGGTTTTATGACGCTCCAGTAAAAAGTTGCAAGCATTTGTATGTTGCAAACTTTGATAGCTGTAGGACGTACCGCATAGAAGTCAGGGCCATTTGAAGTTTTATCAGTGTTTGATTTGGGACTCAAGGGTAGCATAGCTTTGAGCGATAGCTTAAATTGACCAGAGGCTCGAGTGCATTATTGTTACAAAATTTCAAGGTTTTATGACGCTCCAGTAAAAAGTTACAAGCATTTGTATGTTGCAAACTTTGATAGGTGTAGGACGTACCGTATAGAAGTTAGGGCCATTTGAAGTTTTATCAGTGTTTGATTTGGGACTCAAGGGTAGCACAGCTTTGAGCGATAGCTTAAATTGTCAAGAGGTTCGAGTACTTTATTGTTACAAAATTTCAAGGTTTTATGACGCTGCAGTAAAAATTTACAAATATTTGTATGTTGCAAACTTTGATAGGAGTAGGACGTACCGTATAGAAGTTAGGGCCATTTGGAGTTTTTTCAGTGTTTGATTTGGGACTCAAGGGTAGCATAGCTTTGAGCGATAGCTTAAATTGACAAGAGGCTCGAGTACTTTATTGTTACAAAATTTCAAGGTTTTATGACGCTCCAGTAAAAAGTTACAAGCATTTGTATGTTGCAAACTTTGATAGGTGGAGGACGTACCGTATAGAAGTTAGGGCCATTTGAAGTTTTATCAGTGTTTGATTTGAGACTCAAGGGTAGCAAAGCTTTGAACGATAGCTTAAATTGAAAAGAGGCTCGAGTACTTTATTGTTACAAAATTTCAAGGTTTTATGACGCTCCAGAAAAAAGTTGCAAGCATTTGTATGTCGCAAACTTTGATAGCTGTAGGACGTACCGTATAGAAGTCAGGGCCATTTGAAGTTTTATCAGTGTTTGATTTGGGACTCAAGGGTAGCATAGCTTAGAGCGATAGCTTAAATTGACAAGAGGCTCGAGTACTTTATTGTTAAAAAATTTCAAGGTTTTATGACGCTCCAGTAAAAAGTTACAAGTATATGTATGTTGCAAACTTTGATAGGTGTAGGACGTACCGTATAGAAGTTAGGGCCATTTGAAGTTTTATCAGTGTTTGATTTGGGACACAAGGGTAGCATAGCTTTGAGCGATAGCTTAAATTGACCAGAGGCTCGAGTGCATTATTGTTACAAAATTTCAAGGTTTTATGACGCTCCAGTAAAAAGTTACAAGCATTTGTATGTTGCAAACTTTGATAGGTGAAGGACGTACCGTATAGAAGTTAGGGCCATTTGAAGTTTTATCAGTGTTTGATTTGGGACTCAAGGGTAGCACAGCTTTGAGCGATAGCTTAAATTGTCAAGAGGTTCGAGTACTTTATTGTTACAAAATTTCAAGGTTTTATGACGCTGCAGTAAAAATTTACAAATATTTGTATGTTGCAAACTTTGATAGGAGTAGGACGTACCGTATAGAAGTTAGGGCCATTTGGAGTTTTTTCAGTGTTTGATTTGGGACTCAAGGGTAGCATAGCTTTGAGCGATAGCTTAAATTGACAAGAGGCTCGAGTACTTTATTGTTACAAAATTTCAAGGTTTTATGACGCTCCAGTAAAAAGTTACAAGCATTTGTATGTTGCAAACTTTGATAGGTGGAGGACGTACCGTATAGAAGTTAGGGCCATTTAAAGTTTTATCAGTATTTGATCTGGGAATCAAGGGTAGCATAGGCTAGAGCGATAGCTTAAATTGACAAGAGGCTCGAGTACTTTATTGTTACAAAATTTCAAGGTTTTATGACGCTCCAGTAAAAAGTTACAAGCATTTGTGTGTTGCAAACTTTGATAGGTGTAGAACGTACCGTATAGAAGTTAGCGCCATTTGAAGTTTTATCAGTGTTTGATTTGAGACTCAAGGGTAGCAAAGCTTTGAACGATAGCTTAAATTGAAAAGAGGCTCGAGTACTTTATTGTTACAAAATTTCAAGGTTTTATGACGCTCCAGAAAAAAGTTGCAAGCATTTGTATGTCGCAAACTTTGATAGCTGTAGGACGTACCGTATAGAAGTCAGGGCCATTTGAAGTTTTATCAGTGTTTGATTTGGGACTCAAGGGTAGCATAGCTTAGAGCGATAGCTTAAATTGACAAGAGGCTCGAGTACTTTATTGTTAAAAAATTTCAAGGTTTTATGACGCTCCAGTAAAAAGTTACAAGCATATGTATGCTGCAAACTTTGATAGGTGTAGGACGTACCGTATATAAGTTAGGGCCATTTGAAGTTTTATCAGGGTTGATTTGGGACACAAGGGTAGCATAGCTTTGAGCGGTAGCTTAAATTGACAAGACGCTCGAGTACTTTATTGTTACAAAATTTCAAGGTTTTATGACGCTCCAGTAAAAAGTTACAAGCATTTGTATGTTGCAAACTTTGATAGGTGTAGGACGTACCTTATAGAAGATAGCGCCATTTGAAGTTTTATCAGTGTTTGATTTGAGACTCAAGGGTAGCATAGCTTTGAGCGATAGCTTAAATTGACAAGAGGCTCGAGTACTTTATTGTTACAAAATTTCAAGGTTTTATGACGCTCCAGTAAAAAGTTACAAGCATTTGTATGTTGCAAACTTTGATAGCTGTAGGACGTACCGTATAGAAGTTAGGGCCATTTGAAGTTTTATCAGTGTTTGATTTGGGACTCAAGGGTAGCATAGCTTTGAGCGATAACTTAAATTGAAAAGAGGCTCGAGTACTTTTTTGTTACAAAATTTCAAGGTTTTATGACGCTCCAGTCAAAAGTTGCAAGCATTTGTATGTTGCAAACTTTGATAGCTGTAGGACGTACCGCATAGAAGTCAGGGCCATTTGAAGTTTTATCAGTGTTTGATTTGAGACTCAAGGGTAGCATTGCTTTGCGCGAAAGCTTAAATTGACCAGAGGCTCGATTGCATTATTGTTACAAAATTTCAAGGTTTTATGACGCTCCAGTAAAAACTTACAAGCATTTGTATGTTGCAAACTTTGATAGTTGTAGGACGTACCGTATAGAAGTTAGCGCCATTTGAAGTTTTATCAGTGTTTGATTTGGGACTCAAGGGTAGCATAGCTTTGAGCGGTAGCTTAAATTGACAAGACGCTCGAGTACTTTATTGTTACAAAATTTCAAGGTTTTATGACGCTCCAGTAAAAAGTTACAAGCATTTGTATGTTGCAAACTTTGATAGGTGTAGGACGTACCTTATAGATGTTAGCGCCATTTGAAGTTTTATCAGTGTTTGATTTGAGACTCAAGGCTAGCATAGCTTTGAGTGATAGCTTAAATTGACAAGAGGCTCTAGTACTTTATTGTTAAAAAATTTCAAGGTTTTATGACGCTCCAGTAAAAAGTTACAAGCATTTGTATGTTGCAAACTTTGATAGCTGGAGGACGTACCGTATAGAAGTTAGGGCCATCTGAAGTTTTATCAGTGTTTGATTTGGGACTCAAGGGTAGCATAGCTTTGAGCGATAACTTAAATTGAAAAGAGGCTCGAGTACTTTTTTGTTACAAAATTTCAAGGTTTTATGACGCTCCAGTAAAAAGTTGCAAGCATTTGTATGTTGCAAACTTTGATAGCTGTAGGACGTACCGCATAGAAGTCAGGGCCATTTGAAGTTTTATCAGTGTTTGATTTGGGACTCAAGGGTAGCATAGCTTTGAGCGATAGCTTAAATGGAACAGAGGCTCGAGTGCATTATTGTTACAAAATTTCAAGGTTTTATGACGCTCCAGTAAAAAGTTACAAGTATATGTATGTTGCAAACTTTGATAGGTGTAGGACGTACCGTATAGAAGTTAGGGCCATTTGAAGTTTTATCAGTGTTTGATTTGGGACACAAGGGTAGCATAGCTTTGAGCGATAGCTTAAATTGACCAGAGGCTCGAGTGCATTATTGTTACAAAATTTCAAGGTTTTATGACGCTCCAGTAAAAAGTTACAAGCATTTGTATGTTGCAAACTTTGATAGGTGAAGGACGTACCGTATAGAAGTTAGGGCCATTTGAAGTTTTATCAGTGTTTGATTTGGGACTCAAGGGTAGCACAGCTTTGAGCGATAGCTTAAATTGTCAAGAGGTTCGAGTACTTTATTGTTACAAAATTTCAAGGTTTTATGACGCTGCAGTAAAAATTTACAAATATTTGTATGTTGCAAACTTTGATAGGAGTAGGACGTACCGTATAGAAGTTAGGGCCATTTGGAGTTTTTTCAGTGTTTGATTTGGGACTCAAGGGTAGCATAGCTTTGAGCGATAGCTTAAATTGACAAGAGGCTCGAGTACTTTATTGTTACAAAATTTCAAGGTTTTATGACGCTCCAGTAAAAAGTTACAAGCATTTGTATGTTGCAAACTTTGATAGGTGGAGGACGTACCGTATAGAAGTTAGGGCCATTTAAAGTTTTATCAGTATTTGATCTGGGAATCAAGGGTAGCATAGGCTAGAGCGATAGCTTAAATTGACAAGAGGCTCGAGTACTTTATTGTTACAAAATTTCAAGGTTTTATGACGCTCCAGTAAAAAGTTACAAGCATTTGTGTGTTGCAAACTTTGATAGGTGTAGAACGTACCGTATAGAAGTTAGCGCCATTTGAAGTTTTATCAGTGTTTGATTTGAGACTCAAGGGTAGCAAAGCTTTGAACGATAGCTTAAATTGAAAAGAGGCTCGAGTACTTTATTGTTACAAAATTTCAAGGTTTTATGACGCTCCAGAAAAAAGTTGCAAGCATTTGTATGTCGCAAACTTTGATAGCTGTAGGACGTACCGTATAGAAGTCAGGGCCATTTGAAGTTTTATCAGTGTTTGATTTGGGACTCAAGGGTAGCATAGCTTAGAGCGATAGCTTAAATTGACAAGAGGCTCGAGTACTTTATTGTTAAAAAATTTCAAGGTTTTATGACGCTCCAGTAAAAAGTTACAAGCATATGTATGCTGCAAACTTTGATAGGTGTAGGACGTACCGTATATAAGTTAGGGCCATTTGAAGTTTTATCAGGGTTGATTTGGGACACAAGGGTAGCATAGCTTTGAGCGGTAGCTTAAATTGACAAGACGCTCGAGTACTTTATTGTTACAAAATTTCAAGGTTTTATGACGCTCCAGTAAAAAGTTACAAGCATTTGTATGTTGCAAACTTTGATAGGTGTAGGACGTACCTTATAGAAGATAGCGCCATTTGAAGTTTTATCAGTGTTTGATTTGAGACTCAAGGGTAGCATAGCTTTGAGCGATAGCTTAAATTGACAAGAGGCTCGAGTACTTTATTGTTACAAAATTTCAAGGTTTTATGACGCTCCAGTAAAAAGTTACAAGCATTTGTATGTTGCAAACTTTGATAGCTGTAGGACGTACCGTATAGAAGTTAGGGCCATTTGAAGTTTTATCAGTGTTTGATTTGGGACTCAAGGGTAGCATAGCTTTGAGCGATAACTTAAATTGAAAAGAGGCTCGAGTACTTTTTTGTTACAAAATTTCAAGGTTTTATGACGCTCCAGTAAAAAGTTGCAAGCATTTGTATGTTGCAAACTTTGATAGCTGTAGGACGTACCGCATAGAAGACAGCGCCATTTGAAGTTTTATCAGTGTTTGATTTGAGACTCAAGGGTAGCATTGCTTTGCGCGAAAGCTTAAATTGACCAGAGGCTCGATTGCATTATTGTTACAAAATTTCAAGGTTTTATGACGCTCCAGTAAAAACTTACAAGCATTTGTATGTTGCAAACTTTGATAGTTGTAGGACGTACCGTATAGAAGTTAGCGCCATTTGAAGTTTTATCAGTGTTTGATTTGGGACTCAAGGGTAGCATAGCTTTGAGCGGTAGCTTAAATTGACAAGACGCTCGAGTACTTTATTGTTACAAAATTTCAAGGTTTTATGACGCTCCAGTAAAAAGTTACAAGCATTTGTATGTTGCAAACTTTGATAGGTGTAGGACGTACCTTATAGATGTTAGCGCCATTTGAAGTTTTATCAGTGTTTGATTTGAGACTCAAGGCTAGCATAGCTTTGAGTGATAGCTTAAATTGACAAGAGGCTCTAGTACTTTATTGTTAAAAAATTTCAAGGTTTTATGACGCTCCAGTAAAAAGTTACAAGCATTTGTATGTTGCAAACTTTGATAGCTGGAGGACGTACCGTATAGAAGTTAGGGCCATCTGAAGTTTTATCAGTGTTTGATTTGGGACTCAAGGGTAGCATAGCTTTGAGCGATAACTTAAATTGAAAAGAGGCTCGAGTACTTTTTTGTTACAAAATTTCAAGGTTTTATGACGCTCCAGTAAAAAGTTGCAAGCATTTGTATGTTGCAAACTTTGATAGCTGTAGGACGTACCGCATAGAAGTCAGGGCCATTTGAAGTTTTATCAGTGTTTGATTTGGGACTCAAGGGTAGCATAGCTTTGAGCGATAGCTTAAATGGAACAGAGGCTCGAGTGCATTATTGTTACAAAATTTCAAGGTTTTATGACGCTCCAGTAAAAAGTTACAAGTATATGTATGTTGCAAACTTTGATAGGTGTAGGACGTACCGTATAGAAGTTAGGGCCATTTGAAGTTTTATCAGTGTTTGATTTGGGACACAAGGGTAGCATAGCTTTGAGCGATAGCTTAAATTGACCAGAGGCTCGAGTGCATTATTGTTACAAAATTTCAAGGTTTTATGACGCTCCAGTAAAAAGTTACAAGTATATGTATGTTGCAAACTTTGATAGGTGTAGGACGTACCGTATAGAAGTTAGGGCCATTTGAAGTTTTATCAGTGTTTGATTTGGGACACAAGGGTAGCATAGCTTTGAGCGATAGCTTAAATTGACCAGAGGCTCGAGTGCATTATTGTTACAAAATTTCAAGGTTTTATGACGCTCCAGTAAAAAGTTACAAGCATTTGTATGTTGCAAACTTTGATAGGTGAAGGACGTACCGTATAGAAGTTAGGGCCATTTGAAGTTTTATCAGTGTTTGATTTGGGACTCAAGGGTAGCACAGCTTTGAGCGATAGCTTAAATTGTCAAGAGGTTCGAGTACTTTATTGTTACAAAATTTCAAGGTTTTATGACGCTGCAGTAAAAATTTACAAATATTTGTATGTTGCAAACTTTGATAGGAGTAGGACGTACCGTATAGAAGTTAGGGCCATTTGGAGTTTTTTCAGTGTTTGATTTGGGACTCAAGGGTAGCATAGCTTTGAGCGATAGCTTAAATTGACAAGAGGCTCGAGTACTTTATTGTTACAAAATTTCAAGGTTTTATGACGCTCCAGTAAAAAGTTACAAGCATTTGTATGTTGCAAACTTTGATAGGAGGAGGACGTACCGTATAGAAGTTAGGGCCATTTAAAGTTTTATCAGTATTTGATCTGGGAATCAAGGGTAGCATAGGCTAGAGCGATAGCTTAAATTGACAAGAGGCTCGAGTACTTTATTGTTACAAAATTTCAAGGTTTTATGACGCTCCAGTAAAAAGTTACAAGCATTTGTGTGTTGCAAACTTTGATAGGTGTAGAACGTACCGTATAGAAGTTAGCGCCATTTGAAGTTTTATCAGTGTTTGATTTGAGACTCAAGGGTAGCAAAGCTTTGAACGATAGCTTAAATTGAAAAGAGGCTCGAGTACTTTATTGTTACAAAATTTCAAGGTTTTATGACGCTCCAGAAAAAAGTTGCAAGCATTTGTATGTCGCAAACTTTGATAGCTGTAGGACGTACCGTATAGAAGTCAGGGCCATTTGAAGTTTTATCAGTGTTTGATTTGGGACTCAAGGGTAGCATAGCTTAGAGCGATAGCTTAAATTGACAAGTGGCTCGAGTACTTTATTGTTAAAAAATTTCAAGGTTTTATGACGCTCCAGTAAAAAGTTACAAGCATATGTATGCTGCAAACTTTGATAGGTGTAGGACGTACCGTATATAAGTTAGGGCCATTTGAAGTTTTATCAGGGTTGATTTGGGACACAAGGGTAGCATAGCTTTGAGCGGTAGCTTAAATTGACAAGACGCTCGAGTACTTTATTGTTACAAAATTTCAAGGTTTTATGACGCTCCAGTAAAAAGTTACAAGCATTTGTATGTTTTGCAAACTTTGATAGGTGTAGGACGTACCTTATAGAAGATAGCGCCATTTGAAGTTTTATCAGTGTTTGATTTGAGACTCAAGGGTAGCATAGCTTTGAGCGATAGCTTAAATTGACAAGAGGCTCGAGTACTTTATTGTTACAAAATTTCAAGGTTTTATGACGCTCCAGTAAAAAGTTACAAGCATTTGTATGTTGCAAACTTTGATAGCTGTAGGACGTACCGTATAGAAGTTAGGGCCATTTGAAGTTTTATCAGTGTTTGATTTGGGACTCAAGGGTAGCATAGCTTTGAGCGATAACTTAAATTGAAAAGAGGCTCGAGTACTTTTTTGTTACAAAATTTCAAGGTTTTATGACGCTCCAGTAAAAAGTTGCAAGCATTTGTATGTTGCAAACTTTGATAGCTGTAGGACGTACCGCATAGAAGTCAGGGCCATTTGAAGTTTTATCAGTGTTTGATTTGAGACTCAAGGGTAGCATTGCTTTGCGCGAAAGCTTAAATTGACCAGAGGCTCGATTGCATTATTGTTACAAAATTTCAAGGTTTTATGACGCTCCAGTAAAAACTTACAAGCATTTGTATGTTGCAAACTTTGATAGTTGTAGGACGTACCGTATAGAAGTTAGCGCCATTTGAAGTTTTATCAGTGTTTGATTTGGGACTCAAGGGTAGCATAGCTTTGAGCGGTAGCTTAAATTGACAAGACGCTCGAGTACTTTATTGTTACAAAATTTCAAGGTTTTATGACGCTCCAGTAAAAAGTTACAAGCATTTGTATGTTGCAAACTTTGATAGGTGTAGGACGTACCTTATAGATGTTAGCGCCATTTGAAGTTTTATCAGTGTTTGATTTGAGACTCAAGGCTAGCATAGCTTTGAGTGATAGCTTAAATTGACAAGAGGCTCTAGTACTTTATTGTTAAAAAATTTCAAGGTTTTATGACGCTCCAGTAAAAAGTTACAAGCATTTGTATGTTGCAAACTTTGATAGCTGGAGGACGTACCGTATAGAAGTCAGGGCCATTTGAAGTTTTATCAGTGTTTGATTTGGGACTCAAGGGTAGCATAGCTTTGAGCGATAGCTTAAATGGAACAGAGGCTCGAGTGCATTATTGTTACAAAATTTCAAGGTTTTATGACGCTCCAGTAAAAAGTTACAAGCATTTGTATGTTGGAAACTTTAGTAGGTGTAGGACGTACCGTATATAAGTTAGGGCCATTTGAAGTTTTATCAGTGTTTGATTTGGGACTCAAGGGTAGCACAGCTTTGAGCGATAGCTTAAATTGACAAGAGGCTCGAGTACTTAATTGTTACAAAATTTCAAGGTTTTATGACGCACCAGTAAAAAGTTACAAGCATTTGTATGTTGCAAACTTTGATAGCTGTAGGACGTACCGTATAGAAGTTAGGGCCATTTGAAGTTTTATCAAAGTTTGATTTGGGACTCAAGGGTAGCATAGCTTTGAGCGATAACTTAAATTGAAAAGAGGCTCGAGTACTTTTTTGTTACAAAATTTCAAGGTTTTATGACGCTCCAGTAAAAAGTTGCAAGCATTTGTATGTTGCAAACTTTGATAGCTGTAGGACGTACCGCATAGAAGTCAGGGCCATTTGAAGTTTTATCAGTGTTTGATTTGGGACTCAAGGGTAGCACAGCTTTGAGCGATAGCTTAAATGGACCAGAGGCTCGAGTGCATTATTGTTACAAAATTTCAAGGTTTTATGACGCTCCAGTAAAAAGTTACAAGCTTTTGTATGTTGCAAACTTTAGTAGGTGTAGGACGTACCGTATAGAAGTTAGGGCCATTTGAAGTTTTATCAGTGTTTGATTTGGGACTCAAGGGTAGCACAGCTTTGAGCGATAGCTTAAATTGTCAAGAGGTTCGAGTACTTTATTGTTACAAAATTTCAAGGTTTTATGACGCTCCAGTAAAAATTTACAAATATTTGTATGTTGGAAACTTTGATAGGAGTAGGACGTACCGTATAGAAGTTAGAGTCATTTGGAGTTTTTTCAGTGTTTGATGTGGGACTCAAGGGTAGCATAGCTTTGAGCGATAGCTTAAATTGACCAGAGGCTCGAGTGCATTATTGTTACAAAATTTCAAGGTTTTATGACGCTCCAGTAAAAAGTTACAAGCATTTGTATGATGCAAACTTTGATAGGTGTAGGACGTACCGTATAGAAGTTAGCGCCATTTGAAGTTTTATCAGTGTTTGATTTGAGACTCAAGGGTAGCACAGCTTTGAGCGATAGCTTAAATTGACAATAGGCTCGAGTACTTTATTGTTACAAAATTTCAAGTTTTTATGACGCTCCAGTAAAATGTTGCAAGCATTCGTATGTTGAAACTTTGATAGCTGTAGGACGTACCGTATAGAAGTTAGGGCCATTTGAAGTTTTATCAGTGTTTGATTTGGGACTCAAGGGTAGCATAGCTTTGAACGATAGCTTAAATTGAAAAGAGGCTCGAGTACTTTATTGTTACAAAATTTCAAGGTTTTATGACGCTCCAGTAAAAATTTACAAATATTTGTATGTTGGAAACTTTGATAGGAGTAGGACGTACCGTATAGAAGTTAGGGTCATTTGGAGTTTTTTCAGTGTTTGATTTGGGACTCAAGGGTAGCATAGCTTTGAGCGATAGCTTAAATTGACCAGAGGCTCGAGTGCATTATTGTTACAAAATTTCAAGGTTTTATTACGCTCCAGTAAAAAGTTACAAGCATTTGTATGTTGCAAACTTTGATAGCTGTAGGACGTACCGTATAGAAGTTAGGGCCATTTGAAGTTTTATCAGTGTTTGATTTGGGACTCAAGGGTAGCATAGCTTTGAGCGATAACTTAAATTGAAAAGAGGCTCGAGTACTTTTTTGTTACAAAATTTCAAGGTTTTATGACGCTCCAGTAAAAAGTTGCAAGCATTTGTATGTTGCAAACTTTGATAGCTGTAGGACGTACCGCATAGAAGTCAGGGCCATTTGAAGTTTTATCAGTGTTTGATTTGAGACTCAAGGGTAGCATAGCTTTGAGCGATAGCTTAAATTGACCAGAGGCTCGAGTGCATTATTGTTACAAAATTTCAAGGTTTTATGACGCTCCAGTAAAAAGTTACAAGCATTTGTATGTTGCAAACTTTAGTAGGTGTAGGACGTACCGTATAGAAGTTAGGGCCATTTGAAGTTTTATCAGTGTTTGATTTGGGACTCAAGGGTAGCACAGCTTTGAGCGATAGCTTAAATTGACAAGAGGCTCGAGTACTTTATTGTTACAAAATTTCAAGGTTTTATGACGCTCCAGTAAAAAGTTACAAGCATTTGTATGTTGCAAACTTTGATAGCTGTAGGACGTACCGTATAGAAGTTAGGGCCATTTGAAGTTTTATCAGTGTTTGATTTGGGACTCAAGGGTAGCATAGCTTTGAGCGATAACTTAAATTGAAAAGAGGCTCGAGTACTTTTTTGTTACAAAATTTCAAGGTTTTATGACGCTCCAGTAAAAAGTTGCAAGCATTTGTATGTTGCAAACTTTGATAGCTGTAGGACGTACCGCATAGAAGTTAGCGCCATTTGAAGTTTTATCAGTGTTTGATTTGGGACTCAAGGGTAGCATAGCTTTGAGCGATAGCTTAAATGGACCAGAGGCTCGAGTGCATTATTGTTACAAAATTTCAAGGTTTTATGACGCTCCAGTAAAAAGTTACAAGCATTTGTATGTTGCAAACTTTAGTAGGTGTAGGACGTACCGTATAGAAGTTAGGGCCATTTGAAGTTTTATCAGTGTTTGATTTGGGACTCAAGGGTAGCACAGCTTTGAGCGATAGCTTAAATTGTCAAGAGGTTCGAGTACTTTATTGTTACAAAATTTCAAGGTTTTATGACGCTCCAGTAAAAATTTACAAATATTTGTATGTTGGAAACTTTGATAGGAGTAGGACGTACCGTATAGAAGTTAGGGTCATTTGGAGTTTTTTCAGTGTTTGATTTGGGACTCAAGGGTAGCATTGCTTTGAGCGATAGCTTAAATTGACAATAGGCTCGAGTGCATTATTGTTACAAAATTTCAAGTTTTTATGACGCTCCAGTAAAATGTTGCAAGCATTCGTATGTTGAAACTTTGATAGCTGTAGGACGTACCGTATAGAAGTTAGGGCCATTTGAAGTTTTATCAGTGTTTGATTTGGGACTCAAGGGTAGCATAGCTTTGAACGATAGCTTAAATTGAAAAGAGGCTCGAGTACTTTATTGTTACAAAATTTCAAGCTTTTATGACGCTCCAGAAAAAAGTTGCAAGCATTTGTATGTCGCAAACTTTGATAGCTGTAGGACGTACCGTATAGAAGTCAGGGCCATTTGAAGTTTTATCAGTGTTTGATTTGGGACTCAAGGGTAGCATAGCTTTGAGCGATAGCTTAAATTGAAAAGAGGCTCGAGTACTTTATTTGTTACAAAATTTCAAGGTTTTATGACCCTCCAGTAAAAAGTTACAAGCATTTGTATGTTGCAAATTTTGATAGGTGTAGGAAGTACCGTATAGAAGTTAGGGCCATTTGAAGTTTTATCAGTGTTTGATTTGAGACTCAAGGGTAGCATAGCTTTGAGCGATAGCTTAAATTGGCAAGAGGTTCGAGTACTTTATTGTTACAAAATTTCAAGGTTTTATGACGCTCCAGTAAAAATTTACAAGCATTTGTATGTTGCAAACTTTGATAGGAGTAGGACGTACCGTATAGAAGTTAGGGCCATTTGCAGTTTTATCAGTGTTTGATTTGGAACTCATGGGTAGCATAGCTTTGAGCGATAGCTTAAATTGACAAGAGGCTCGAGTACTTTATTGTTACAAAATTTCAAGGTTTTATGACGCTCCAGTAAAAAGTTACAAGCATTTGTACTTTGCAAACTTTGAGAGGTGTAGGTCGTACCGTATAGAAGTTAGCGCCATTTGAAGTTTTATCGGTGTCTGATTTGAGACTCAAGGGTAGTGTAATTATATTTGTAATTATTCTAAAACTTTTGTAATTATATTTGTAATTATTTGTTAACAAGATTAAAAATTATTAATTCACATTTCAATTATATTTGTGGTGTGGTTGGTTTAAATTTCAGTGCCAGCTTCTTGGTTGTTTAGAATTTGCTGCTTCCTTCTCGGCTGCTCTTCTGCTACTCACTCGTTCGTTCAAAAATTACCGGACGAGTTTGTACTTCGGCGAGACATTTTACGGCGAAGACAGAGCTTTTAGTGCGACATCCCACCTCCCGGTGGATTCATACTGGGATCCACGAAACTTAAAGCGGCTAGCTTAGATGCAGGTCGACGGATAATACCGCGGCTGGTGCGTACCGCGGCACTCCGGACTTGGCCGTCCTTGGCAGTGAAGACTTCAATTATTCGCCCTTTGACCCATTGGCTTCTAGGTAAGACAGGATCGCATACAACAACCAGTTGGTCTACTCTTAGTGGTGAGGCTGTACTCCTCCATTTTTGTCGATGCAAAAGTTGTGGCAAGTACTCCACAATCCACCTTTTCCACAGACGATCCTTCAGGTTCTGCGCAATTCTCCATTGTTTGCGCAGACAGATTTTCTCATCTTCCGGTGCAGGTGTTTGAGTAGAATTGAGGCAGCCACTCAAGAAGTGGTTCGGAGTAAGTGGTTCCTCTTCTTCATGGGTTATAGGAAGTTCTGTAAGTGGACGGCTGTTTATTATATTTTCCGCCTCAATCAGTGCGCTGCGGAAGGTCTCCAAGCGTGGTGCCTCATCCTTCAGGGTTCTCTGTAGCAGGCGTTTCACGCATTGGACAAGCCGCTCCCAACAACCTCCAGCACTAGGATTGGCTGGGCAATTAAAAATCCACTCTATGTTTTCCTTTGACATTGCCCGTCGAACCCGATCTACGTCAAATAAGCGGTTCTCCTGGCGAAACTCCTTTTGCGCACCTATAAAGTTGGTGCCATTGTCGCTACGAATTCTAATCGGCACACCGCGACGGTTCACAAAATTCCTGAAACAAATTAAAAATGCATCGGTGGACAGATCTTCTGCCACCTCCAAATGTAGGGCTCGAGTGGTGAGGCAAGTGAATAAAGCCACCCAACGTTTCTCTCGTCTGCGGCCGATAGCAACGCAGAATGGTCCACAGTAGTCCACCCCTGAGTAGGTAAAAGGTCGGACGTACGGTGTTAGGCGGTCTGTGGGTAACTGTCCCATAAGTGGCACAGATGGCTTGGCTCGAGCGGTAATACAAATGACACAATCCCTCTTGATCCTTTTTAATAATGTACGAGCATGAGGCACCCAGAACTTTTGCCGCATTTCATTTATTGTTAGGCAGTCGTTCTGGTGATGTCTCTTTTGGTGGTAATGCTTCATTATCAGCTGCGATACGCGATGTTTCTGCGGTAATATTATCGGGCGTCGGGCTGATTCAGGAATGTAATTAGCGGCGTCGATTCTTCCGTTGACTCTTAGCAGACCATCAGGATACAGCATCGGCGTGAGCTTAAATATGGCACTGGTCTTTGAAATTCCTGTACTTGCGCGTAGGGCTGACATTTCATCTGCAAATGACTCGTATTGTACGCGACAGCATACAAATTTTTCAGCATCAGAAACTTCAGCTGCTGTGAGCTCTCCAAATTGACGGGATCTAGATTTGGCGTTGCGAATGAACCGAAATATCCATGCTGTCACCCTCAACGTCTTCATGTAGGATGAAAACTTGATCAAACTATCAAGAATATTGTCTGTGTTTATTATGTGTAACACCTGATTAACAGCTTCTTCAGATACACAGTGCTCTGAGAGAAGCATCCCAGCTTCTCGAGGCCAGTGTATTTCTTCTTGGAACAAGAAATCTGGACCCAATATCCAACGGCTGTCTTGCTCTACATACTGTGGCAACTTGGCTCTAGTTGCATCGTCGGCGACGTTCATCGATGTTGGTATCCAGCGCCATTGCATCGGCGTGGAAGTGGCAAGTATCTCAGCAATACGGTAGGCAACGAATTGCTTATACTTACGGGTTGTGGAACGAAGCCAAAGCAGAATTGTCTTGGAATCGCTCCAAAATGTCGTAGCGTTGATCTTGAAATCATGACAGTCTTCAATCGAAGTCTTCAGTCGGCTTCCTAGTACGGCCGCTTGCAATTCCAGGCGTGGTACGGTCATACCCTTTGCAGGTGCACATCTCGTTTTGGCAGCAACGAATGCGACTTCTACCTCGTTTGCTTTGCAAACACGCAAAAAGGCGACTGCTGTAAATGCACTTTCACTAGCATCAACGAATATGTGCAGCTGTATATCATCGGCATTCGGCAACAAATACGACAAGCAACGCGGGACTGAAAAGTTTTTCACGCCCTGAAAAACGTTCCACCATGCAAACCACTGTTTCTCCAAATCTGATGGCAGCTGCTCATCCCACTGGATTTTCCGCTTCCACAGCGACTGCAGAAGTAGCTTGGCGAAAATAGTGATGTTGGCTAGGAGGCCAAAGGGGTCGTTAATAGCCATAACGATTCCCAGCAACTCTCTCTTAGTCGGTGTTCTCCTGTACTCCAGCACCTGGCGTGGAATTCTATGGAACTTAAAGTGGAATTCAAACCTGTCGACTCCAGAGTTCCAAAACATACCCAGCACCTTCTCTGTTGTTGGCTGCAGTTCAGTATTGACAACTTCTTGTTGCTTGACTTGGCTACCATTCAGTTTGACCTGCAGCTTCTTGCAGTTTGATACGAAATTCCTGAGCGTGAATCCTGCGGCAGCGTTTATCTTCCGGGCCTCAAACATTACCTTCTCGGCCTCCTGTACGTCATCAAAACTTATGACCAGGTCATCCACATAGGTGTTGTCAATGATAGCTTTTGCGCCACCTGGCATGTGAGGCAAAAACTGTGCTGCGTTCACGTTTTTTATGTATTCTGCACAACACGGCGAACAAATCGCTCCGAAGATCATCGACATCATTGAGTAGACACGGATTGGCTCGGCTGAATTTCCGTCTCTCCAAAGAAAGCGCTGTGAGTCCTGGTCTTCAGCTCGTATGCGGACTTGTGAGAACATTTCTTGAATATCTCCTGCAACAGCAATACCTCCTTGTCGAAATTTGTGCATGATGGCCAAAAGTGGCTGCGCATGCTCAGGACCCTTTAATAATACTGAGTTGAGCGATACGTTAGAAATAGCAGCTGCAGCATCAAAGACGATACGAAGCTTATCCGGCTTATGCGGGTTCACTACACCAAAGTGAGGAAGGTACCAGGTTGTAGGACTATGTCTCTCAGCAGCCTCTGGTGACAACAATTTGGCGTACCCCTTGTCAATGTATTTGGCGACTTCCGTTTTATATCTGGCTGCAAATGCGGCATCCCGGGACATCTTCCCCTCAATATTTAACAGGCGCTGCTTGGCCATAACATAGCTCTGCGGCAGCTTAGTGGCATCGTTGCGCCATAATAGACCAACTTCATAGTGTTGGCCGATGTTTTGTGTGGTCTCAATCAATATTTTTCTTGCTCTGGCGTTCTCATCTGACTCCAGGACTGTGCTGGTGCTGCGGGCTCCAAAACTTTCTACAGAAAAGTACTCTTCGACTAATCTGTTCAGTTGTGTTAAAGTAGATGCTTCTTTGACGTGCAACACCCTTGACATTGAGGTGGTGCTTGAGTGAAGTGGCCCATATGCCACCCAACCCAACATAGTTGCCGCAGCGATAGGTTGATCTGGACCGGCGGCGACAGTTTTCTCTGATATGCCTAAAAAACTATTATCCAATCCCAGCAGCAGGACTGGTTTGGCGGCTTGGTAGCTGGCGATTGGCACATCTGTGAAGTGCCCATGCTGTTGCTTGATGAATGTCTGCATTGGTAAGTTAAGCTGCTTCACGGTGCGTACGTTTCTGAGTGGGTACTCCTGGCCACCACACTCTGCACGTACGTTCAAGCTTACTTTTTTCGATGGCTCCGTGGTTTGCTTCTCTCCATACCACTGAAGCGTCAGCTGTGCAGTAGGGCCTTTGAGACCAAGTTGATTTGCGATGGTCTCTTCAAGAAGTGAGACCGAAGAACCTTCATCAAACATCGCAAATACAGGTATGCTACCACATGGACCAAACAGCACCACTGGTAGTATCTTAAATAAGCTTGACTGCTGGTGTTGACGGCAGTTAAGCACATGCTCGACATCCTCTGGTTTCAGCTCTGCTAGCGGCTTAGTTGTCTGGTGCAGTAAGTTGTGATGCATACGGGTGCATCCATTTATACCACATGCATGCCTTGCCTGGCAACTCAGCACGTTATGCCCTCTATGCAAGCAGGCAAAACAAAGGCGGTGACGCTTTACCAAAGTCCATTTGTCATTTGTATTAAGCGCCTTAAATTGACGACATGCGCTCAGTTTGTGGCTCAAATTGCATTGCACACAACTGAGTTGTTGCTGTTCCACTTGAGGTTCGGTGCTATGCAAAACGCGCCGTGGAATAGCACCTCGTGATATGGTCTGACGATTCTGAAGGTTACCTTGTTGCACCCCTTGGTGCGGCTGCGGGGGTTGATGTTGGCGCAAAGCTGTACTAGCTATGACTGGCATCAAGCTCACTACCTTTGCGAGTTCACTAACCCAGTCGGCAAAGGCTTCAACAGTGGCATAAGGCGTTATATTGGAGGCGTGTCGACTCCATTCATATTGCTTGGTGGGCGGAAGCTTTCCAATAAGCTGCTCAAGAAGAGTAGGGTTGGCCAAATGGTGATCGCATTTTGCTGACTTAAAAAAGGCGACAATATTTCGGACGCGGTTTGAGAATTCCAACACTTGCTCAAGTCGATTCTCATAAATCGGTGGGAACTGCTGCACCTTTTGCAGCTGCGAGCGGATCAATAAGTCAGAGCGTCCAAAATTGAACTCTAACTCCTGCATGACTTTGGTCACGTCGTCAGGATATATGAGTAGTGACGTCACAGCGCGCTTCGCATTCCCTTGAAGTGCCTTATGCAAACGCATAAGGTTCTGGCGATTATTATAACCAAATTCATTGGTCGTGTCTCTGAAGTTGGCTAAAAACAGAGACCAATCTTCAGGGTTTCCATCGAAAGATGGCAGTGGATATAACTTACCGCCGGGGCTATCGATAAAAGTCATGACACCATTATACGGCGTCGATGTACTTGGTGGCTGCGATTGCGGCATCTGCTGTGGTTGCTGCGTCGACGTTTGTGGCAGCGGTGATTGCACACTTTCATGAAAGGAGGATTCATTACCCCCAACAACGGATGCACCCCTATCCACTCGAGTGCGAAGTTGTTGAATCTCTATTTGGCCACGATGCGTCTCTTTACGTAGTTCGTCAACAGATTCGCGCAGTATATTTACACTGCTGAGAAGCTGCGCCAGTTGTTCACTAGTTACAACTGCTTGCGGTTGCGCTTGGCCCTGTGTTCCCTCGTTGGCCATTTATATTACTCTGCTGTCCAATGAATCCGAGCTTTCCTCTCTGTCGTCTACTTTTGCTGATTCTAATTTTTTTGATTTCGTTCGAGTCAACATTTATTTTTCTTTTATATAAGGTCTGTTCAATTTCAACAGCTGCTTGGTTCGGCACTGCAATACCGATCGAAAATTATTTGCAGCAGTTTGTTCTGGTAGAATCGATTAATTTTGAAATTAACAGATGTCGGTAATGTTGTTCGTATTTTTGAAGAAATGGCTGTTGCAAATTATCAACCCTTGTTGATGACGTCACAAAATGCTCTCGGAAGCACTAGCGCTCCGAAGGCGATGTACGGCAGTATTTGTTTTGCGATGGCTTTGACGATGCAAACAAATCTTGAAACAGCTCGGCGGTGGCTATTCAAGTCTAGCGATCTAGGTGATTTCTTCTTTGATCCTGTAAGTATAATTACCTGAAGCAGTACGGCGGTGACTGCACGGAGTATATAATTCCTAATAATTATCACAATGGCGGTGAAAATGCTGTGGTGGCAGCGGAAGAAAGCAAATTCTAAAACTTTGTAATTATATTTGTAATTATTCTAAAACTTTTGTAATTATATTTGTAATTATTTGTTAACAAGATTAAAAATTATTAATTCACATTTCAATTATATTTGTGGTGTGGTTGGTTTAAATTTCAGTGCCAGCTTCTTGGTTGTTTAGAATTTGCTGCTTCCTTCTCGGCTGCTCTTCTGCTACTCACTCGTTCGTTCAAAAATTACCGGACGAGTTTGTACTTCGGCGAGACATTTTACGGCGAAGACAGAGCTTTTAGTGCGACAGGTAGAATAGCTTTGAGCGATAGCTTAAATTGACAAGAGGCTCGAGTACTTTATTGTTACAAAATTTCAAGGTTTTATGACGCTCCAGTAAAAAGTTGCAAGCATTTGTATGTTGCAAACTTTGATAGCTGTAAGACGTACCGTATAGAAGTTAGGGCCATTTGAAGTTTTATCATTGTTTGATTTGGGACTCAAGGGTAGCATAGCTTTGAGCGATAGCTTAAATTGAAAAGAGGCTCGAGTACTTTGTTGTTACAAAATTACAAGGTTTTATGACGCTCCAGTAAAAAGTTGCAAGCATTTGTATGTTGCAAACTTTGATAGCTGAGGACGTACCGTATAAAAGTCAAGGCCATTTGAAGTTTTATCAGTGTTTGATTTGGGACTCAAGGGTAGCATAGCTTTGAGCGATATCTTAAATTGGCAAGAGGCTTCAGTACTTCATTTGTTACAAAATTACAAGGTTTTATGACGCCCCAGTAAAAAGTTACAAGCATTTGTATGTTGCAAACTTTGATAGGTGTAGGAAGTACCGTATAGAAGTTAGGGCCATTTGAAGTTTTATCAGGGTAGCATAGCTTTGAGCGATAGCTTAAATTGACAAGAGGCTCGAGTATTTTATTGTTACAAAATGTCAAGGTTTTATGACGCTCTAGTAAAAAGTAACAAGCATTTGTATGTGGCAAACTTTGATAGGTGTAGGACGTACCGTATAGAAGTTAGGGCCATTTGAAGTTTTATCAGTGTTTGATTTGGGACTCAAGGGTAGCTTAGCTTTGAGCGATAGCTTAAATTGACAAGAGGCTCGAGTACTTTATTGTTACAAAATTTCAAGGTTTTATGACGCTCCAGTAAAAAGTTGCAAGCATTTGTACGTTGCAAACTTTGATAGCTGTAGGACGTACCGTATAAAAGTCAGGGCCATTTGCAGTTTTATCAGTGTTTGATTTGGGACTCAAGGGTGGCATAGCTTTGAGCGATAGCTTAAATTGAAAAGAGGCTCGAGTACTTTATTTGTTACAAAATTTCAAGGTTTTATGACGCTCCAGTAAAAAGTTACAAGCATTTGTATGTTGCAAACTTTGATGGGAGTGGGACGTAAAGTATAGAAGTTAGGGTCATTTGCAGTTTTATCAGTGTTTGATTTGGGACTCAAGGGTAGCATAGCTTTGAGCGATAGCTTAAATTGAAAAGAGGCTCGAGTACTTTATTGTTACAAAATTTCAAGGTTTTATGACGCTCCAGTAAAAAGTTACAAGCATTTGTACTTTGCAAACTTTGATAGGTGTAGGTCGTACCGTATAGAAGTTAGCGCCATTTGAAGTTTTATCAGTGTCTGATTTGAGACTCAAGGGTAGCATAGCTTTGAGCGATAGCTTAAATTGACAAGAGGCTCGAGTACTTTATTGTTACAAAATTTCAAGGTTTTATGACGCTCCAGTAAAAAGTTGCAAGCATTTGTACGTTGCAAACTTTGATAGCTGTAGGACGTACCGTATAAAAGTCAGGGCCATTTGAAGTTTTATCAGTGTTTGATTTGGGACTCAAGGGTAGCATAGCTTTGAGCGATAGCTTAAATTGAAAAGAGGCTCGAGTACTTTATTTGTTACAAAATTTCAAGGTTTTATGACGCTCCAGTAAAAAGTTACAAGCATTTGTATGTTGCAAACTTTGATGGGAGTAGGACGTAAAGTATAGAAGTTAGGGTCATTTGCAGTTTTATCAGTGTTTGATTTGGGACTCAAGGGTAGCATAGCTTTGAGCGATAGCTTAAATTGACAAGAGGCTCGAGTACTTTATTGTTACAAAATTTCAAGGTTTTATGACGCTCCAGTAAAAAGTTACAAGCATTTGTATGTTGCAAACTTTGATAGGTGTAGGAAGTACCGTATAGAAGTTAGGGTAATTTGAAGTTTTATCAGGGTAGCATAGCGTTGAGCGATAGCTTAAATTGACAAGAGGCTCGAGTATTTTATTGTTACAAAATTTCAAGGTTTTATGACGCTCTAGTAAAAAGTAACAAGCATTTGTATGTTGCAAACTTTGATAGGTGTAGGACGTACCGTATAGAAGTTAGGGCCATTTGAAGTTTTATCAGTGTTTGATTTGGGACTCAAGGGTAGCTTAGCTTTGAGCGATAGCTTAAATTGACAAGAGGCTCGAGTTCTTTATTGTTACAAAATTTCAAGGTTTTATGACGCTCCACTAAAAAGTTGCAAGCATTTGTACGTTGCAAACTTTGATAGCTGTAGGATGTACCGTATAAAAGTCAGGGCCAGTTGAAGTTCTATCAGTGTTTGAATTGGGACTCAAGCTTTGAGCGATAGCTTAAATTGAAAAGAGGCTCGAGTACTTTATTTGTTACAAAATTTCAAGGTTTTATGACGCTCCAGTAAAAAGTTACAAGCATTTGTATGTTGCAAACTTTGATGGGAGTAGGACGTAAAGTATAGAAGTTAGGGTCATTTGCAGTTTTATCAGTGTTTGATTTGGGACTCAAGGGTAGCATAGCTTTGAGCGATAGCTTAAATTGACAAGAGGCTCGAGTACTTTATTGTTACAAAATTTCAAGGTTTTATGACGCTCCAGTAAAAAGTTACAAGCATTTGTATGTTGCAAACTTTGATAGGTGTAGGAAGTACCGTATAGAAGTTAGGGCCATTTGAAGTTTTATCAGTGTTTGATTTGAGACTCAAGGGTAGCATAGCTTTGAGCGATAGCTTAAATTGACAAGAGGCTCGAGTACTTTATTGTTACAAAATTTCAAGGTTTTATGACGCTCCAGTAAAAAGTTGCAAGCATTTGTACGTTGCAAACTTTGATAGCTGTTGGACGTACCGTATAAAAGTCAGGGCCATTTGAAGTTTTATCAGTGTTTGATTTGGGACTCAAGGGTAGCATAGCTTTGAGCGATAGCTTAAATTGAAAAGGGGCTCGAGTACTTTATTTGTTACAAAATTTCAAGGTTTTATGACGCTCCAGTAAAAAATTACAAGCATTTGTATGTTGCAAACTTTGATGGGAGTAGGACGTAAAGTATAGAAGATAGGGTCATTTGCAGTTTTATCAGTGTTTGATTTGGGACTCAAGGGTAGCATAGCTTTGAGCGATAGCTTAAATTGACAAGAGGCTCGAGTACTTTATTGTTACAAAATTTCAAGGTTTTATGACGCTCCAGTAAAAAGTTACAAGCATTTGTATGTTGCAAACTTTGATAGGTGTAGGAAGTACCGTATAGAAGTTAGGGCCATTTGAAGTTTTATCAGGGTAGCATAGCGTTGAGCGATAGCTTAAATTGACAAGAGGCTCGAGTATTTTATTGTTACAAAATTTCAAGGTTTTATGACGCTCTAGTAAAAAGTAACAAGCATTTGTATGTTGCAAACTTTGATAGGTGTAGGACGTACCGTATAGAAGTTAGGGCCATTTGAAGTTTTGTCAGTGTTTGATTTGGGACTCAAGGGTAGCTTAGCTTTGAGCGATAGCTTAAATTGACAAGAGGCTCGAGTACTTTATTGTTACAAAATTTCAAGGTTTTATGACGCTCCAGTAAAAAGTTGCAAGCATTTGTACGTTGCAAACTTTGATAGCTGTAGGACGTACCGTATAAAAGTCAGGGCCATTTGAAGTTTTATCAGTGTTTGATTTGGGACTCAAGCTTTGAGCGATAGCTTAAATTGAAAAGAGGCTCGAGTACTTTATTTGTTACAAAATTTCAAGGTTTTATGACGCTCCAGTAAAAAGTTACAAGCATTTGTATGTTGCAAACTTTGATGGGAGTAGGACGTAAAGTATAGAAGTTAGGGTCATTTGCAGTTTTATCAGTGTTTGATTTGGGACTCAAGGGTAGCATAGCTTTGAGCGATAGCTTAAATTGACAAGAGGCTCGAGTACTTTATTGTTACAAAATTTCAAGGTTTTATGACGCTCCAGTAAAAAGTTACAAGCATTTGTATGTTGCAAACTTTGATAGGTGTAGGAAGTACCGTATAGAAGTTAGGGCCATTTGAAGTTGTATCAGTGTTTGATTTGAGACTCAAGGGTAGCATAGCTTTGAGCGATCGCTTAAATTGACAAGAGGCTCGAGTACTTTATTGTTACAAAATTTCAAGGTTTTATGACGCTCCAGTAAAAAGTTGCAAGCATTTGTATGTTGCAAACTCTGATAGCTGTAGGACGTACCGTATAAAAGTCAGGGCCATTTGAAGTTTTATCAGTGTTTGATTTGGGACTCAAGGGTAGCATAGCTTTGAGCGATATCTTAAATTGGCAAGAGGCTTCAGTACTTCATTTGTTACAAAATTTCAAGGTTTTATGACGCTCCAGTAAAAAGTTACAAGCATTTGTATGTTGCAAACTTTGATAGGTGTAGGAAGTACCGTATAGAAGTTAGGACCATTTGAAGTTTTATCAGTGTTTGATTTGAGACTCAAGGGTAGCATAGCTTTGAGCGATAGCTTTAATTGACAAGAGGCTCGAGTATTTTATTGTTACAAAATTTCAAGGTTTTATGACGCTCTAGTAAAAAGTAACAAGCATTTGTATGTTGCAAACTTTGATAGCTGTAGGACATACCGTATACAAGTCAGGGCCATTTGAAGTTTTATCAGTGTTTGATTTGGGACTCAAGGGTATCATAGCTTTGAGCGATAGCTTAAATTGAAAAGAGGCTCGAGTACTTTATTTGTTACAAAATTTCAAGGTTTTATGACGCTCCAGTAAAAAGTTATAAGCATTTGTATGCTGCAAACTTTGATAGGTGTAGGAAGTAACGTATAGAAGTTAGGGCCATTTGAAGTTTTGTCAGTGTTTGATTTGGGACTCAAGGGTAGCATAGCTTTGAGCGGTAGCTTAAATTGACAAGACGCTCGAGTACTTTATTGTTACAAAATTTCAAAATTTTATGACGCTCCAGTAAAAAGTTACAAGCATTTGTATGTTGCAAACTTTGATAGGTGTAGGACGTACCTTATAGAAGTTAGCGCCATTTGAAGTTTTATCAGTGTTTGATTTGAGACTCAAGGGTAGCATAGCTTTGAGCGATAGCTTAAATTGACAAGAGGCTCGAGTACTTTATTGTTACAAAATTTCAAGGTTTTATGACGCTCCAGTAAAAAGTTACAAGCATTTGTATGTTGCAAACTTTGATAGCTGTAGGACGTACCGTATAGAAGTTAGGGCCATTTGAAGTTTTATCAGTGTTTGATTTGGGACTCAAGGGTAGCATAGCTTTGAGCGATAACTTAAATTGAAAAGAGGCTCGAGTACTTTTTTGTTACAAAATTTCAAGGTTTTATGACGCTCCAGTAAAAAGTTGCAAGCATTTGTATGTTGCAAACTATGATAGCTGTAGGACGTACCGCATAGAAGTCAGGGCCATTTGAAGTTTTATCAGTGTTTGATTTGGGACTCAAGGGTAGCATAGCTTTGAGCGATAGCTTAAATTGACCAGAGGCTCGAGTGCATTATTGTTACAAAATTTCAAGGTTTTATGACGCTCCAGTAAAAAGTTACAAGCATTTGTATGTTGCAAACTTTGATAGGTGTAGGACGTACCGTATAGAATTAGGGCCATTTGAAGTTTTATCAGTGTTTGATTTGGGACTCAAGGGTAGCACAGCTTTGAGCGATAGCTTAAATTGTCAAGAGGTTCGAGTACTTTATTGTTACAAAATTTCAAGGTTTTATGACGCTCCAGTAAAAATTTACAAATATTTGTATGTTGCAAACTTTGATAGGAGTAGGACGTACCGTATAGAAGTTAGGGCCATTTGGAGTTTTTTCAGTGTTTGATTTGGGACTCAAGGGTAGCATAGCTTTGAGCGATAGCTTAAATTGACAAGAGGCTCGAGTACTTTATTGTTACAAAATTTCAAGGTTTTATGACGCTCCAGTAAAAAGTTACAAGCATTTGTATGTTGCAAACTTTGATAGGTGGAGGACGTACCGTATAGAAGTTAGGGCCATTTAAAGTTTTATCAGTATTTGATCTGGGAATCAAGGGTAGCATAGCCTAGAGCGATAGCTTAAATTGACAAGGGGCTCGAGTACTTTATTGTTACAAAATTTCAAGGTTTTATGACGCTCCAGTAAAAAGTTACAAGCATTTGTGTGTTGCAAACTTTGATAGGTGTAGAACGTACCGTATAGAAGTTAGCGCCATTTGAAGTTTTATCAGTGTTTGATTTGAGACTCAAGGGTAGCATAGCTTTGAACGATAGCTTAAATTGAAAAGAGGCTCGAGTACTTTATTGTTACAAAATTTCAAGGTTTTATGACGCTCCAGAAAAAAGTTGCAAGCATTTGTATGTCGCAAACTTTGATAGCTGTAGGACGTACCGTATAGAAGTCAGGGCCATTTGAAGTTTTATCAATGTTTGATTTGGGACTCAAGGGTAGCATAGCTTAGAGCGATAGCTTAAATTGACAAGAGGCTCGAGTACTTTATTGTTAAAAAATTTCAAGGTTTTATGACGCTCCAGTAAAAAGTTACAAGCATATGTATGTTGCAAACTTTGATAGGTTTAGGACGTACCGTATAGAAGTTAGGGCCATTTGAAGTTTTATCAGTGTTTGATTTGGGACACAAGGGTAGCATAGCTTTGAGCGGTAGCTTAAATTGACAAGACGCTCGAGTACTTTATTGTTACAAAATTTCAAGGTTTTATGACGCTCCAGTAAAAAGTTACAAGCATTTGTATGTTGCAAACTTTGATAGGTGTGGGACGTACCTTATAGATGTTAGCGCCATCTGAAGTTTTATCAGTGTTTGATTTGGGACTCAAGGGTAGCATAGCTTTGAGCGATAACTTAAATTGAAAAGTGGCTCTAGTACTTTATTGTTACAAAATTTCAAGGTTTTATGACGCTCCAGTAAAAAGTTACAAGCATTTGTATGTTGCAAACTTTGATAGCTGTAGGACGTACCGTATAGAAATTAGGGCCATCTGAAGTTTTATCAGTGTTTGATTTGGGACTCAAGGGTAGCATAGCTTTGAGCGATAGCTTAAATGGACCAGAGGCTCGAGTGCATTATTGTTACAAAATTTCAAGGTTTTATGACGCTCCAGTAAAAAGTTACAAGCATTTGTATGTTGCAAACTTTAGTAGGTGTAGGACGTACCGTATAGAAGTTAGGGCCATTTGAAGTTTTATCAGTGTTTGATTTGGGACTCAAGGGTAGCACAGCTTTGAGCGATATCTTAAATTGACAAGAGGCTCGAGTACTTTATTGTTACAAAATTTCAAGGTTTTATGACGCTCCAGTAAAAAGTTACAAGCATTTGTATGTTGCAAACTTTGATAGCTGTAGGACGTACCGTATAGAAGTTAGGGCCATTTGAAGTTTTATCAGTGTTTGATTTGGGACTCAAGGGTAGCACAGCTTTGAGCGATAGCTTAAATTGACAAGAGGCTCGAGTACTTTATTGTTACAAAATTTCAAGGTTTTATGACGCTCCAGTAAAAAGTTACAAGCATTTGTATGTTGCAAACTTTGATAGCTGTAGGACGTACCGTATAGAAGTTAGGGCCATTTGAAGTTTTATCAGTGTTTGATTTGGGACTCAAGGGTAGCATAGCTTTGAGCGATAGCTTTAATTGACAAGAGGCTCGAGTATTTTATTGTTACAAAATTTCAAGGTTTTATGACGCTCTATTAAAAAGTAACAAGCATTTGTATGTTGCAAACTTTGATAGCTGTAGGACATACCGTATACAAGTCAGGGCCATTTGAAGTTTTATCAGTGTTTGATTTGGGACTCAAGGGTATCATAGCTTTGAGCGATAGCTTAAATTGAAAAGAGGCTCGAGTACTTTATTTGTTACAAAATTTCAAGGTTTTATGACGCTCCAGTAAAAAGTTATAAGCATTTGTATGCTGCAAACTTTGATAGGTGTAGGAAGTAACGTATAGAAGTTAGGGCCATTTGAAGTTTTGTCAGTGTTTGATTTGGGACTCAAGGGTAGCATAGCTTTGAGCGGTAGCTTAAATTGACAAGACGCTCGAGTACTTTATTGTTACAAAATTTCAAAATTTTATGACGCTCCAGTAAAAAGTTACAAGCATTTGTATGTTGCAAACTTTGATAGGTGTAGGACGTACCTTATAGAAGTTAGCGCCATTTGAAGTTTTATCAGTGTTTGATTTGAGACTCAAGGGTAGCATAGCTTTGAGCGATAGCTTAAATTGACAAGAGGCTCGAGTACTTTATTGTTACAAAATTTCAAGGTTTTATGACGCTCCAGTAAAAAGTTACAAGCATTTGTATGTTGCAAACTTTGATAGCTGTAGGACGTACCGTATAGAAGTTAGGGCCATTTGAAGTTTTATCAGTGTTTGATTTGGGACTCAAGGGTAGCATAGCTTTGAGCGATAACTTAAATTGAAAAGAGGCTCGAGTACTTTTTTGTTACAAAATTTCAAGGTTTTATGACGCTCCAGTAAAAAGTTGCAAGCATTTGTATGTTGCAAACTATGATAGCTGTAGGACGTACCGCATAGAAGTCAGGGCCATTTGAAGTTTTATCAGTGTTTGATTTGGGACTCAAGGGTAGCATAGCTTTGAGCGATAGCTTAAATTGACCAGAGGCTCGAGTGCATTATTGTTACAAAATTTCAAGGTTTTATGACGCTCCAGTAAAAAGTTAAAAGCATTTGTATGTTGCAAACTTTGATAGGTGTAGGACGTACCGTATAGAATTAGGGCCATTTGAAGTTTTATCAGTGTTTGATTTGGGACTCAAGGGTAGCACAGCTTTGAGCGATAGCTTAAATTGTCAAGAGGTTCGAGTACTTTATTGTTACAAAATTTCAAGGTTTTATGACGCTCCAGTAAAAATTTACAAATATTTGTATGTTGCAAACTTTGATAGGAGTAGGACGTACCGTATAGAAGTTAGGGCCATTTGGAGTTTTTTCAGTGTTTGATTTGGGACTCAAGGGTAGCATAGCTTTGAGCGATAGCTTAAATTGACAAGAGGCTCGAGTACTTTATTGTTACAAAATTTCAAGGTTTTATGACGCTCCAGTAAAAAGTTACAAGCATTTGTATGTTGCAAACTTTGATAGGTGGAGGACGTACCGTATAGAAGTTAGGGCCATTTAAAGTTTTATCAGTATTTGATCTGGGAATCAAGGGTAGCATAGCCTAGAGCGATAGCTTAAATTGACAAGGGGCTCGAGTACTTTATTGTTACAAAATTTCAAGGTTTTATGACGCTCCAGTAAAAAGTTACAAGCATTTGTGTGTTGCAAACTTTGATAGGTGTAGAACGTACGTATAGAAGTTAGCGCCATTTGAAGTTTTATCAGTGTTTGATTTGAGACTCAAGGGTAGCATAGCTTTGAACGATAGCTTAAATTGAAAAGAGGCTCGAGTACTTTATTGTTACAAAATTTCAAGGTTTTATGACGCTCCAGAAAAAAGTTGCAAGCATTTGTATGTCGCAAACTTTGATAGCTGTAGGACGTACCGTATAGAAGTCAGGGCCATTTGAAGTTTTATCAATGTTTGATTTGGGACTCAAGGGTAGCATAGCTTAGAGCGGTAGCTTAAATTGACAAGACGCTCGAGTACTTTATTGTTACAAAATTTCAAGGTTTTATGACGCTCCAGTAAAAAGTTACAAGCATTTGTATGTTGCAAACTTTGATAGGTGTGGGACGTACCTTATAGATGTTAGCGCCATCTGAAGTTTTATCAGTGTTTGATTTGGGACTCAAGGGTAGCATAGCTTTGAGCGATAACTTAAATTGAAAAGAGGCTCTAGTACTTTATTGTTACAAAATTTCAAGGTTTTATGACGCTCCAGTAAAAAGTTACAAGCATTTGTATGTTGCAAACTTTGATAGCTGTAGGACGTACCGTATAGAAATTAGGGCCATCTGAAGTTTTATCAGTGTTTGATTTGGGACTCAAGGGTAGCATAGCTTTGAGCGATAACTTAAATTGAAAAGAGGCTCGAGTACTTTTTTGTTACAAAATTTCAAGGTTTTATGACGCTCCAGTAAAAAGTTGCAAGCATTTGTATGTTGCAAACTTTGATAGCTGTAGGACGTACCGCATAGAAGTCAGGGCCATTTGAAGTTTTATCAGTGTTTGATTTGGGACTCAAGGGTAGCATAGCTTTGAGCGATAGCTTAAATGGACCAGAGGCTCGAGTGCATTATTGTTACAAAATTTCAAGGTTTTATGACGCTCCAGTAAAAAGTTACAAGCATTTGTATGTTGCAAACTTTAGTAGGTGTAGGACGTACCGTATAGAAGTTAGGGCCATTTGAAGTTTTATCAGTGTTTGATTTGGGACTCAAGGGTAGCACAGCTTTGAGCGATAGCTTAAATTGACAAGAGGCTCGAGTACTTTATTGTTACAAAATTTCAAGGTTTTATGACGCTCCAGTAAAAAGTTACAAGCATTTGTATGTTGCAAACTTTGATAGCTGTAGGACGTACCGTATAGAAGTTAGGGCCATTTGAAGTTTTATCAGTGTTTGATTTGGGACTCAAGGGTAGCATAGCTTTGAGCGATAACTTAAATTGAAAAGAGGCTCGAGTACTTTTTTGTTACAAAATATCAAGGTTTTATGACGCTCCAGTAAAAAGTTGCAAGCATTTGTATGTTGCAAACTTTGATAGCTGTAGGACGTACCGCATAGAAGTCAGGGCCATTTGAAGTTTTATCAGTGTTTGATTTGGGACTCAAGGGTAGCATAGCTTTGAGCGATAGCTTAAATGGACCAGAGGCTCGAGTGCATTATTGTTATAAAATTTCAAGGTTTTATGACGCTCCAGTAAAAAGTTACAAGCATTTGTATGTTGCAAACTTTAGTAGGTGTAGGACGTACCGTATAGAAGTTAGGGCCATTTGAAGTTTTATCAGTGTTTGATTTGGGACTCAAGGGTAGCACAGCTTTGAGCGATAGCTTAAATTGTCAAGAGGTTCGAGTACTTTATTGTTACAAAATTTCAAGGTTTTATGACGCTCCAGTAAAAATTTACAAATATTTGTATGTTGGAAACTTTGATAGGAGTAGGACGTACCGTATAGAAGTTAGGGTCATTTGGAGTTTTTTCAGTGCTTGATTTGGGACTCAAGGGTAGCATAGCTTTGAGCGATAGCTTATATTGACCAGAGGCTCGAGTGCATTATTGTTACAAAATTTCAAGGTTTTATGACGCTCCAGTAAAAAGTTACAAGCATTTGTATGTTGCAAACTTTGATAGGTGTAGGACGTACCGTATAGAAGTTAGCGCCATTTGAAGTTTTATCAGTGTTTGATTTGAGACTCAAGGGTAGCACAGCTTTGAGCGATAGCTTAAATTGACAATGGGCTCGAGTACTTTATTGTTACAAAATTTCAAGTTTTTATGACGCTCCAGTAAAATGTTGCAAGCATTCGTATGTTGAAACTTTGATAGCTGTAGGACGTACCGTATAGAAGTTAGGGCCATTTGAAGTTTTATCAGTGTTTGATTTGGGACACAAGGGTAGCATAGCTTTGAGCGGTAGCTTAAATTGACAAGACGCTCGAGTACTTTATTGTTACAAAATTTCAAGGTTTTATGACGCTCCAGTAAAAAGTTACAAGCATTTGTATGTTGCAAACTTTGATAGGTGTGGGACGTACCTTATAGATGTTAGCGCCATTTGAAGTTTTATCAGTGTTTGATTTGAGACTCAAGGCTAGCATAGCTTTGAGTGATAGCTTAAATTGACAAGAGGCTCTAGTACTTTATTGTTACAAAATTTCAAGGTTTTATGACGCTCCAGTAAAAAGTTACAAGCATTTGTATGTTGCAAACTTTGATAGCTGTAGGACGTACCGTATAGAAATTAGGGCCATCTGAAGTTTTATCAGTGTTTGATTTGGGACTCAAGGGTAGCATAGCTTTGAGCGATAACTTAAATTGAAAAGAGGCTCGAGTACTTTTTTGTTACAAAATTTCAAGGTTTTATGACGCTCCAGTAAAAAGTTGCAAGCATTTGTATGTTGCAAACTTTGATAGCTGTAGGACGTACCGCATAGAAGTCAGGGCCATTTGAAGTTTTATCAGTGTTTGATTTGGGACTCAAGGGTAGCATAGCTTTGAGCGATAGCTTAAATGGACCAGAGGCTCGAGTGCATTATTGTTACAAAATTTCAAGGTTTTATGGCGCTCCAGTAAAAAGTTACAAGCATTTGTATGTTGCAAACTTTGATAGGAGTAGGACGTACCGTATAGAAGTTAGGGCCATTTGGAGTTTTTTCAGTGTTTGATTTGGGACTCAAGGGTAGCATAGCTTTGAGCGATAGCTTAAATTGACAAGAGGCTCGAGTACTTTATTGTTACAAAATTTCAAGGTTTTATGACGCTCCAGTAAAAAGTTACAAGCATTTGTATGTTGCAAACTTTGATAGGTGGAGGACGTACCGTATAGAAGTTAGGGCCATTTAAAGTTTTATCAGTATTTGATCTGGGAATCAAGGGTAGCATAGCCTAGAGCGATAGCTTAAATTGACAAGGGGCTCGAGTACTTTATTGTTACAAAATTTCAAGGTTTTATGACGCTCCAGTAAAAAGTTACAAGCATTTGTGTGTTGCAAACTTTGATAGGTGTAGAACGTACCGTATAAAAGTTAGCGCCATTTGAAGTTTTATCAGTGTTTGATTTGAGACTCAAGGGTAGCATAGCTTTGAACGATATCTTAAATTGAAAAGAGGCTCGAGTACTTTATTGTTACAAAATTTCAAGGTTTTATGACGCTCCAGAAAAAAGTTGCAAGCATTTGTATGTCGCAAACTTTGATAGCTGTAGGACGTACCGTATAGAAGTCAGGGCCATTTGAAGTTTTATCAGTGTTTGATTTGGGACTCAAGGGTAGCATAGCTTAGAGCGATAGCTTAAATTGACAAGAGGCTCGAGTACTTTATTGTTAAAAAATTTCAAGGTTTTATGACGCTCCAGTAAAAAGTTACAAGCATATGTATGTTGCAAACTTTGATAGGTTTAGGACGTACCGTATAGAAGTTAGGGCCATTTGAAGTTTTATCAGTGTTTGATTTGGGACACAAGGGTAGCATAGCTTTGAGCGGTAGCTTAAATTGACAAGACGCTCGAGTACTTTATTGTTACAAAATTTCAAGGTTTTATGACGCTCCAGTAAAAAGTTACAAGCATTTGTATGTTGCAAACTTTGATAGGTGTGGGACGTACCTTATAGATGTTAGCGCCATTTGAAGTTTTATCAGTGTTTGATTTGAGACTCAAGGCTAGCATAGCTTTGAGTGATAGCATAAATTGACAAGAGGCTCTAGTACTTTATTGTTACAAAATTTCAAGGTTTTATGACGCTCCAGTAAAAAGTTACAAGCATTTGTATGTTGCAAACTTTGATAGCTGTAGGACGTACCGTATAGAAATTAGGGCCATCTGAAGTTTTATCAGTGTTTGATTTGGGACTCAAGGGTAGCATAGCTTTGAGCGATAACTTAAATTGAAAAGAGGCTCGAGTACTTTTTTGTTACAAAATTTCAAGGTTTTATGACGCTCCAGTAAAAAGTTGCAAGCATTTGTATGTTGCAAACTTTGATAGCTGTAGGACGTACCGCATAGAAGTCAGGGCCATTTGAAGTTTTATCAGTGTTTGATTTGGGACTCAAGGGTAGCATAGCTTTGAGCGATAGCTTAAATGGACCAGAGGCTCGAGTGCATTATTGTTACAAAATTTCAAGGTTTTATGACGCTCCAGTAAAAAGTTACAAGCATTTGTATGTTGCAAACTTTAGTAGGTGTAGGACGTACCGTATAGAAGTTAGGGCCATTTGAAGTTTTATCAGTGTTTGATTTGGGACTCAAGGGTAGCACAGCTTTGAGCGATAGCTTAAATTGACAAGAGGCTCGAGTACTTTATTGTTACAAAATTTCAAGGTTTTATGACGCTCCAGTAAAAAGTTACAAGCATTTGTATGTTGCAAACTTTGATAGCTGTAGGACGTACCGTATAGAAGTTAGGGCCATTTGAAGTTTTATCAGTGTTTGATTTGGGACTCAAGGGTAGCATATCTTTGAGCGATAACTTAAATTGAAAAGAGGCTCGAGTACTTTTTTGTTACAAAATATCAAGGTTTTATGACGCTCCAGTAAAAAGTTGCAAGCATTTGTATGTTGCAAACTTTGATAGCTGTAGGACGTACCGCATAGAAGTCAGGGCCATTTGAAGTTTTATCAGTGTTTGATTTGGGACTCAAGGGTAGCATAGCTTTGAGCGATAGCTTAAATGGACCAGAGGCTCGAGTGCATTATTGTTATAAAATTTCAAGGTTTTATGACGCTCCAGTAAAAAGTTACAAGCATTTGTATGTTGCAAACTTTAGTAGGTGTAGGACGTACCGTATAGAAGTTAGGGCCATTTGAAGTTTTATCAGTGTTTGATTTGGGACTCAAGGGTAGCACAGCTTTGAGCGATAGCTTAAATTTTCAAGAGGTTCGAGTACTTTATTGTTACAAAATTTCAAGGTTTTATGACGCTCCAGTAAAAATTTACAAATATTTGTATGTTGGAAACTTTGATAGGAGTAGGACGTACCGTATAGAAGTTAGGGTCATTTGGAGTTTTTTCAGTGTTTGATTTGGGACTCAAGGGTAGCATAGCTTTGAGCGATAGCTTATATTGACCAGAGGCTCGAGTGCATTATTGTTACAAAATTTCAAGGTTTTATGACGCTCCAGTAAAAAGTTACAAGCATTTGTATGTTGCAAACTTTGATAGGTGTAGGACGTACCGTATAGAAGTTAGCGCCATTTGAAGTTTTATCAGTGTTTGATTTGAGACTCAAGGGTAGCACAGCTTTGAGCGATAGCTTAAATTGACAATGGGCTCGAGTACTTTATTGTTACAAAATTTCAAGTTTTTATGACGCTCCAGTAAAATGTTGCAAGCATTCGTATGTTGAAACTTTGATAGCTGTAGGACGTACCGTATAGAAGTTAGGGCCATTTGAAGTTTTATCAGTGTTTGATTTGGGACTCAAGGGTAGCATAGCTATGAGCGATAGCTTAAATTGAAAAGATGCTCGAGTACTTTATTGTTACAAAATTTCAAGGTTTTATGACGCTCCAGAAAAAAGTTGCAAGCATTTGTATGTCGCAAACTTTGATAGCTGTAGGACGTACCGTATAGAAGTCAGGGCCATTTGAAGTTTTATCAGTGTTTGATTTGGGACTCAAGGGTAGCATAGCTTTGAGCGATAGCTTAAATTGAAAAGAGGCTCGAGTACTTTATTTGTTACAAAATTTCAAGGTTTTATGACGCTCCAGTAAAAAGTTACAAGCATTTGTATGTTGCAAATTTTGATAGGTGTAGGAAGTACCGTATAGAAGTTAGGGCCATTTGAAGTTTTATCAGTGTTTGATTTGAGACTCAAGGGTAGCATAGCTTTGAGCGATAGCTTAAATTGGCAAGAGGTTCGAGTACTTTATTGTTACAAAATTTCAAGGTTTTATGACGCTCCAGTAAAAATTTACAAGCATTTGTATGTTGCAAACTTTGATAGGAGTAGGACGTACCGTATAGAAGTTAGGGCCATTTGCAGTTTTATCAGTGTTTGATTTGGAACTCATGGGTAGCATAGCTTTGAGCGATAGCTTAAATTGACAAGAGGCTCGAGTACTTTATTGTTACAAAATTTCAAGGTTTTATGACGCTCCAGTAAAAAGTTACAAGCATTTGTACTTTGCAAACTTTGATAGGTGTAGGTCGTACCGTATAGAAGTTAGCGCCATTTGAAGTTTTATCGGTGTCTGATTTGAGACTCAAGGGTAGCATAGCTTTGAGCGATAGCTTAAATTGACAAGAGGCTCGAGTACTTTATTGTTACAAAATTTCAAGGTTTTATGACGCTCCAGTAAAAAGTTGCAAGCATTTGTATGTTCCAAACTTTGATAGCTGTAAGACGTACCGTATAGAAGTTAGGGCCATTTGAAGTTTTATCAGTGTTTGATTTGAGACTCAAGGGTAGCACAGCTTTGAGCGATAGCTTAAATTGACAATGGGCTCGAGTACTTTATTGTTACAAAATTTCAAGTTTTTATGACGCTCCAGTAAAATGTTGCAAGCATTCGTATGTTGAAACTTTGATAGCTGTAGGACGTACCGTATAGAAGTTAGGGCCATTTGAAGTTTTATCAGTGTTTGATTTGGGACTCAAGGGTAGCATAGCTTTGAACGATAGCTTAAATTGAAAAGATGCTCGAGTACTTTATTGTTACAAAATTTCAAGGTTTTATGACGCTCCAGAAAAAAGTTGCAAGCATTTGTATGTCGCAAACTTTGATAGCTGTAGGACGTACCGTATAGAAGTCAGGGCCATTTGAAGTTTTATCAGTGTTTGATTTGGGACTCAAGGGTAGCATAGCTTTGAGCGATAGCTTAAATTGAAAAGAGGCTCGAGTACTTTATTTGTTACAAAATTTCAAGGTTTTATGACGCTCCAGTAAAAAGTTACAAGCATTTGTATGTTGCAAATTTTGATAGGTGTAGGAAGTACCGTATAGAAGTTAGGGCCATTTGAAGTTTTATCAGTGTTTGATTTGAGACTCAAGGGTAGCATAGCTTTGAGCGATAGCTTAAATTGGCAAGAGGTTCGAGTACTTTATTGTTACAAAATTTCAAGGTTTTATGACGCTCCAGTAAAAATTTACAAGCATTTGTATGTTGCAAACTTTGATAGGAGTAGGACGTACCGTATAGAAGTTAGGGCCATTTGCAGTTTTATCAGTGTTTGATTTGGAACTCATGGGTAGCATAGCTTTGAGCGATAGCTTAAATTGACAAGAGGCTCGAGTACTTTATTGTTACAAAATTTCAAGGTTTTATGACGCTCCAGTAAAAAGTTACAAGCATTTGTACTTTGCAAACTTTGATAGGTGTAGGTCGTACCGTATAGAAGTTAGCGCCATTTGAAGTTTTATCGGTGTCTGATTTGAGACTCAAGGGTAGCATAGCTTTGAGCGATAGCTTAAATTGACAAGAGGCTCGAGTACTTTATTGTTACAAAATTTCAAGGTTTTATGACGCTCCAGTAAAAAGTTGCAAGCATTTGTATGTTCCAAACTTTGATAGCTGTAAGACGTACCGTATAGAAGTTAGGGCCATTTGAAGTTTTATCATTGTTTGATTTGGGACTCAAGGGTAGCATAGCTTTGAGCGATAGCTTAAATTGAAAAGAGGCTCGAGTACTTTATTGTTACAAAATTTCAAGGTTTTATGACGCTCCAGTAAAAAGTTACAAGCATTTGTATGTTGCAAACTTTGATAGGTGTAGGACGTACCGTATAGAATTAGGGCCATTTGAAGTTTTATCAGTGTTTGATTTGGGACTCAAGGGTAGCACAGCTTTGAGCGATAGCTTAAATTGTCAAGAGGTTCGAGTACTTTATTGTTACAAAATTTCAAGGTTTTATGACGCTCCAGTAAAAATTTACAAATATTTGTATGTTGCAAACTTTGATAGGAGTAGGACGTACCGTATAGAAGTTAGGGCCATTTGGAGTTTTTTCAGTGTTTGATTTGGGACTCAAGGGTAGCATAGCTTTGAGCGATAGCTTAAATTGACAAGAGGCTCGAGTACTTTATTGTTACAAAATTTCAAGGTTTTATGACGCTCCAGTAAAAAGTTACAAGCATTTGTATGTTGCAAACTTTGATAGGTGGAGGACGTACCGTATAGAAGTTAGGGCCATTTAAAGTTTTATCAGTATTTGATCTGGGAATCAAGGGTAGCATAGCCTAGAGCGATAGCTTAAATTGACAAGAGGCTCGAGTACTTTATTGTTACAAAATTTCAAGGTTTTATGACGCTCCAGTAAAAAGTTACAAGCATTTGTGTGTTGCAAACTTTGATAGGTGTAGAACGTACCGTATAGAAGTTAGCGCCATTTGAAGTTTTATCAGTGTTTGATTTGAGACTCAAGGGTAGCATAGCTTTGAACGATAGCTTAAATTGAAAAGAGGCTCGAGTACTTTATTGTTACAAAATTTCAAGGTTTTATGACGCTCCAGAAAAAAGTTGCAAGCATTTGTATGTCGCAAACTTTGATAGCTGTAGGACGTACCGTATAGAAGTCAGGGCCATTTGAAGTTTTATCAGTGTTTGATTTGGGACTCAAGGGTAGCATAGCTTAGAGCGATAGCTTAAATTGACTAGAGGCTCGAGTACTTTATTGTTAAAAAATTTCAAGGTTTTATGACGCTCCAGTAAAAAGTTACAAGCATATGTATGTTGCAAACTTTGATAGGTGTAGGACGTACCGTATAGAAGTTAGGGCCATTTGAAGTTTTATCAGTGGTTGATTTGGGACACAAGGGTAGCATAGCTTTGAGCGGTAGCTTAAATTGACAAGACGCTCGAGTACTTTATTGTTACAAAATTTCAAGGTTTTATGACGCTCCAGTAAAAAGTTGCAAGCATTTGTATGTTGCAAACTTTGATAGCTGTAGGACGTACCGCATAGAAGTCAGGGCCATTTGAAGTTTTATCAGTGTTTGATTTGGGACTCAAGGGTAGCATAGCTTTGAGCGATAGCTTAAATGGACCAGAGGCTCGAGTGCATTATTGTTATAAAATTTCAAGGTTTTATGACGCTCCAGTAAAAAGTTACAAGCATTTGTATGTTGCAAACTTTAGTAGGTGTAGGACGTACCGTATAGAAGTTAGGGCCATTTGAAGTTTTATCAGTGTTTGATTTGGGACTCAAGGGTAGCACAGCTTTGAGCGATAGCTTAAATTGTCAAGAGGTTCGAGTACTTTATTGTTACAAAATTTCAAGGTTTTATGACGCTCCAGTAAAAATTTACAAATATTTGTATGTTGGAAACTTTGATAGGAGTAGGACGTACCGTATAGAAGTTAGGGTCATTTGGAGTTTTTTCAGTGTTTGATTTGGGACTCAAGGGTAGCATAGCTTTGAGCGATAGCTTATATTGACCAGAGGCTCGAGTGCATTATTGTTACAAAATTTCAAGGTTTTATGACGCTCCAGTAAAAAGTTACAAGCATTTGTATGTTGCAAACTTTGATAGGTGTAGGACGTACCGTATAGAAGTTAGCGCCATTTGAAGTTTTATCAGTGTTTGATTTGAGACTCAAGGGTAGCACAGCTTTGAGCGATAGCTTAAATTGACAATGGGCTCGAGTACTTTATTGTTACAAAATTTCAAGTTTTTATGACGCTCCAGTAAAATGTTGCAAGCATTCGTATGTTGAAACTTTGATAGCTGTAGGACGTACCGTATAGAAGTTAGGGCCATTTGAAGTTTTATCAGTGTTTGATTTGGGACACAAGGGTAGCATAGCTTTGAGCGGTAGCTTAAATTGACAAGACGCTCGAGTACTTTATTGTTACAAAATTTCAAGGTTTTATGACGCTCCAGTAAAAAGTTACAAGCATTTGTATGTTGCAAACTTTGATAGGTGTGGGACGTACCTTATAGATGTTAGCGCCATTTGAAGTTTTATCAGTGTTTGATTTGAGACTCAAGGCTAGCATAGCTTTGAGTGATAGCTTAAATTGACAAGAGGCTCTAGTACTTTATTGTTACAAAATTTCAAGGTTTTATGACGCTCCAGTAAAAAGTTACAAGCATTTGTATGTTGCAAACTTTGATAGCTGTAGGACGTACCGTATAGAAATTAGGGCCATCTGAAGTTTTATCAGTGTTTGATTTGGGACTCAAGGGTAGCATAGCTTTGAGCGATAACTTAAATTGAAAAGAGGCTCGAGTACTTTTTTGTTACAAAATTTCAAGGTTTTATGACGCTCCAGTAAAAAGTTGCAAGCATTTGTATGTTGCAAACTTTGATAGCTGTAGGACGTACCGCATAAAAGTCAGGGCCATTTGAAGTTTTATCAGTGTTTGATTTGGGACTCAAGGGTAGCATAGCTTTGAGCGATAGCTTAAATGGACCAGAGGCTCGAGTGCATTATTGTTACAAAATTTCAAGGTTTTATGGCGCTCCAGTAAAAAGTTACAAGCATTTGTATGTTGCAAACTTTGATAGGAGTAGGACATACCGTATAGAAGTTAGGGCCATTTGGAGTTTTTTCAGTGTTTGATTTGGGACTCAAGGGTAGCATAGCTTTGAGCGATAGCTTAAATTGACAAGAGGCTCGAGTACTTTATTGTTACAAAATTTCAAGGTTTTATGACGCTCCAGTAAAAAGTTACAAGCATTTGTATGTTGCAAACTTTGATAGGTGGAGGACGTACCGTATAGAAGTTAGGGCCATCTGAAGTTTTATCAGTGTTTGATTTGGGACTCAAGGGTAGCATAGCTTTGAGCGATAACTTAAATTGAAAAGAGGCTCGAGTGCTTTTTTGTTACAAAATTTCAAGGTTTTATGACGCTCCAGTAAAAAGTTGCAAGCATTTGTATGTTGCAAACTTTGATAGCTGTAGGACGTACCGCATAGAAGTCAGGGCCATTTGAAGTTTTATCAGTGTTTGATTTGGGACTCAAGGGTAGCATAGCTTTGAGCGATAGCTTAAATGGACCAGAGGCTCGAGTGCATTATTGTTACAAAATTTCAAGGTTTTATGACGCTCCAGTAAAAAGTTACAAGCATTTGTATGTTGCAAACTTTAGTAGGTGTAGGACGTACCGTATAGAAGTTAGGGCCATTTGAAGTTTTATCAGTGTTTGATTTGGGACTCAAGGGTAGCACAGCTTTGAGCGATAGCTTAAATTGACAAGAGGCTCGAGTACTTTATTGTTACAAAATTTCAAGGTTTTATGACGCTCCAGTAAAAAGTTACAAGCATTTGTATGTTGCAAACTTTGATAGCTGTAGGACGTACCGTATAGAAGTTAGGGCCATTTGAAGTTTTATCAGTGTTTGATTTGGGACTCAAGGGTAGCATATCTTTGAGCGATAACTTAAATTGAAAAGAGGCTCGAGTACTTTTTTGTTACAAAATATCAAGGTTTTATGACGCTCCAGTAAAAAGTTGCAAGCATTTGTATGTTGCAAACTTTGATAGCTGTAGGACGTACCGCATAGAAGTCAGGGCCATTTGAAGTTTTATCAGTGTTTGATTTGGGACTCAAGGGTAGCATAGCTTTGAGCGATAGCTTAAATGGACCAGAGGCTCGAGTGCATTATTGTTATAAAATTTCAAGGATTTATGACGCTCCAGTAAAAAGTTACAAGCATTTGTATGTTGCAAACTTTAGTAGGTGTAGGACGTACCGTATAGAAGTTAGGGCCATTTGAAGTTTTATCAGTGTTTGATTTGGGACTCAAGGGTAGCACAGCTTTGAGCGATAGCTTAAATTTTCAAGAGGTTCGAGTACTTTATTGTTACAAAATTTCAAGGTTTTATGACGCTCCAGTAAAAATTTACAAATATTTGTATGTTGGAAACTTTGATAGGAGTAGGACGTACCGTATAGAAGTTAGGGTCATTTGGAGTTTTTTCAGTGTTTGATTTGGGACTCAAGGGTAGCATAGCTTTGAGCGATAGCTTATATTGACCAGAGGCTCGAGTGCATTATTGTTACAAAATTTCAAGGTTTTATGACGCTCCAGTAAAAAGTTACAAGCATTTGTATGTTGCAAACTTTGATAGGTGTAGGACGTACCATATAGAAGTTAGCGCCATTTGAAGTTTTATCAGTGTTTGATTTGAGACTCAAGGGTAGCACAGCTTTGAGCGATAGCTTAAATTGACAATGGGCTCGAGTACTTTATTGTTACAAAATTTCAAGTTTTTATGACGCTCCAGTAAAATGTTGCAAGCATTCGTATGTTGAAACTTTGATAGCTGTAGGACGTACCGTATAGAAGTTAGGGCCATTTGAAGTTTTATCAGTGTTTGATTTGGGACTCAAGGGTAGCATAGCTTTGAACGATAGCTTAAATTGAAAAGATGCTCGAGTACTTTATTGTTACAAAATTTCAAGGTTTTATGACGCTCCAGAAAAAAGTTGCAAGCATTTGTATGTCGCAAACTTTGATAGCTGTAGGACGTACCGTATAGAAGTCAGGGCCATTTGAAGTTTTATCAGTGTTTGATTTGGGACTCAAGGGTAGCATAGCTTTGAGCGATAGCTTAAATTGAAAAGAGGCTCGAGTACTTTATTTGTTACAAAATTTCAAGGTTTTATGACGCTCCAGTAAAAAGTTACAAGCATTTGTATGTTGCAAATTTTGATAGGTGTAGGAAGTACCGTATAGAAGTTAGGGCCATTTGAAGTTTTATCAGTGTTTGATTTGAGACTCAAGGGTAGCATAGCTTTGAGCGATAGCTTAAATTGGCAAGAGGTTCGAGTACTTTATTGTTACAAAATTTCAAGGTTTTATGACGCTCCAGTAAAAATTTACAAGCATTTGTATGTTGCAAACTTTGATAGCTGTAGGACGTACCGTATAGAAGTTAGGGCCATTTGCAGTTTTATCAGTGTTTGATTTGGAACTCATGGGTAGCATAGCTTTGAGCGATAGCTTAAATTGACAAGAGGCTCGAGTACTTTATTGTTACAAAATTTCAAGGTTTTATGACGCTCCAGTAAAAAGTTACAAGCATTTGTACTTTGCAAACTTTGATAGGTGTAGGTCGTACCGTATAGAAGTTAGCGCCATTTGAAGTTTTATCGGTGTCTGATTTGAGACTCAAGGGTAGCATAGCTTTGAGCGATAGCTTAAATTGACAAGAGGCTCGAGTACTTTATTGTTACAAAATTTCAAGGTTTTATGACGCTCCAGTAAAAAGTTGCAAGCATTTGTATGTTCCAAACTTTGATAGCTGTAAGACGTACCGTATAGAAGTTAAGGCCATTTGAAGTTTTATCATTGTTTGATTTGGGACTCAAGGGTAGCATAGCTTTGAGCGATAGCTTAAATTGAAAAGAGGCTCGAGTACTTTATTGTTACAAAATTTCAAGGTTTTATGACGCTCCAGTAAAAAGTTACAAGCATTTGTATGTTGCAAACTTTGATAGGTGTAGGACGTACCGTATAGAATTAGGGCCATTTGAAGTTTTATCAGTGTTTGATTTGGGACTCAAGGGAAGCACAGCTTTGAGCGATAGCTTAAATTGTCAAGAGGTTCGAGTACTTTATTGTTACAAAATTTCAAGGTTTTATGACGCTCCAGTAAAAATTTACAAATATTTGTATGTTGCAAACTTTGATAGGAGTAGGACGTACCGTATAGAAGTTAGGGCCATTTGGAGTTTTTTCAGTGTTTGATTTGGGACTCAAGGGTAGCATAGCTTTGAGCGATAGCTTAAATTGACAAGAGGCTCGAGTACTTTATTGTTACAAAATTTCAAGGTTTTATGACGCTCCAGTAAAAAGTTACAAGCATTTGTATGTTGCAAACTTTGATAGGTGGAGGACGTACCGTATAGAAGTTAGGGCCATTTAAAGTTTTATCAGTATTTGATCTGGGAATCAAGGGTAGCATAGCCTAGAGCGATAGCTTAAATTGACAAGAGGCTCGAGTACTTTATTGTTACAAAATTTCAAGGTTTTATGACGCTCCAGTAAAAAGTTACAAGCATTTGTGTGTTGCAAACTTTGATAGGTGTAGAACGTACCGTATAGAAGTTAGCGCCATTTGAAGTTTTATCAGTGTTTGATTTGAGACTCAAGGGTAGCATAGCTTTGAACGATAGCTTAAATTGAAAAGAGGCTCGAGTACTTTATTGTTACAAAATTTCAAGGTTTTATGACGCTCCAGAAAAAAGTTGCAAGCATTTGTATGACGCAAACTTTGATAGCTGTAGGACGTACCGTATAGAAGTCAGGGCCATTTGAAGTTTTATCAGTGTTTGATTTGGGACTCAAGGGTAGCATAGCTTAGAGCGATAGCTTAAATTGACAAGAGGCTCGAGTACTTTATTGTTAAAAAATTTCAAGGTTTTATGACGCTCCAGTAAAAAGTTACAAGCATATGTATGTTGCAAACTTTGATAGGTGTAGGACGTACCGTATAGAAGTTAGGGCCATTTGAAGTTTTATCAGTGGTTGATTTGGGACACAAGGGTAGCATAGCTTTGAGCGGTAGCTTAAATTGACAAGACGCTCGAGTACTTTATTGTTACAAAATTTCAAGGTTTTATGACGCTCCAGTAAAAAGTTACAAGCATTTGTATGTTGCAAACTTTGATAGGTGTAGGACGTACCTTCTAGAAGATAGCGCCATTTGAAGTTTTATCAGTGTTTGATTTGAGACTCAAGGGTAGCAGAGCTTTGAGCGATAGCTTAAATTGACAAGAGGCTCGAGTACTTTATTGTTACAAAATTTCAAGGTTTTATGACGCTCCAGTAAAAACTTACAAGCATTTGTATGTTGCAAACTTTGATAGTTGTAGGACGTACCGTATAGAAGTTAGCGCCATTTGAAGTTTTATCAGTGTTTGATTTGGGACTCAAGGGTAGCATAGCTTTGAGCGATAACTTAAATTGAAAAGAGGCTCGAGTACTTTTTTGTTACAAAATTTCAAGGTTTTATGACGCTCCCGTAAAAAGTTGCAAGCATTTGTATGTTGCAAACTTTGATAGCTGTAGGACGTACCGCATAGAAGTCAGGGCCATTTGAAGTTTTATCAGTGTTTGATTTGGGACTCAAGGGTAGCATAGCTTTGAGCGATAGCTTAAATGGACCAGAGGCTCGAGTGCATTATTGTTACAAAATTTCAAGGTTTTATGACGCTCCAGTAAAAAGTTACAAGCATTTGTATGTTGCAAACTTTAGTAGGTGTAGGACGTACCGTATAGAAGTTAGGGCCATTTGAAGTTTTATCAGTGTTTGATTTGGGACTCAAGGGTAGCACAGCTTTGAGCGATAGCTTAAATTGACAAGAGGCTCGAGTACTTTATTGTTACAAAATTTCAAGGTTTTATGACGCTCCAGTAAAAAGTTACAAGCATTTGTATGTTGCAAACTTTGATAGCTGTAGGACGTACCGTATAGAAGTTAGGGCCATTTGAAGTTTTATCAGTGTTTGATTTGGGACTCAAGGGTAGCATAGCTTTGAGCGATAACTTAAATTGAAAAGAGGCTCGAGTACTTTTTTGTTACAAAATTTCAAGGTTTTATGACGCTCCAGTAAAAAGTTGCAAGCATTTGTATGTTGCAAACTTTGATAGCTGTAGGACGTACCGCATAGAAGTCAGGGCCATTTGAAGTTTTATCAGTGTTTGATTTGGGACTCAAGGGTAGCATAGCTTTGAGCGATAGCTTAAATGGACCAGAGGCTCGAGTGCATTATTGTTATAAAATTTCAAGGTTTTATGACGCTCCAGTAAAAAGTTACAAGCATTTGTATGTTGCAAACTTTGATAGGTGTAGGACGTACCTTATAGAAGTTAGCGCCATTTGAAGTTTTATCAGTGTTTGATTTGAGACTCAAGGGTAGCATAGCTTTGAGCGATAGCTTAAATTGACAAGAGGCTCGAGTACTTTATTGTTACAAAATTTCAAGGTTTTATGACGCTCCAGTAAAAAGTTACAAGCATTTGTATGTTGCAAACTTTGATAGGTGTAGGAAGTAACGTATAGAAGTTAGGGCCATTTGAAGTTTTGTCAGTGTTTGATTTGGGACTCAAGGGTAGCATAGCTTTGAGCGGTAGCTTAAATTGACAAGACGCTCGAGTACTTTATTGTTACAAAATTTCAAGGTTTTATGACGCTCCAGTAAAAAGTTACAAGCATTTGTATGTTGCAAACTTTGATAGGTGTAGGACGTACCTTATAGAAGTTAGCGCCATTTGAAGTTTTATCAGTGTTTGATTTGAGACTCAAGGGTAGCATAGCTTTGAGCGATAGCTTAAATTGACAAGAGGCTCGAGTACTTTATTGTTACAAAATTTCAAGGTTTTATGACGCTCCAGTAAAAAGTTACAAGCATTTGTATGTTGCAAACTTTGATAGCTGTAGGACGTACCGTATAGAAGTTAGGGCCATTTGAAGTTTTATCAGTGTTTGATTTGGGACTCAAGGGTAGCATAGCTTTGAGCGATAACTTAAATTGAAAAGAGGCTCGAGTACTTTTTTGTTACAAAATTTCAAGGTTTTATGACGCTCCAGTAAAAAGTTGCAAGCATTTGTATGTTGCAAACAATGATAGCTGTAGGACGTACCGCATAGAAGTCAGGGCCATTTGAAGTTTTATCAGTGTTTGATTTGGGACTCAAGGGTAGCAGAGCTTTGAGCGATAGCTTAAATTGACAAGAGGCTCGAGTACTTTATTGTTACAAAATTTCAAGGTTTTATGACGCTCCAGAAAAAAGTTGCAAGCATTTGTATGACGCAAACTTTGATAGCTGTAGGACGTACCGTATAGAAGTCAGGGCCATTTGAAGTTTTATCAGTGTTTGATTTGGGACTCAAGGGTAGCATAGCTTAGAGCGATAGCTTAAATTGTCAAGAGGCTCGAGTACTTTATTGTTAAAAAATTTCAAGGTTTTATGACGCTCCAGTAAAAAGTTACAAGCATATGTATGTTGCAAACTTTGATAGGTGTAGGACGTACCGTATAGAAGTTAGGGCCATTTGAAGTTTTATCAGTGGTTGATTTGGGACACAAGGGTAGCATAGCTTTGAGCGGTAGCTTAAATTGACAAGACGCTCGAGTACTTTATTGTTACAAAATTTCAAGGTTTTATGACGCTCCAGTAAAAAGTTACAAGCATTTGTATGTTGCAAACTTTGATAGGTGTAGGACGTACCTTATAGAAGATAGCGCCATTTGAAGTTTTATCAGTGTTTGATTTGAGACTCAAGGGTAGCAGAGCTTTGAGCGATAGCTTAAATTGACAAGAGGCTCGAGTACTTTATTGTTACAAAATTTCAAGGTTTGATGACGCTCCAGTAAAAACTTACAAGCATTTGTATGTTGCAAACTTTGATAGTTGTAGGACGTACCGTATAGAAGTTAGCGCCATTTGAAGTTTTATCAGTGTTTGATTTGGGACTCAAGGGTAGCATAGCTTTGAGCGGTAGCTTAAATTGACAAGACGCTCGAGTACTTTATTGTTACAAAATTTCAAGGTTTTATGACGCTCCAGTAAAAAGTTACAAGCATTTGTATGTTGCAAACTTTGATAGGTGTAGGACGTACCTTATAGATGTTAGCGCCATTTGAAGTTTTATCAGTGTTTGATTTGAGACTCAGGGCTAGCATAGCTTTGAGTGATAGCTTAAATTGACAAGAGGCTCTAGTACTTTATTGTTACAAAATTTCAAGGTTTTATGACGCTCCAGTAAAAAGTTACAAGCATTTGTATGTTGCAAACTTTGATAGCTGTAGGACGTACCGTATAGAAGTTAGGGCCATCTGAAGTTTTATCAGTGTTTGATTTGGGACTCAAGGGTAGCATAGCTTTGAGCGATAACTTAAATTGAAAAGAGGCTCGAGTACTTTTTTGTTACAAAATTTCAAGGTTTTATGACGCTCCCGTAAAAAGTTGCAAGCATTTGTATGTTGCAAACTTTGATAGCTGTAGGACGTACCGCATAGAAGTCAGGGCCATTTGAAGTTTTATCAGTGTTTGATTTGGGACTCAAGGGTAGCATAGCTTTGAGCGATAGCTTAAATGGACCAGAGGCTCGAGTGCATTATTGTTACAAAATTTCAAGGTTTTATGACGCTCCAGTAAAAAGTTACAAGCATTTGTATGTTGCAAACTTTAGTAGGTGTAGGACGTACCGTATAGAAGTTAGGGCCATTTGAAGTTTTATCAGTGTTTGATTTGGGACTCAAGGGTAGCACAGCTTTGAGCGATAGCTTAAATTGACAAGAGGTTCGAGTACTTTATTGTTACAAAATTTCAAGGTTTTATGACGCTCCAGTAAAAAGTTACAAGCATTTGTATGTTGCAAACTTTGATAGCTGTAGGACGTACCGTATAGAAGTTAGGGCCATTTGAAGTTTTATCAGTGTTTGATTTGGGACTCAAGGGTAGCATAGCTTTGAGCGATAACTTAAATTGAAAAGAGGCTCGAGTACTTTTTTGTTACAAAATTTCAAGGTTTTATGACGCTCCAGTAAAAAGTTGCAAGCATTTGTATGTTGCAAACTTTGATAGCTGTAGGACGTACCGCATAGAAGTCAGGGCCATTTGAAGTTTTATCAGTGTTTGATTTGGGACTCAAGGGTAGCATAGCTTTGAGCGATAGCTTAAATGGACCAGAGGCTCGAGTGCATTATTGTTATAAAATTTCAAGGTTTTATGACGCTCCAGTAAAAAGTTACAAGCATTTGTATGTTGCAAACTTTGATAGGTGTAGGACGTACCTTATAGAAGTTAGCGCCATTTGAAGTTTTATCAGTGTTTGATTTGAGACTCAAGGGTAGCATAGCTTTGAGCGATAGCTTAAATTGACAAGAGGCTCGAGTACTTTATTGTCACAAAATTTCAAGGTTTTATGACGCTCCAGTAAAAAGTTACAAGCATTTGTATGTTGCAAACTTTGATAGGTGTAGGAAGTAACGTATAGAAGTTAGGGCCATTTGAAGTTTTGTCAGTGTTTGATTTGGGACTCAAGGGTAGCATAGCTTTGAGCGGTAGCTTAAATTGACAAGACGCTCGAGTACTTTATTGTTACAAAATTTCAAGGTTTTATGACGCTCCAGTAAAAAGTTACAAGCATTTGTATGTTGCAAACTTTGATAGGTGTAGGACGTACCTTATAGAAGTTAGCGCCATTTGAAGTTTTATCAGTGTTTGATTTGAGACTCAAGGGTAGCATAGCTTTGAGCGATAGCTTAAATTGACAAGAGGCTCGAGTACTTTATTGTTACAAAATTTCAAGGTTTTATGACGCTCCAGTAAAAAGTTACAAGCATTTGTATGTTGCAAACTTTGATAGCTGTAGGACGTACCGTATAGAAGTTAGGGCCATTTGAAGTTTTATCAGTGTTTGATTTGGGACTCAAGGGTAGCATAGCTTTGAGCGATAACTTAAATTGAAAAGAGGCTCGAGTACTTTTTTGTTACAAAATTTCAAGGTTTTATGACGCTCCAGTAAAAAGTTGCAAGCATTTGTATGTTGCAAACAATGATAGCTGTAGGACGTACCGCATAGAAGTCAGGGCCATTTGAAGTTTTATCAGTGTTTGATTTGGGACTCAAGGGTAGCATAGCTTTGAGCGATAGCTTAAATTGACCAGAGGCTCGAGTGCATTATTGTTACAAAATTTCAAGGTTTTATGACGCTCCATTAAAAAGTTAAAAGCATTTGTATGTTGCAAACTTTGATAGGTGTAGGACGTACCGTATAGAATTAGGGCCATTTGAAGTTTTATCAGTGTTTGATTTGGGACTCAAGGGTAGCACAGCTTTGAGCGATAGCTTAAATTGTCAAGAGGTTCGAGTACTTTATTGTTACAAAATTTCAAGGTTTTATGACGCTCCAGTAAAAATTTACAAATATTTGTATGTTGCAAACTTTGATAGGAGTAGGACGTACCGTATAGAAGTTAGGGCCATTTGGAGTTTTTTCAGTGTTTGATTTGGGACTCAAGGGTAGCATAGCTTTGAGCGATAGCTTAAATTGACAAGAGGCTCGAGTACTTTATTGTTACAAAATTTCAAGGTTTTATGACGCTCCAGTAAAAAGTTACAAGCATTTGTATGTTGCAAACTTTGATAGGTGGAGGACGTACCGTATAGAAGTTAGGGCCATTTAAAGTTTTATCAGTATTTGATCTGGGAATCAAGGGTAGCATAGCCTGGAGCGATAGCTTAAATTGACAAGGGGCTCGAGTACTTTATTGTTACAAAATTTCAAGGTTTTATGACGCTCCAGTAAAAAGTTACAAGCATTTGTGTGTTGCAAACTTTGATAGGTGTAGAACGTACCGTATAGAAGTTAGCGCCATTTGAAGTTTTATCAGTGTTTGATTTGAGACTCAAGGGTAGCATAGCTTTGAACGATAGCTTAAATTGAAAAGAGGCTCGAGTACTTTATTGTTACAAAATTTCAAGGTTTTATGACGCTCCAGAAAAAAGTTGCAAGCATTTGTATGTCGCAAACTTTGATAGCTGTAGGACGTACCGTATAGAAGTCAGGGCCATTTGAAGTTTTATCAATGTTTGATTTGGGACTCAAGGGTAGCATAGCTTAGAGCGATAGCTTAAATTGACAAGTGGCTCGAGTACTTTATTGTTAAAAAATTTCAAGGTTTTATGACGCTCCAGTAAAAAGTTACAAGCATATGTATGTTGCAAACTTTGATAGGTGTGGATCGTACCTTATAGATGTTAGCGCCATTTGAAGTTTTATCAGTGTTTGATTTGAGACTCAAGGCTAGCATAGCTTTGAGTGATAGCTTAAATTGACAAGAGGCTCTAGTACTTTATTGTTACAAAATTTCAAGGTTTTATGACGCTCCAGTAAAAAGTTACAAGCATTTGTATGTTGCAAACTTTGATAGCTGTAGGACGTACCGTATAGAAATTAGGGCCATCTGAAGTTTTATCAGTGTTTGATTTGGGACTCAAGGGTAGCATAGCTTTGAGCGATAACTTAAATTGAAAAGAGGCTCGAGTACTTTTTTGTTACAAAATTTCAAGGTTTTATGACGCTCCAGTAAAAAGTTGCAAGCATTTGTATGTTGCAAACTTTGATAGCTGTAGGACGTACCGCATAGAAGTCAGGGCCATTTGAAGTTTTATCAGTGTTTGATTTGGGACTCAAGGGTAGCATAGCTTTGAGCGATAGCTTAAATGGACCAGAGGCTCGAGTGCATTATTGTTACAAAATTTCAAGGTTTTATGACGCTCCAGTAAAAAGTTACAAGCATTTGTATGTTGCAAACTTTAGTAGGTGTAGGACGTACCGTATAGAAGTTAGGGCCATTTGAAGTTTTATCAGTGTTTGATTTGGGACTCAAGGGTAGCACAGCTTTGAGCGATAGCTTAAATTGACAAGAGGCTCGAGTACTTTATTGTTACAAAATTTCAAGGTTTTATGACGCTCCAGTAAAAAGTTACAAGCATTTGTATGTTGCAAACTTTGATAGCTGTAGGACGTACCGTATAGAAGTTAGGGCCATTTGAAGTTTTATCAGTGTTTGATTTGAGACTCAAGGGTAGCATAGCTTTGAGCGATAACTTAAATTGAAAAGAGGCTCGAGTACTTTTTTGTTACAAAATATCAAGGTTTTATGACGCTCCAGTAAAAAGTTGCAAGCATTTGTATGTTGCAAACTTTGATAGCTGTAGGACGTACCGCATAGAAGTCAGGGCCATTTGAAGTTTTATCAGTGTTTGATTTGGGACTCAAGGGTAGCATAGCTTTGAGCGATAGCTTAAATGGACCAGAGGCTCGAGTGCATTATTGTTATAAAATTTCAAGGTTTTATGACGCTCCAGTAAAAAGTTACAAGCATTTGTATGTTGCAAACTTTAGTAGGTGTAGGACGTACCGTATAGAAGTTAGGGCCATTTGAAGTTTTATCAGTGTTTGATTTGGAACTCAAGGGTAGCACAGCTTTGAGCGATAGCTTAAATTGTCAAGAGGTTCGAGTACTTTATTGTTACAAAATTTCAAGGTTTTATGACGCTCCAGTAAAAATTTACAAATATTTGTATGTTGGAAACTTTGATAGGAGTAGGACGTACCGTATAGAAGTTAGGGTCATTTGGAGTTTTTTCTGTGTTTGATTTGGGACTCAAGGGTAGCATAGCTTTGAGCGATAGCTTATATTGACCAGAGGCTCGAGTGCATTATTGTTACAAAATTTCAAGGTTTTATGACGCTCCAGTAAAAAGTTACAAGCATTTGTATGTTGCAAACTTTGATAGGTGTAGGACGTACCGTATAGAAGTTAGCGCCATTTGAAGTTTTATCAGTGTTTGATTTGAGACTCAAGGGTAGCACAGCTTTGAGCGATAGCTTAAATTGACAATGGGCTCGAGTACTTTATTGTTACAAAATTTCAAGTTTTTATGACGCTCCAGTAAAATGTTGCAAGCATTCGTATGTTGAAACTTTGATAGCTGTAGGACGTACCGTATAGAAGTTAGGGCCATTTGAAGTTTTATCAGTGTTTGATTTGGGACACAAGGGTAGCATAGCTTTGAGCGGTAGCTTAAATTGACAAGACGCTCGAGTACTTTATTGTTACAAAATTTCAAGGTTTTATGACGCTCCAGTTAAAAGTTACAAGCATTTGTATGTTGCAAACTTTGATAGGTGTGGGACGTACCTTATAGATGTTAGCGCCATTTGAAGTTTTATCAGTGTTTGATTTGAGACTCAAGGCTAGCATAGCTTTGAGTGATAGCTTAAATTGACAAGAGGCTCTAGTACTTTATTGTTACAAAATTTCAAGGTTTTATGACGCTCCAGTAAAAAGTTACAAGCATTTGTATGTTGCAAACTTTGATAGCTGTAGGACGTACCGTATAGAAATTAGGGCCATCTGAAGTTTTATCAGTGTTTGATTTGGGACTCAAGGGTAGCATAGCTTTGAGCGATAACTTAAATTGAAAAGAGGCTCGAGTACTTTTTTGTTACAAAATTTCAAGGTTTTATGACGCTCCAGTAAAAAGTTGCAAGCATTTGTATGTTGCAAACTTTGATAGCTGTAGGACGTACCGCATAGAAGTCAGGGCCATTTGAAGTTTTATCAGTGTTTGATTTGGGACTCAAGGGTAGCATAGCTTTGAGCGATAGCTTAAATGGACCAGAGGCTCGAGTGCATTATTGTTACAAAATTTCAAGGTTTTATGGCGCTCCAGTAAAAAGTTACAAGCATATGTATGTTGCAAACTTTGATAGGAGTAGGACGTACCGTATAGAAGTTAGGGCCATTTGGAGTTTTTTCAGTGTTTGATTTGGGACTCAAGGGTAGCATAGCTTTGAGCGATAGCTTAAATTGACAAGAGGCTCGAGTACTTTATTGTTACAAAATTTCAAGGTTTTATGACGCTCCAGTAAAAAGTTACAAGCATTTGTATGTTGCAAACTTTGATAGGTGGAGGACGTACCGTATAGAAGTTAGGGCCATTTAAAGTTTTATCAGTATTTGATCTGAGAATCAAGGGTAGCATAGCTTTGAACGATAGCTTAAATTGAAAAGAGGCTCGAGTACTTTATTGTTACAAAATTTCAAGGTTTTATGACGCTCCAGAAAAAAGTTGCAAGCATTTGTATGTCGCAAACTTTGATAGCTGTAGGACGTACCGTATAGAAGTCAGGGCCATTTGAAGTTTTATCAGTGTTTGATTTGGGACTCAAGGGTAGCATAGCTTAGAGCGATAGCTTAAATTGACAAGAGGCTCGAGTACTTTATTGTTAAAAAATTTCAAGGTTTTATGACGCTCCAGTAAAAAGTTACAAGCATATGTATGTTGCAAACTTTGATAGGTTTAGGACGTACCGTATAGAAGTTAGGGCCATTTGAAGTTTTATCAGTGTTTGATTTGGGACACAAGGGTAGCATAGCTTTGAGCGGTAGCTTAAATTGACAAGACGCTCGAGTACTTTATTGTTACAAAATTTCAAGGTTTTATGACGCTCCAGTAAAAAGTTACAAGCATTTGTATGTTGCAAACTTTGATAGGTGTAGGACGTACCGTATAGAAGTTAGCGCCATTTGAAGTTTTATCAGTGTTTGATTTGAGACTCAAGGGTAGCACAGCTTTGAGCGATAGCTTAAATTGACAATGGGCTCGAGTACTTTATTGTTACAAAATTTCAAGTTTTTATGACGCTCCAGTAAAATGTTGCAAGCATTCGTATGTTGAAACTTTGATAGCTGTAGGACGTACCGTATAGAAGTTAGGGCCATTTGAAGTTTTATCAGTGTTTGATTTGGGACTCAAGGGTAGCATAGCTTTGAACGATAGCTTAAATTGAAAAGATGCTCGAGTACTTTATTGTTACAAAATTTCAAGGTTTTATGACGCTCCAGAAAAAAGTTGCAAGCATTTGTATGTCGCAAACTTTGATAGCTGTAGGACGTACCGTATAGAAGTCAGGGCCATTTGAAGTTTTATCAGTGTTTGATTTGGGACTCAAGGGTAGCATAGCTTTGAGCGATAGCTTAAATTGAAAAGAGGCTCGAGTACTTTATTTGTTACAAAATTTCAAGGTTTTATGACGCTCCAGTAAAAAGTTACAAGCATTTGTATGTTGCAAATTTTGATAGGTGTAGGAAGTACCGTATAGAAGTTAGGGCCATTTGAAGTTTTATCAGTGTTTGATTTGAGACTCAAGGGTAGCATAGCTTTGAGCGATAGCTTAAATTGGCAAGAGGTTCGAGTACTTTATTGTTACAAAATTTCAAGGTTTTATGACGCTCCAGTAAAAATTTACAAGCATTTGTATGTTGCAAACTTTGATAGGAGTAGGACGTACCGTATAGAAGTTAGGGCCATTTGCAGTTTTATCAGTGTTTGATTTGGAACTCATGGGTAGCATAGCTTTGAGCGATAGCTTAAATTGACAAGAGGCTCGAGTACTTTATTGTTACAAAATTTCAAGGTTTTATGACGCTCCAGTAAAAAGTTACAAGCATTTGTACTTTGCAAACTTTGATAGGTGTAGGTCGTACCGTATAGAAGTTAGCGCCATTTGAAGTTTTATCGGTGTCTGATTTGAGACTCAAGGGTAGCATAGCTTTGAGCGATAGCTTATTGACAAGAGGCTCGAGTACTTTATTGTTACAAAATTTCAAGGTTTTATGACGCTCCAGTAAAAAGTTGCAAGCATTTGTATGTTCCAAACTTTGATAGCTGTAAGACGTACCGTATAGAAGTTAGGGCCATTTGAAGTTTTATCATTGTTTGATTTGGGACTCAAGGGTAGCATAGCTTTGAGCGATAGCTTAAATTGAAAAGAGGCTCGAGTACTTTATTGTTACAAAATTTCAAGGTTTTATGACGCTCCAGTAAAAAGTTGCAAGCATTTGTATGTTGCAAACTATGATAGCTGTAGGACGTACCGCATAGAAATCAGGGCCATTTGAAGTTTTATCAGTGTTTGATTTGGGACTCAAGGGTAGCATAGCTTTGAGCGATGGCTTAAATTGACCAGAGGCTCGAGTGCATTATTGTTACAAAATTTCAAGGTTTTATGACGCTCCAGTAAAAAGTTACAAGCATTTGTATGTTGCAAACTTTGATAGGTGTAGGACGTACCGTATAGAATTAGGGCCATTTGAAGTTTTATCAGTGTTTGATTTGGGACTCAAGGGAAGCACAGCTTTGAGCGATAGCTTAAATTGTCAAGAGGTTCGAGTCCTTTATTGTTACAAAATTTCAAGGTTTTATGACGCTCCAGTAAAAATTTACAAATATTTGTATGTTGCAAACTTTGATAGGAGTAGGACGTACCGTATAGAAGTTAGGGCCATTTGGAGTTTTTTCAGTGTTTGATTTGGGACTCAAGGGTAGCATAGCTTTGAGCGATAGCTTAAATTGACAAGAGGCTCGAGTACTTTATTGTTACAAAATTTCAAGGTTTTATGACGCTCCAGTAAAAAGTTACAAGCATTTGTATGTTGCAAACTTTGATAGGTGGAGGACGTACCGTATAGAAGTTAGGGCCATTTAAAGTTTTATCAGTATTTGATCTGGGAATCAAGGGTAGCATAGCCTAGAGCGATAGCTTAAATTGACAAGAGGCTCGAGTACTTTATTGTTACAAAATTTCAAGGTTTTATGACGCTCCAGTAAAAAGTTACAAGCATTTGTGTGTTGCAAACTTTGATAGGTGTAGAACGTACCGTATAGAAGTTAGCGCCATTTGAAGTTTTATCAGTGTTTGATTTGAGACTCAAGGGTAGCATAGCTTTGAACGATAGCTTAAATTGAAAAGAGGCTCGAGTACTTTATTGTTACAAAATTTCAAGGTTTTATGACGCTCCAGAAAAAAGTTGCAAGCATTTGTATGTCGCAAACTTTGATAGCTGTAGGACGTACCGTATAGAAGTCAGGGCCATTTGAAGTTTTATCAGTGTTTGATTTGGGACTCAAGGGTAGCATAGCTTAGAGCGATAGCTTAAATTGACAAGAGGCTCGAGTACTTTATTGTTAAAAAATTTCAAAGGTTTTATGACGCTCCAGTAAAAAGTTACAAGCATATGTATGTTGCAAACTTTGATAGGTGTAGGACGTACCGTATAGAAGTTAGGGCCATTTGAAGTTTTATCAGTGGTTGATTTGGGACACAAGGGTAGCATAGCTTTGAGCGGTAGCTTAAATTGACAAGACGCTCGAGTACTTTATTGTTACAAAATTTCAAGGTTTTATGACGCTCCAGTAAAAAGTTACAAGCATTTGTATGTTGCAAACTTTGATAGGTGTAGGACGTACCTTATAGAAGATAGCGCCATTTGAAGTTTTATCAGTGTTTGATTTGAGACTCAAGGGTAGCATAGCTTTGAGCGATAGCTTAAATTGACAAGAGGCTCGAGTACTTTATTGTTACAAAATTTCAAGGTTTTATGACGCTCCAGTAAAAACTTACAAGCATTTGTATGTTGCAAACTTTGATAGTTGTAGGACGTACCGTATAGAAGTTAGCGCCATTTGAAGTTTTATCAGTGTTTGATTTGGGACTCAAGGGTAGCATAGCTTTGAGCGATAACTTAAATTGAAAAGAGGCTCGAGTACTTTTTTGTTACAAAATTTCAAGGTTTTATGACGCTCCCGTAAAAAGTTGCAAGCATTTGTATGTTGCAAACTTTGATAGCTGTAGGACGTACCGCATAGAAGTCAGGGCCATTTGAAGTTTTATCAGTTTTTGATTTGGGACTCAAGGGTAGCATAGCTTTGAGCGATAGCTTAAATGGACCAGAGGCTCGAGTGCATTATTGTTACAAAATTTCAAGGTTTTATGACGCTCCAGTAAAAAGTTACAAGCATTTGTATGTTGCAAACTTTAGTAGGTGTAGGACGTACCGTATAGAAGTTAGGGCCATTTGAAGTGTTATCAGTGTTTGATTTGGGACTCAAGGGTAGCACAGCTTTGAGCGATAGCTTAAATTGACAAGAGGCTCGAGTACTTTATTGTTACAAAATTTCAAGGTTTTATGACGCTCCAGTAAAAAGTTACAAGCATTTGTATGTTGCAAACTTTGATAGCTGTAGGACGTACCGTATAGAAGTTAGGGCCATTTAAAATTTTATCAGTGTTTGATTTGGGACTCAAGGGTAGCATAGCTTTGAGCGATAACTTAAATTGAAAAGAGGCTCGAGTACTTTTTTGTTACAAAATTTCAAGGTTTTATGACGCTCCAGTAAAAAGTTGCAAGCATTTGTATGTTGCAAACTTTGATAGCTGTAGGACGTACCGCATAGAAGTCAGGGCCATTTGAAGTTTTATCAGTGTTTGATTTGGGACTCAAGGGTAGCGATAGCTTAAATGGACCAGAGGCTCGAGTGCATTATTGTTATAAAATTTCAAGGTTTTATGACGCTCCAGTAAAAAGTTACAAGCATTTGTATGTTGCAAACTTTAGTAGGTGTAGGACGTACCGTATAGAAGTTAGGGCCATTTGAAGTTTTATCAGTGTTTGATTTGGGACTCAAGGGTAGCACAGCTTTGAGCGATAGCTTAAATTGTCAAGAGGTTCGAGTACTTTATTGTTACAAAATTTCAAGGTTTTATGACGCTCCAGTAAAAATTTACAAATATTTGTATGTTGGAAACTTTGATAGGAGTAGGACGTACCGTATAGAAGTTAGGGTCATTTGGAGTTTTTTCAGTGTTTGATTTGGGACTCAAGGGTAGCATAGCTTTGAGCGATAGCTTATATTGACCAGAGGCTCGAGTGCATTATTGTTACAAAATTTCAAGGTTTTATCACGCTCCAGTAAAAAGTTACAAGCATTTGTATGTTGCAAACTTTGATAGGTGTAGGACGTACCGTATAGAAGTTAGCGCCATTTGAAGTTTTATCAGTGTTTGATTTGAGACTCAAGGGTAGCACAGCTTTGAGCGATAGCTTAAATTGACAATAGGCTCGAGTACTTTATTGTTACAAAATTTCAAGTTTTTATGACGCTCCAGTAAAATGTTGCAAGCATTCGTATGTTGAAACTTTGATAGGAGTAGGACGTACCGTATAGAAGTTAGGGCCATTTGCAGTTTTATCAGTGTTTGATTTGGAACTCATGGGTAGCATAGCTTTGAGCGATAGCTTAAATTGACAAGAGGCTCGAGTACTTTATTGTTACAAAATTTCAAGGTTTTATGACGCTCCAGTAAAAAGTTACAAGCATTTGTACTTTGCAAACTTTGATAGGTGTAGGTCGTACCGTATAGAAGTTAGCGCCATTTGAAGTTTTATCGGTGTCTGATTTGAGACTCAAGGGTAGCATAGCTTTGAGCGATAGCTTAAATTGACAAGAGGCTCGAGTACTTTATTGTTACAAAATTTCAAGGTTTTATGACGCTCCAGTAAAAAGTTGCAAGCATTTGTATGTTCCAAACTTTGATAGCTGTAAGACGTACCGTATAGAAGTTAGGGCCATTTGAAGTTTTATCATTGTTTGATTTGGGACTCAAGGGTAGCATAGCTTTGAGCGATAGCTTAAATTGAAAAGAGGCTCGAGTACTTTATTGTTACAAAATTTCAAGGTTTTATGACGCTCCAGTAAAAAGTTGCAAGCATTTGTATGTTGCAAACTATGATAGCTGTAGGACGTACCGCATAGAAGTCAGGGCCATTTGAAGTTTTATCAGTGTTTGATTTGGGACTCAAGGGTAGCATAGCTTTGAGCGATGGCTTAAATTGACCAGAGGCTCGAGTGCATTATTGTTACAAAATTTCAAGGTTTTATGACGCTCCAGTAAAAAGTTACAAGCATTTGTATGTTGCAAACTTTGATAGGTGTAGGACGTACCGTATAGAATTAGGGCCATTTGAAGTTTTATCAGTGTTTGATTTGGGACTCAAGGGAAGCACAGCTTTGAGCGATAGCTTAAATTGTCAAGAGGTTCGAGTCCTTTATTGTTACAAAATTTCAAGGTTTTATGACGCTCCAGTAAAAATTTACAAATATTTGTATGTTGCAAACTTTGATAGGTGTAGGACGTACCGTATAGAAGTTAGGGCCATTTGGAGTTTTTTCAGTGTTTGATTTGGGACTCAAGGGTAGCATAGCTTTGAGCGATAGCTTAAATTGACAAGAGGCTCGAGTACTTTATTGTTACAAAATTTCAAGGTTTTATGACGCTCCAGTAAAAAGTTACAAGCATTTGTATGTTGCAAACTTTGATAGGTGGAGGACGTACCGTATAGAAGTTAGGGCCATTTAAAGTTTTATCAGTATTTGATCTGGGAATCAAGGGTAGCATAGCCTAGAGCGATAGCTTAAATTGACAAGAGGCTCGAGTACTTTATTGTTACAAAATTTCAAGGTTTTATGACGCTCCAGTAAAAAGTTACAAGCATTTGTGTGTTGCAAACTTTGATAGGTGTAGAACGTACCGTATAGAAGTTAGCGCCATTTGAAGTTTTATCAGTGTTTGATTTGAGACTCAAGGGTAGCATAGCTTTGAACGATAGCTTAAATTGAAAAGAGGCTCGAGTACTTTATTGTTACAAAATTTCAAGGTTTTATGACGCTCCAGAAAAAAGTTGCAAGCATTTGTATGTCGCAAACTTTGATAGCTGTAGGACGTACCGTATAGAAGTCAGGGCCATTTGAAGTTTTATCAGTGTTTGATTTGGGACTCAAGGGTAGCATAGCTTAGAGCGATAGCATAAATTGACAAGAGGCTCGAGTACTTTATTGTTAAAAAATTTCAAGGTTTTATGACGCTCCAGTAAAAAGTTACAAGCATATGTATGTTGCAAACTTTGATAGGTGTAGGACGTACCGTATAGAAGTTAGGGCCATTTGAAGTTTTATCAGTGGTTGATTTGGGACACAAGGGTAGCATAGCTTTGAGCGGTAGCTTAAATTGACAAGAGGCTCGAGTACTTTATTGTTACAAAATTTCAAGGTTTTATGACGCTCCAGTAAAAAGTTACAAGCATTTGTATGTTGCAAACTTTGATAGGTGTAGGACGTACCTTATAGAAGATAGCGCCATTTGAAGTTTTATCAGTGTTTGATTTGAGACTCAAGGGTAGCATAGCTTTGAGCGATAGCTTAAATTGACAAGAGGCTCGAGTACTTTATTGTTACAAAATTTCAAGGTTTTATGACGCTCCAGTAAAAACTTACAAGCATTTGTATGTTGCAAACTTTGATAGTTGTAGGACGTACCGTATAGAAGTTAGCGCCATTTGAAGTTTTATCAGTGTTTGATTTGGGACTCAAGGGTAGCATAGCTTTGAGCGGTAGCTTAAATTGACAAGACGCTCGAGTACTTTATTGTTACAAAATTTCAAGGTTTTATGACGCTCCAGTAAAAAGTTACAAGCATTTGTATGTTGCAAACTTTGATAGGTGTAGGACGTACCTTATAGATGTTAGCGCCATTTGAAGTTTTATCAGTGTTTGATTTGAGACTCAGGGCTAGCATAGCTTTGAGTGATAGCTTAAATTGACAAGAGGCTCTAGTACTTTATTGTTACAAAATTTCAAGGTTTTATGACGCTCCAGTAAAAAGTTACAAGCATTTGTATGTTGCAAACTTTGATAGCTGTAGGACGTACCGTATAGAAGTTAGGGCCATCTGAAGTTTTATCAGTGTTTGATTTGGGACTCAAGGGTAGCATAGCTTTGAGCGATAACTTAAATTGAAAAGAGGCTCGAGTACTTTTTTGTTACAAAATTTCAAGGTTTTATGACGCTCCCGTAAAAAGTTGCAAGCATTTGTATGTTGCAAACCTTGATAGCTGTAGGACGTACCGCATAGAAGTCAGGGCCATTTGAAGTTTTATCAGTGTTTGATTTGGGACTCAAGGGTAGCATAGCTTTGAGCGATAGCTTAAATGGACCAGAGGCTCGAGTGCATTATTGTTACAAAATTTCAAGGTTTTATGACGCTCCAGTAAAAAGTTACAAGCATTTGTATGTTGCAAACTTTAGTAGGTGTAGGACGTACCGTATAGAAGTTAGGGCCATTTGAAGTGTTATCAGTGTTTGATTTGGGACTCAAGGGTAGCACAGCTTTGAGCGATAGCTTAAATTGACAAGAGGCTCGAGTACTTTATTGTTACAAAATTTCAAGGTTTTATGACGCTCCAGTAAAAAGTTACAAGCATTTGTATGTTGCAAACTTTGATAGCTGTAGGACGTACCGTATAGAAGTTAGGGCCATTTAAAGTTTTATCAGTGTTTGATTTGGGACTCAAGGGTAGCATAGCTTTGAGCGATAACTTAAATTGAAAAGAGGCTCGAGTACTTTTTTGTTACAAAATTTCAAGGTTTTATGACCCTCCAGTAAAAAGTTGCAAGCATTTGTATGTTGCAAACTTTGATAGCTGTAGGACGTACCGCATAGAAGTCAGGGCCATTTGAAGTTTTATCAGTGTTTGATTTGGGACTCAAGGGTAGCGATAGCTTAAATGGACCAGAGGCTCGAGTGCATTATTGTTATAAAATTTCAAGGTTTTATGACGCTCCAGTAAAAAGTTACAAGCATTTGTATGTTGCAAACTTTAGTAGGTGTAGGACGTACCGTATAGAAGTTAGGGCCATTTGAAGTTTTATCAGTGTTTGATTTGGGACTCAAGGGTAGCACAGCTTTGAGCGATAGCTTAAATTGTCAAGAGGTTCGAGTACTTTATTGTTACAAAATTTCAAGGTTTTATGACGCTCCAGTAAAAATTTACAAATATTTGTATGTTGGAAACTTTGATAGGAGTAGGACGTACCGTATAGAAGTTAGGGTCATTTGGAGTTTTTTCAGTGTTTGATTTGGGACTCAAGGGTAGCATAGCTTTGAGCGATAGCTTATATTGACCAGAGGCTCGAGTGCATTATTGTTACAAAATTTCAAGGTTTTATCACGCTCCAGTAAAAAGTTACAAGCATTTGTATGTTGCAAACTTTGATAGGTGTAGGACGTACCGTATAGAAGTTAGCGCCATTTGAAGTTTTATCAGTGTTTGATTTGAGACTCAAGGGTAGCACAGCTTTGAGCGATAGCTTAAATTGACAATAGGCTCGAGTACTTTATTGTTACAAAATTTCAAGTTTTTATGACGCTCCAGTAAAATGTTGCAAGCATTCGTATGTTGAAACTTTGATAGCTGTAGGACGTACCGTATAGAAGTTAGGGCCATTTGAAGTTTTATCAGTGTTTGATTTGGGACTCAAGGGTAGCATAGCTTTGAACGATAGCTTAAATTGAAAAGAGGCTCGAGTACTTTATTGTTACAAAATTTCAAGGTTTTATGACGCTCCAGAAAAAAGTTGCAAGCATTTGTATGTCGCAAACTTTGATAGCTGTAGGACGTACCGTATAGAAGTCAGGGCCATTTGAAGTTTTATCAGTGTTTGATGTGGGACTCAAGGGTAGCATAGCTTTGAGCGATAGCTTAAATTGAAAAGAGGCTCGAGTACTTTATTTGTTACAAAATTTCAAGGTTTTATGACGCTCCAGTAAAAAGTTACAAGCATTTGTATGTTGCAAATTTTGATAGGTGTAGGAAGTACCGTATAGAAGTTAGGGCCATTTGAAGTCTTATCAGTGTTTGATTTGAGACTCAAGGGTAGCATAGCTTTGAGCGATAGCTTAAATTGGCAAGAGGTTCGAGTACTTTATTGTTACAAAATTTCAAGGTTTTATGACGCTCCAGTAAAAATTTACAAGCATTTGTATGTTGCACACTTTGATAGGAGTAGGACGTACCGTATAGAAGTTAGGGCCATTTGCAGTTTTATCAGTGTTTGATTTGGAACTCATGGGTAGCATAGCTTTGAGCGATAGCTTAAATTGACAAGAGGCTCGAGTACTTTATTGTTACAAAATTTCAAGGTTTTATGACGCTCCAGTAAAAAGTTACAAGCATTTGTACTTTGCAAACTTTGATAGGTGTAGGTCGTACCGTATAGAAGTTAGCGCCATTTGAAGTTTTATCGGTGTCTGATTTGAGACTCAAGGGTAGCATAGCTTTGAGCGATAGCTTAAATTGACAAGAGGCTCGAGTACTTTATTGTTACAAAATTTCAAGGTTTTATGACGCTCCAGTAAAAAGTTGCAAGCATTTGTATGTTGCAAACTTTGATAGCTGTAAGACGTACCGTATAGAAGTTAGGGCCATTTGAAGTTTTATCATTGTTTGATTTGGGACTCAAGGGTAGCATAGCTTTGAGCGATAGCTTAAATTGAAAAGAGGCTCGAGTACTTTATTGTTACAAAATTACAAGGTTTTATGACGCTCCAGTAAAAAGTTGCAAGCATTTGTATGTTGCAAACTTTGATAGCTGAGGACGTACCGTATAAAAGTCAGGGCCATTTGAAGTTTTATCAATGTTTGATTTGGGACTCAAGGGTAGCATAGCTTTGAGCGATATCTTAAATTGGCAAGAGGCTTCAGTACTTCATTTGTTACAAAATTTCAAGGTTTTATGACGCCCCAGTAAAAAGTTACAAGCATTTGTATGTTGCAAACTTTGATAGGTGTAGGAAGTACCGTATAGAAGTTAGGGCCATTTGAAGTTTTATCAGAGTAGCATAGCTTTGAGCGATAGCTTAAATTGACAAGAGGCTGGAGTATTTTATTGTTACAAAATTTCAAGGTTTTATGACGCTCTAGTAAAAAGTAACAAGCATTTGTATGTTGCAAAATTTGATAGGTGTAGGACGTACCGTATAGAAGTTAGGGCCATTTGAAGTTTTATCAGTGTTTGATTTGGGACTCAAGGGTAGATTAGCTTTGAGCGATAGCTTAAATTGACAAGAGGCTCGAGTACTTTATTGTTACAAAATTTCAAGGTTTTATGACGCTCCAGTAAAAAGTTGCAAGCATTTGTACGTTGCAAACTTTGATAGCTGTAGGACGTATCGTATAAAAGTCAGGGCCATTTGCAGTTTTATCAGTGTTTGATTTGGGACTCAAGGGTAGCATAGCTTTGAGCGATAGCTTAAATTGAAAAGAGGCTCGAGTACTTTATTTGTTACAAAATTTCAAGGTTTTATGACGCTCCAGTAAAAAGTTACAAGCATTTGTATGTTGCAAACTTTGATGGGAGTGGGACGTAAAGTATAGAAGTTAGGGTCATTTGCAGTTTTATCAGTGTTTGATTTGGGACTCAAGGGTAGCATAGCTTTGAGCGATAGCTTAAATTGAAAAGAGGCTCGAGTACTTTATTGTTACAAAATTTCAAGGTTTTATGACGCTCCAGTAAAAAGTTACAAGCATTTGTACTTTGCAAACTTTGATAGGTGTAGGTCGTACCGTATAGAAGTTAGCGCCATTTGAAGTTTTATCAGTGTCTGATTTGAGACTCAAGGGTAGCATAGCTTTGAGCGATAGCTTAAATTGACAAGAGGCTCGAGTACTTTATTGTTACAAAATTTCAAGGTTTTATGACGCTCCAGTAAAAAGTTGCAAGCATTTGTACGTTGCAAACTTTGATAGCTGTAGGACGTACCGTATAAAAGTCAGGGCCATTTGAAGTTTTATCAGTGTTTGATTTGGGACTCAAGGGTAGCATAGCTTTGAGCGATAGCTTAAATTGAAAAGAGGCTCGAGTACTTTATTTGTTACAAAATTTCAAGGTTTTATGACGCTCCAGTAAAAAGTTACAAGCATTTGTATGTTGCAAACTTTGATGGGAGTAGGACGTAAAGTATAGAAGTTAGGGTCATTTGCAGTTTTATCAGTGTTTGATTTGGGACTCAAGGGTAGCATAGCTTTGAGCGATAGCTTAAATTGACAAGAGGCTCGAGTACTTTATTGTTACAAAATTTCAAGGTTTTATGACGCTCCAGTAAAAAGTTACAAGCATTTGTATGTTGCAAACTTTGATAGGTGTAGGAAGTACCGTATAGAAGTTAGGGCCATTTGAAGTTTTATCAGTGTTTGATTTGAGACTCAAGGGTAGCATAGCTTTGAGCGATAGCTTAAATTGACAAGAGGCTAGAGTACTTTATTGTTTCAAAATTTCAAAGTTTTATGACGCTCCAGTAAAAAGTTACAAGCATTTGTATGTTGCAAACTTTGATGGGAGTAGGACGTACCGTATAAAAGTCAGGGTTATTTGAAGTTTTATCAGTGTTTGATTTGGGACTCAAGGGTAGCATAGCTTTGAGCGATAGCTTAAATTGAAAAGAGGCTCGAGTACTTTATTTGTTACAAAATTTCAAGGTTTTATGACGCTCCAGTAAAAAGTTACAAGCATTTGTATGTTGCAAACTTTGATGGGAGTAGGACGTAAAGTATAGAAGTTAGGGTCATTTGCAGTTTTATCAGTGTTTGATTTGGGACTCAAGGGTAGCATAGCTTTGAGCGATAGCTTAAATTGACAAGAGGCTCGAGTACTTTATTGTTACAAAATTTCAAGGTTTTATGACGCTCCAGTAAAAAGTTACAAGCATTTGTATGTTGCAAACTTTGATAGGTGTAGGAAGTACCGTATAGAAGTTAGGGCCATTTGAAGTTTTATCAGGGTAGCATAGCGTTGAGCGATAGCTTAAATTGACAAGAGGCTCGAGTATTTTATTGTTACAAAATTTCAAGGTTTTATGACGCTCTAGTAAAAAGTAACAAGCATTTGTATGTTGCAAACTTTGATAGGTGCAGGACGTACCGTATAGAAGTTAGGGCCATTTGAAGTTTTATCAGTGTTTGATTTGGGACTCAAGGGTAGCTTAGCTTTGAGCGATAGCTTAAATTGACAAGAGGCTCGAGTACTTTATTGTTACAAAATTTCAAGGTTTTATGACGCTCCAGTAAAAAGTTGCAAGCATTTGTACGTTGCAAACTTTGATAGCTGTAGGACGTACCGTATAAAAGTCAGGGCCATTTGAAGTTTTATCAGTGTTTGATTTGGGACTCAAGCTTTGAGCGATAGCTTAAATTGACAAGAGGCTCGAGTACTTTATTGTTACAAAATTTCAAGGTTTTATGACGCTCCAGTAAAAAGTTGCAAGCATTTGTACGTTGCAAACTTTGATAGCTGTAGGACGTACCGTATAAAAGTCAGGGCCATTTGAAGTTTTATCAGTGTTTGATTTGGGACTCAAGGGTAGCATAGCTTTAAGCGATAGCTTAAATTGAAAAGAGGCTCGAGTACTTTATTTGTTACAAAATTTCAAGGTTTTATGACGCTCCAGTAAAAAGTTACAAGCATTTGTATGTTGCAAACTTTGATGGGAGTAGGACGTAAAGTATAGAAGTTAGGGTCATTTGCAGTTTTTTTTATTTCATTTATTTCATTTATTTTAAAGCGTTCACATATAAGACAGGGTCTTTTAAATGCGTCAAGAAGTATCCGAATAACAATGAATTATATATAACAAAAATTACTTAAAATAAGACTAAGAATGTAAGTTAAATTAAACTAAATTATTAGATCAGACAAATAAATAAGTTAAGATCAGATAAATAAATAATTAAACATATAAATAATTGAATAAATAAATAATTAACTTTAAAAATAAATAATTTTTCTGAAATAAGGAAAAGTCAGATCAGAAAAACAATGAATAAACAAAAAGGAAACAAAAATTAGGAAAGCAGAAAAGAGGGGGGAAAAAAAAAATAAATAAATAAAAAACAAAAAAATAAAAAAAAATAGCATTAAGAGAAGTAGTGAAAAACTGATTGCTTAAAGTTGTGCTTACTTGATATACTCCTAATTGCCAAAGGCAACGAATTCCACAACCTGATGGCGTTCACAAAAAAGAGTCTATTCGAGTTTAAATACTTGTAATTAGGGACTAAGAGGTTCATATTTCTCCTCGATCTACAAAACTTCAACTTTACAAACAAATAATTAGGTGTTCGCGTGTATATTAAGTTATGTAGAAATATGCAATTTCTAGCATCCATATAATTAAAAATATTGCAACCAAGGACCTGATTGCAAAACTTACTGATATGGTCAAACTTTCTTAAACCATATACATATCTTGTAGCATTATTGAATGCCACCTGCAACTTATGCCTGGAACCCGAGTCAAGTTTACCATAAACAACCTCTGAGTAAGTTATGATCGGTACAATAAGCTGAAGCACCAACCTCCTTCTGGTCTCAGCAGGCACAAATGATGCAGTCCTCCTCAAATTCCGTAAGGTATAGTATACCTTACTCACCACTGAATTTATGTGATCCTCACAGGATAGTACGGAGTTAATGTGGTATCCAAGGTTTTTTACTTTTTCAACAAATTTAAGTTTTGTATCATTTAGTGAAATTGTCGGTATATCAGAGGAAGGGTAACCAGACTTGGAAATCGGAAGGACATATGATTTTTGGGAGTTGAGCTTCAGCCTATTAGCTATAGCCCATTCTGCTATTATGATCAAGTCTTCGTTTACCCTAGCACATAAATCATCAATGAGACCAATAGGTCTGGACAAATACAATTGAAGGTCATCAGCATATGCATGCATGGTTTTATCAGTGTTTGATTTGGGACTCAAGGGTAGCATAGCTTTGAGCGATAGCTTAAATTGACAAGAGTCTCGAGTACTTTATTGTTACAAAATTTCAAGGTTTTATGACGCTCCAGTAAAAAGTTACAAGCATTTGTATGTTGCAAACTTTGATAGGTGTAGGAAGTACCGTATAGAAGTTAGGGTAATTTGAAGTTTTATCAGGGTAGCATAGCGTTGAGCGATAGCTTAAATTGACAAGAGGCTCGAGTATTTTATTGTTACAAAATTTCAAGGTTTTATGACGCTCTAGTAAAAAGTAACAAGCATTTGTATGTTGCAAACTTTAATAGGTGTAGGACGTACCGTATAGAAGTTAGGGCCATTTGAAGTTTTATCAGTGTTTGATTTGGGACTCAAGGGTAGCTTAGCTTTGAGCGATAGCTTAAATTGACAAGAGGCTCGAGTACTTTATTGTTACAAAATTTCAAGGTTTTATGACGCTCCAGTAAAAAGTTGCAAGCATTTGTACGTTGCAAACTTTGATAGCTGTAGGATGTACCGTATAAAAGTCAGGGCCAGTTGAAGTTTTATCAGTGTTTGATTTGGGACTCAAGCTTTGAGCGATAGCTTAAATTGAAAAGAGACTCGAGTACTTTATTTGTTACAAAATTTCAAGGTTTTATGACGCTCCAGTAAAAAGTTACAAGCATTTGTATGTTGCAACCTTTGATGGGAGTAGGACGTAAAGTATAGAAGTTAGGGTCATTTGCAGTTTTATCAGTGTTTGATTTGGGACTCAAGGGTAGCATAGCTTTGAGCGATAGCTTAAATTGACAAGAGGCTCGAGTACTTTATTGTTACAAAATTTCAAGGTTTTATGACGCTCCAGTAAAAAGTTACAAGCATTTGTATGTTGCAAACTTTGATAGGTGTAGGAAGTACCGTATAGAAGTTAGGGCCATTTGAAGTTTTATCAGTGTTTGATTTGAGACTCAAGGGTAGCATAGCTTTGAGCGATAGCTTAAATTGACAAGAGGCTCGAGTACTTTATTGTTACAAAATTTCAAAGTTTTATGACGCTCCAGTAAAAAGTTGCAAGCATTTGTACGTTGCAAACTTTGATAGCTGTAGGACGTACCGTATAAAAGTCAGGGCCATTTGAAGTTTTATCAGTGTTTGATTTGGGACTCAAGGGTAGCATAGCTTTGAGCGATAGCTTAAATTGAAAAGAGGCTCGAGTACTTTATTTGTTACAAAATTTCAAGGTTTTATGACGCTCCAGTAAAAAGTTACAAGCATTTGTATGTTGCAAACTTTGATGGGAGTAGGACGTAAAGTATAGAAGTTAGGGTCATTTGCAGTTTTATCAGTGTTTGATTTGGGACTCAAGGGTAGCATAGCTTTGAGCGATAGCTTAAATTGACAAGAGGCTCGAGTACTTTATTGTTACAAAATTTCAAGGTTTTATGACGCTCCAGTAAAAAGTTACAAGCATTTGTATGTTGCAAACTTTGATAGGTGTAGGAAGTACCGTATAGAAGTTAGGGCCATTTGAAGTTTTATCAGGGTAGCATAGCGTTGAGCGATAGCTTAAATTGACAAGAGGCTCGAGTATTTTATTGTTACAAAATTTCAAGGTTTTATGACGCTCTAGTAAAAAGTAACAAGCATTTGTATGTTGCAAACTTTGATAGGTGTAGGACGTACCGTATAGAAGTTAGGGCCATTTGAAGTTTTATCAGTGTTTGATTTGGGACTCAAGGGTAGCTTAGCTTTGAGCGATAGCTTAAATTGACAAGAGGCTCGAGTACTTTATTGTTACAAAATTTCAAGGTTTTATGACGCTCCAGTAAAAAGTTGCAAGCATTTGTACGTTGCAAACTTTGATAGCTGTAGGACGTACCGTATAAAAGTCAGGGCCATTTGAAGTTTTATCAGTGTTTGATTTGGGACTCAAGCTTTGAGCGATAGCTTAAATTGAAAAGAGGCTCGAGTATATTATTTGTTACAAAATTTCAAGGTTTTATGACGCTCCAGTAAAAAGTTACAAGCATTTGTATGTTGCAAACTTTGATGGGAGTAGGACGTGAAGTATAGAAGTTAGGGTCATTTGCAGTCTTATCAGTGTTTGATTTGGGACTCAAGGGTAGCATAGCTTTGAGCGATAGCTTAAATTGACAAGAGGCTCGAGTACTTTATTGTTACAAAATTTCAAGGTTTTATGACGCTCCAGTAAAAAGTTACAAGCATTTGTGTGTTGCAAACTTTGATAGGTGTAGGAAGTACCGTATAGAAGTTAGGGCCATTTGAAGTTTTATCAGTGTTTGATTTGAGACTCAAGGGTAGCATAGCTTTGAGCGATCGCTTAAATTGACAAGAGGCTCGAGTACTTTATTGTTACAAAATTTCAACGTTTTATGACGCTCCAGTAAAAAGTTGCAAGCATTTGTATGTTGCAAACTCTGATAGCTGTAGGACGTACCGTATAAAAGTCAGGGCCATTTGAAGTTTTATCTGTGTTTGATTTGGGACTCAAGGGTAGCATAGCTTTGAGCGATATCTTAAATTGGCAAGAGGCTTCAGTACTTCATTTGTTACAAAATTTCAAGGTTTTATGACGCTCCAGTAAAAAGTTACAAGCATTTGTATGTTGCAAACTTTGATAGGTGTAGGAAGTACCGTATAGAAGTTAGGGCCATTTGAAGTTTTATCAGTGTTTGATTTGAGACTCAAGGGTAGCATAGCTTTGAGCGATAGCTTTAATTGACAAGAGGCTCGAGTATTTTATTGTTACAAAATTTCAAGGTTTTATGACGCTCTAGTAAAAAGTAACAAGCATTTGTATGTTGCAAACTTTGATAGCTGTAGGACATACCGTATAAAAGTCAGGGCCATTTGAAGTTTTATCAGTGTTTGATTTGGGACTCAAGGGTAGCATAGCTTTAAGCGATAGCTTAAATTGAAAAGAGGCTCGAGTACTTTATTTGTTACAAAATTTCAAGGTTTTATGACGCTCCAGTAAAAAGTTACAAGCATTTGTATGCTGCAAACTTTGATAGGTGTAGGAAGTAACGTATAGAAGTTAGGGCCATTTGAAGATTTATCAGTGTTTGATTTGAGACTCAAGGGTAGCATAGCTTTGAGCGATAGCTTAAATTGACAAGATGCTCGAGTACTTTATTGTTACAAAATTTCAAGGTTTTATGACGCTCCAGTAAAAAGTAACAAGAATTTGTATGTTGCAAACTTTGATAGGTGTAGGACGTACCGTATAGAAGTTAGGTCCATTTGAAGTTTTATCAGTGTTTGATTTGGGACTCAAGGTAGGCATAGCTTTGAGCGATAGCTTAAATTGACAAGAGGCTCGAGTGCTTTATTATTACAAAATTTCAAGGTTTTATGACGCTCCAGTAAAAAGTTACAAGCATTTGTATGTTGCAAACTTTGATAGGTGTAGGACGTACCGTATAGAAGTTAGCGCCATTTGAAGTTTTATCAGTGTCTGATTTGAGACTCAAGGGTAGCATAGCTTTGAGCGATAGCTTAAATTGACAAGAGGCTCGAGTACTTTATTGTTACAAAATTTCAAGGTTTTATGACGCTCCAGTAAAAAGTTGCAAGCATTTGTATGTTGCAAACTTTGATAGCTGTAAGACGTACCGTATAGAAGTTAGGGCCATTTGAAGTTTTATCATTGTTTGATTTGGGACTCAAGGGTAGCATAGCTTTGAGCGATAGCTTAAATTGAAAAGAGGCTCGAGTACTTTATTGTTACAAAATTACAAGGTTTTATGACGCTCCAGTAAAAAGTTGCAAGCATTTGTATGTTGCAAACTTTGATAGCTGAGGACGTACCGTATAAAAGTCAGGGCCATTTGAAGTTTTATCAGTGTTTGATTTGGGACTCAAGGGTAGCATAGCTTTGAGCGATATCTTAAATTGGCAAGAGGCTTCAGTACTTTATTTGTTACAAAATTTCAAGGTTTTATGACGCCCCAGTAAAAAGTTACAAGCATTTGTATGTTGCAAACTTTGATAGGTGTAGGAAGTACCGTATAGAAGTTAGGGCCATTTGAAGTTTTATCAGGGTAGCATAGCTTTGAGCGATAGCTTAAATTGACAAGAGGCTCGAGTATTTTATTGTTACAAAATTTCAAGGTTTTATGACGCTCCAGTAAAAAGTAACAAGCATTTGTATGTTGCAAACTTTGATAGGTGTAGGACGTACCGTATAGAAGTTAGGGCCATTTGAAGTTTTATCAGTGTTTGATTTGGGACTCAATGGTAGCTTAGTTTTGAGCGATAGCTTAAATTGACAAGAGGCTCGAGTACTTTATTGTTACAAAATTTCAAGGTTTTATGACGCTCCAGTAAAAAGTTGCAAGCATTTGTACGTTGCAAACTTTGATAGCTGTAGGACGTACCGTATAAAAGTCAGGGCCATTTGAAGTTTTATCAGTGTTTGATTTGGGACTCAAGGGTAGCATAGCTTTGAGCGATAGCTTAAATTGAAAAGAGGCTCCAGTACTTTATTTGTTACAAAATTTCAAGGTTTTATGACGCTCCAGTAAAAAGTTACAAGCATTTGTATGTTGCAAACTTTGATGGGAGTAGGACGTAAAGTATAGAAGTTAGGGTCATTTGCAGTTTTATCAGTGTTTGATTTGGGATTCAAGGGTAGCATAGCTTTGAGCGATAGCTTAAATTGACAAGAGGCTCGAGTACTTTATTGTTACAAAATTTCAAGGTTTTATGACGCTCCAGTAAAAAGTTACAAGCATTTGTATGTTGCAAACTTTGATAGGTGTAGGAAGTACCGTATAGAAGTTAGGGCCATTTGAAGTTTTATCAGTGTTTGATTTGAGACTAGAGGGTAGCATAGCTTTGAGCGATAGCTTAAATTGACAAGAGGCTCGAGTACTTTATTGTTACAAAATTTCAAGATTTTATGACGCTCCAGTAAAAAGTAACAAGCATTTGTATGTTGCAAACTTTGATAGGTGTAGGACGTACCGTATAGAAGTTAGGGCCATTTGAAGTGTTATCAGTGTTTGATTTGGGACTCAAGAGTAGCATAGCTTTGAGCGATAGCTTAAATTGAAAAGAGGCTCGAGTACTTTATTGTTACAAAATTTCAAGGTTTTATGACGCTCCAGTAAAAAGTTGCAAGCATTTGTATGTTGCAAACTCTGATAGCTGTAGGACGTACCGTATAAAAGTCAGGGCCATTTGAAGTTTTATCAGTGTTTGATTTGGGACTCAAGGGTAGCACAGCTTTGAGCGATATCTTAAATTGGCAAGAGGCTTCAGTACTTCATTTGTTACAAAATTTCAAGGTTTTATGACGCTCCAGTAAAAAGTTACAAGCATTTGTATGTTGCAAACTTTGATAGGTGTAGGAAGTACCGTATAGAAGTTAGGGCCATTTGAAGTTTTATCAGTGTTTGATTTGAGACTCAAGGGTAGCATAGCTTTGAGCGATAGCTTTAATTGACAAGAGGCTCGAGTATTTTATTGTTACAAAATTTCAAGGTTTTATGACGCTCTAGTAAAAAGTAACAAGCATTTGTATGTTGCAAACTTTGATAGCTGTAGGACATACCGTATAAAAGTCAGGGCCATTTGAAGTTTTATCAGTGTTTGATTTGGGACTCAAGGGTAGCATAGCTTTGAGCGATAGCTTAAATTGAAAAGAGGCTCGAATACTTTATTTGTTACAAAATTTCAAGGTTTTATGACGCTCCAGTAAAAAGATACAAGCATTTGTATGCTGCAAACTTTGATAGGTGTAGGACGTACCGTATAGAAGTTAGGTCCATTTGAAGTTTTATCAGTGTTTGATTTGGGACTCAAGGGTAGCATAGCTTTGAGCGATAGCTTAAATTGACAAGAGGCTCGAGTGCTTTATTATTACAAAATTTCAAGGTTTTATGATGCTCCAGTAAAAAGTTACAAGCATTTGTATGTTGCTAACTTGGATAGGTGTAGGACGTACCGTATAGAACTTAGGGCCATTTGAAGTTTTATCAGTGTTTGATTTGGGACTCAAGGGTAGCACAGCTTTGAGCGATAGCTTAAATTGACAAGAGGTTCGAGTACCTTATTGTTACAAAATTTCAAGGTTTTATGACGCTCCAGTAAAAATTTACAAGCAATTGTATGTTGCAAACTTTAATAGGAGTAGGACGTACCGTATAGAAGATAGGGCCATTTGCAGTTTTATCAGTGTTTGATTTGGGACTCAAGGGTAGTATAGCTTTGAGCGATAGCTTAAATTGACAAGAGGCTCGAGTACTTTATTGTTACAAAATTTCAAGGTTTTATGACGCTCCAGTAAAAAGTTACAAGCATTTGTATGTTGCAAACTTTGATAGGTGTAGGACGTACCGTATAGAAGTTAGGGCCATTTGAAGTTTTATCAGTGTTTGATTTGGGACTCAAGGGTAGCATAGCTTTGAGCGATAGCTTCAATTGAAAAGAGGCTCTAGTACTTTATTGTGACAAGATGTCAAGGTTTTATGACGCTCCAGAAAATAAGTTACAAGCATTTGTATGTTGCAAACTTTGATTGCTGTAGGACGTACCGTATAGAAGTTAGGGCCATTTGAAGTTTTATTAGTGGTTGATTTGGGACTCAATGGTAGCATAGCTTTGAGCGATATCTTAAATTGGCAAGAGGCTTCAGTACTTCATTTGTTACAAAATTTCAAGGTTTTATGACGCTCCAGTAAAAAGTTGCAAGCATTTGTATGTTGCAAACTTTGATAGCTGTAAGACGTACCGTATAAAAGTTAGGGCCATTTGAAGTTTTATCATTGTTTGATTTGGGACTCAAGGGTAGCATAGCTTTGAGCGATAGCTTAAATTGAAAAGAGGCTCGAGTACTTTATTGTTACAAAATTACAAGGTTTTATGACGCTCCAGTAAAAAGTTGCAAGCATTTGTATGTTGCAAACTTTGATAGCTGAGGACGTACCGTATAAAAGTCAGGGCCATTTGAAGTTTCATCAGTGTTTGATTTGGGACTCAAGGGTAGCATAGCTTTGAGCGATATCTTAAATTGACAAGAGGCTCGAGTGCTTTATTATTACAAAATTTCAAGGTTTTATGACGCTCCAGTAAAAAGTTTCAAGCATTTGTATGTTGCAAACTTTGATAGGTGTAGGACGTACCGTATAGAAGTTAGCGCCATTTGAAGTTTTATCAGTGTCTGATTTGAGACTCAAGGGTAGCATAGCTTTGAGCGATAGCTTAAATTGACAAGAGGCTCGAGTACTTTATTGTTACAAAATTTCAAGGTTTTATGACGCTCCAGTAAAAAGTTGCAAGCATTTGTATGTTGCAAACTTTGATAGCTGTAAGACGTACCGTATAGAAGTTAGGGCCATTTGAAGTTTTATCATTGTTTGATTTGGGACTCAAGGGTAGCATAGCTTTGAGCGATAGCTTAAATTGAAAAGAGGCTCGAGTACTTTATTGTTACAAAATTACAAGGTTTTATGACGCTCCAGTAAAAAGTTGCAAGCATTTGTATGTTGCAAACTTTGATAGCTGAGGACGTACCGTATAAAAGTCAGGGCCATTTGAAGTTTTATCAGTGTTTGATTTGGGACTCAAGGGTAGCATAGCTTTGAGCGATATCTTAAATTGGCAAGAGGCTTCAGTACTTTATTTGTTACAAAATTTCAAGGTTTTATGACGCCCCAGTAAAAAGTTACAAGCATTTGTATGTTGCAAACTTTGATAGGTGTAGGAAGTACCGTATAGAAGTTAGGGCCATTTGAAGTTTTATCAGGGTAGCATAGCTTTGAGCGATAGCTTAAATTGACAAGAGGCTCGAGTATTTTATTGTTACAAAATTTCAAGGTTTTATGACGCTCCAGTAAAAAGTAACAAGCATTTGTATGTTGCAAACTTTGATAGGTGTAGGACGTACCGTATAGAAGTTAGGGCCATTTGAAGTTTTATCAGTGTTTGATTTGGGACTCAATGGTAGCTTAGTTTTGAGCGATAGCTTAAATTGACAAGAGGCTCGAGTACTTTATTGTTACAAAATTTCAAGGTTTTATGACGCTCCAGTAAAAAGTTGCAAGCATTTGTACGTTGCAAACTTTGATAGCTGTAGGACGTACCGTATAAAAGTCAGGGCCATTTGAAGTTTTATCAGTGTTTGATTTGGGACTCAAGGGTAGCATAGCTTTGAGCGATAGCTTAAATTGAAAAGAGGCTCCAGTACTTTATTTGTTACAAAATTTCAAGGTTTTATGACGCTCCAGTAAAAAGTTACAAGCATTTGTATGTTGCAAACTTTGATGGGAGTAGGACGTAAAGTATAGAAGTTAGGGTCATTTGCAGTTTTATCAGTGTTTGATTTGGGATTCAAGGGTAGCATAGCTTTGAGCGATAGCTTAAATTGACAAGAGGCTCGAGTACTTTATTGTTACAAAATTTCAAGGTTTTATGACGCTCCAGTAAAAAGTTACAAGCATTTGTATGTTGCAAACTTTGATAGGTGTAGGAAGTACCGTATAGAAGTTAGGGCCATTTGAAGTTTTATCAGTGTTTGATTTGAGACTAGAGGGTAGCATAGCTTTGAGCGATAGCTTAAATTGACAAGAGGCTCGAGTACTTTATTGTTACAAAATTTCAAGATTTTATGACGCTCCAGTAAAAAGTAACAAGCATTTGTATGTTGCAAACTTTGATAGGTGTAGGACGTACCGTATAGAAGTTAGGGCCATTTGAAGTGTTATCAGTGTTTGATTTGGGACTCAAGAGTAGCATAGCTTTGAGCGATAGCTTAAATTGAAAAGAGGCTCGAGTACTTTATTGTTACAAAATTTCAAGGTTTTATGACGCTCCAGTAAAAAGTTGCAAGCATTTGTATGTTGCAAACTCTGATAGCTGTAGGACGTACCGTATAAAAGTCAGGGCCATTTGAAGTTTTATCAGTGTTTGATTTGGGACTCAAGGGTAGCACAGCTTTGAGCGATATCTTAAATTGGCAAGAGGCTTCAGTACTTCATTTGTTACAAAATTTCAAGGTTTTATGACGCTCCAGTAAAAAGTTACAAGCATTTGTATGTTGCAAACTTTGATAGGTGTAGGAAGTACCGTATAGAAGTTAGGGCCATTTGAAGTTTTATCAGTGTTTGATTTGAGACTCAAGGGTAGCATAGCTTTGAGCGATAGCTTTAATTGACAAGAGGCTCGAGTATTTTATTGTTACAAAATTTCAAGGTTTTATGACGCTCTAGTAAAAAGTAACAAGCATTTGTATGTTGCAAACTTTGATAGCTGTAGGACATACCGTATAAAAGTCAGGGCCATTTGAAGTTTTATCAGTGTTTGATTTGGGACTCAAGGGTAGCATAGCTTTGAGCGATAGCTTAAATTGAAAAGAGGCTCGAATACTTTATTTGTTACAAAATTTCAAGGTTTTATGACGCTCCAGTAAAAAGATACAAGCATTTGTATGCTGCAAACTTTGATAGGTGTAGGACGTACCGTATAGAAGTTAGGTCCATTTGAAGTTTTATCAGTGTTTGATTTGGGACTCAAGGGTAGCATAGCTTTGAGCGATAGCTTAAATTGACAAGAGGCTCGAGTGCTTTATTATTACAAAATTTCAAGGTTTTATGATGCTCCAGTAAAAAGTTACAAGCATTTGTATGTTGCAAACTTTGATAGGTGTAGGACGTACCGTATAGAACTTAGGGCCATTTGAAGTTTTATCAGTGTTTGATTTGGGACTCAAGGGTAGCACAGCTTTGAGCGAGAGCTTAAATTGACAAGAGGTTCGAGTACCTTATTGTTACAAAATTTCAAGGTTTTATGACGCTCCAGTAAAAATTTACAAGCAATTGTATGTTGCAAACTTTAATAGGAGTAGGACGTACCGTATAGAAGATAGGGCCATTTGCAGTTTTATCAGTGTTTGATTTGGGACTCAAGGGTAGTATAGCTTTGAGCGATAGCTTAAATTGACAAGAGGCTCGAGTACTTTATTGTTACAAAATTTCAAGGTTTTATGACGCTCCAGTAAAAAGTTACAAGCATTTGTATGTTGCAAACTTTGATAGGTGTAGGACGTACCGTATAGAAGTTAGGGCCATTTGAAGTTTTATCAGTGTTTGATTTGGGACTCAAGGGTAGCATAGCTTTGAGCGATAGCTTCAATTGAAAAGAGGCTCTAGTACTTTATTGTGACAAGATGTCAAGGTTTTATGACGCTCCAGAAAATAAGTTACAAGCATTTGTATGTTGCAAACTTTGATTGCTGTAGGACGTACCGTATAGAAGTTAGGGCCATTTGAAGTTTTATTAGTGTTTGATTTGGGACTCAATGGTAGCATAGCTTTGAGCGATATCTTAAATTGGCAAGAGGCTTCAGTACTTCATTTGTTACAAAATTTCAAGGGTTTATGACGCTCCAGTAAAAAGTTGCAAGCATTTGTATGTTGCAAACTTTGATAGCTGTAAGACGTACCGTATAAAAGTTAGGGCCATTTGAAGTTTTATCATTGTTTGATTTGGGACTCAAGGGTAGCATAGCTTTGAGCGATAGCTTAAATTGAAAAGAGGCTCGAGTACTTTATTGTTACAAAATTACAAGGTTTTATGACGCTCCAGTAAAAAGTTGCAAGCATTTGTATGTTGCAAACTTTGATAGCTGAGGACGTACCGTATAAAAGTCAGGGCCATTTGAAGTTTCATCAGTGTTTGATTTGGGACTCAAGGGTAGCATAGCTTTGAGCGATATCTTAAATTGGCAAGAGGCTTCAGTACTTCATTTGTTACAAAATTTCAAGGTTTTATGACGCTCCAGTAAAAAGTTACAAGCATTTGTATGTTGCAAACTTTGATAGGTGTAGGAAGTACCGTATAGAAGTTAGGGCCATTTGAAGTTTTATCAGTGTTTGATTTGAGACTCAAGGGTAGCATAGCTTTGAGCGATAGCTTTAATTGACAAGAGGCTTCAGTACTTCATTTGTTACAAAATTTCAAGGTTTTATGACGCTCCAGTAAAAAGTTGCAAGCATTTGTATGTTGCAAACTTTGATAGCTGTAAGACGTACCGTATAAAAGTTAGGGCCATTTGAAGTTTTATCATTGTTTGATTTGGGACTCAAGGGTAGCATAGCTTTGAGCGATAGCTTAAATTGAAAAGAGGCTCGAGTACTTTATTGTTACAAAATTACAAGGTTTTATGACGCTCCAGTAAAAAGTTGCAAGCATTTGTATGTTGCAAACTTTGATAGCTGAGGACGTACCGTATAAAAGTCAGGGCCATTTGAAGTTTCATCAGTGTTTGATTTGGGACTCAAGGGTAGCATAGCTTTGAGCGATATCTTAAATTGGCAAGAGGCTTCAGTACTTCATTTGTTACAAAATTTCAAGGTTTTATGACGCTCCAGTAAAAAGTTACAAGCATTTGTATGTTGCAAACTTTGATAGGTGTAGGAAGTACCGTATAGAAGTTAGGGCCATTTGAAGTTTTATCAGTGTTTGATTTGAGACTCAAGGGTAGCATAGCTTTGAGCGATAGCTTTAATTGACAAGAGGCTCGAGTATTTTATTGTTACAAAATTTCAAGGTTTTATGACGCTCTAGTAAAAAGTAACAAGCATTTGTATGTTGCAAACTTTGATAGCTGTAGGACATACCGTAAAAAAGTCAGGGCCATTTGAAGTTTTATCAGTGTTTGATTTGGGACTCAAGGGTAGCATAGCTTTGAGCGATAGCTTAAATTGAAAAGAGGCTCGAATACTTTATTTGTTACAAAATTTCAAGGTTTTATGACGCTCCAGTAAAAAGATACAAGCATTTGTATGCTGCAAACTTTGATAGGTGTAGGACGTACCGTATAGAAGTTAGGTCCATTTGAAGTTTTATCAGTGTTTGATTTGGGACTCAAGGGTAGCATAGCTTTGAGCGATAGCTTAAATTGACAAGAGGCTCGAGTGCTTTATAATTACAAAATTTCAAGGTTTTATGATGCTCCAGTAAAAAGTTACAAGCATTTGTATGTTGCAAACTTTGATAGGTGTAGGACGTACCGTATAGAACTTAGGGCCATTTGAAGTTTTATCAGTGTTTGATTTGGGACTCAAGGGTAGCACAGCTTTGAGCGATAGCTTAAATTGACAAGAGGTTCGAGTACCTTATTGTTACAAAATTTCAAGGTTTTATGACGCTCCAGTAAAAATTTACAAGCATTTGTATGTTGCAAACTTTAATAGGAGTAGGACGTACCGTATAGAAGTTAGGGCCATTTGCAGTTTTATCAGTGTTTGATTTGGGACTCAAGGGTAGCATAGCTTTGAGCGATAGCTTAAATTGACAAGAGGCTCGAGTACTTTATTGTTACAAAATTTCAAGGTTTTATGACGCTCCAGTAAAAAGTTACAAGCATTTGTATGTTGCAAACTTTGATAGGTGTAGGACGTACCGTATAGAAGTTAGGGCCATTTGAAGTTTTATCAGTGTTTGATTTGGGACTCAAGGGTAGCATAGCTTTGAGCGATAGCTTCAATTGAAAAGAGGCTCTAGTACTTTATTGTGACAAGATGTCAAGGTTTTATGACGCTCCAGAAAATAAGTTACAAGCATTTGTATGTTGCAAACTTTGATTGCTGTAGGACGTACCGTATAGAAGTTAGGGCCATTTGAAGTTTTATTAGTGTTTGATTTGGGACTCAATGGTAGCATAGCTTTGAGCGATATCTTAAATTGGCAAGAGGCTTCAGTACTTCATTTGTTACAAAATTTCAAGGTTTTATGACGCTCCAGTAAAAAGTTGCAAGCATTTGTATGTTGCAAACTTTGATAGCTGTAAGACGTACCGTATAAAAGTTAGGGCCATTTGAAGTTTTATCATTGTTTGATTTGGGACTCAAGGGTAGCATAGCTTTGAGCGATAGCTTAAATTGAAAAGAGGCTCGAGTACTTTATTGTTACAAAATTACAAGGTTTTATGACGCTCCAGTAAAAAGTTGCAAGCATTTGTATGTTGCAAACTTTGATAGCTGAGGACGTACCGTATAAAAGTCAGGGCCATTTGAAGTTTCATCAGTGTTTGATTTGGGACTCAAGGGTAGCATAGCTTTGAGCGATATCTTAAATTGGCAAGAGGCTTCAGTACTTCATTTGTTACAAAATTTCAAGGTTTTATGACGCTCCAGTAAAAAGTTACAAGCATTTGTATGTTGCAAACTTTGATAGGTGTAGGAAGTACCGTATAGAAGTTAGGGCCATTTGAAGTTTTATCAGTGTTTGATTTGAGACTCAAGGGTAGCATAGCTTTGAGCGATAGCTTTAATTGACAAGAGGCTTCAGTACTTCATTTGTTACAAAATTTCAAGGTTTTATGACGCTCCAGTAAAAAGTTGCAAGCATTTGTATGTTGCAAACTTTGATAGCTGTAAGACGTACCGTATAAAAGTTAGGGCCATTTGAAGTTTTATCATTGTTTGATTTGGTACTCAAGGGTAGCATAGCTTTGAGCGATAGCTTAAATTGAAAAGAGGCTCGAGTACTTTATTGTTACAAAATTACAAGGTTTTATGACGCTCCAGTAAAAAGTTGCAAGCATTTGTATGTTGCAAACTTTGATAGCTGAGGACGTACCGTATAAAAGTCAGGGCCATTTGAAGTTTCATCAGTGTTTGATTTGGGACTCAAGGGTAGCATAGCTTTGAGCGATATCTTAAATTGGCAAGAGGCTTCAGTACTTCATTTGTTACAAAATTTCAAGGTTTTATGACGCTCCAGTAAAAAGTTACAAGCATTTGTATGTTGCAAACTTTGATAGGTGTAGGAAGTACCGTATAGAAGTTAGGGCCATTTGAAGTTTTATCAGTGTTTGATTTGAGACTCAAGGGTAGCATAGCTTTGAGCGATAGCTTTAATTGACAAGAGGCTCGAGTATTTTATTGTTACAAAATTTCAAGGTTTTATGACGCTCTAGTAAAAAGTAACAAGCATTTGTATGTTGCAAACTTTGATAGCTGTAGGACATACCGTAAAAAAGTCAGGGCCATTTGAAGTTTTATCAGTGTTTGATTTGGGACTCAAGGGTAGCATAGCTTTGAGCGATAGCTTAAATTGAAAAGAGGCTCGAATACTTTATTTGTTACAAAATTTCAAGGTTTTATGACGCTCCAGTAAAAAGATACAAGCATTTGTATGCTGCAAACTTTGATAGGTGTAGGACGTACCGTATAGAAGTTAGGTCCATTTGAAGTTTTATCAGTGTTTGATTTGGGACTCAAGGGTAGCATAGCTTTGAGCGATAGCTTAAATTGACAAGAGGCTCGAGTGCTTTATAATTACAAAATTTCAAGGTTTTATGATGCTCCAGTAAAAAGTTACAAGCATTTGTATGTTGCAAACTTTGATAGGTGTAGGACGTACCGTATAGAACTTAGGGCCATTTGAAGTTTTATCAGTGTTTGATTTGGGACTCAAGGGTAGCACAGCTTTGAGCGATAGCTTAAATTGACAAGAGGTTCGAGTACCTTATTGTTACAAAATTTCAAGGTTTTATGACGCTCCAGTAAAAATTTACAAGCATTTGTATGTTGCAAACTTTAATAGGAGTAGGACGTACCGTATAGAAGTTAGGGCCATTTGCAGTTTTATCAGTGTTTGATTTGGGACTCAAGGGTAGCATAGCTTTGAGCTATAGCTTAAATTGACAAGAGGCTCGAGTACTTTATTGTTACAAAATTTCAAGGTTTTATGACGCTCCAGTAAAAAGTTACAAGCATTTGTATGTTGCAAACTTTGATAGGTGTAGGACGTACCGTATAGAAGTTAGGGCCATTTGAAGTTTTATCAGTGTTTGATTTGGGACTCAAGGGTAGCATAGCTTTGAGCGATAGCTTCAATTGAAAAGAGGCTCTAGTACTTTATTGTGACAAGATGTCAAGGTTTTATGACGCTCCAGAAAATAAGTTACAAGCATTTGTATGTTGCAAACTTTGATTGCTGTAGGACGTACCGTATAGAAGTTAGGGCCATTTGAAGTTTTATTAGTGTTTGATTTGGGACTCAATGGTAGCATAGCTTTGAGCGATATCTTAAATTGGCAAGAGGCTTCAGTACTTCATTTGTTACAAAATTTCAAGGTTTTATGACGCTCCAGTAAAAAGTTGCAAGCATTTGTATGTTGCAAACTTTGATAGCTGTAAGACGTACCGTATAAAAGTTAGGGCCATTTGAAGTTGTATCATTGTTTGATTTGGGACTCAAGGGTAGCATAGCTTTGAGCGATAGCTTAAATTGACAAGAGGCTCGAGTGCTTTATTATTACAAAATTTCAAGGTTTTATGATGCTCCAGTAAAAAGTTACAAGCATTTGTATGTTGCAAACTTTGATAGGTGTAGGACGTACCGTATAGAACTTAGGGCCATTTGAAGTTTTATCAGTGTTTGATTTGGGACTCAAGGGTAGCACAGCTTTGAGCGATAGCTTAAATTGACAAGAGGTTCGAGTACCTTATTGTTACAAAATTTCAAGGTTTTATGACGCTCCAGTAAAAATTTACAAGCATTTGTATGTTGCAAACTTTAATAGGAGTAGGACGTACCGTATAGAAGTTAGGGCCATTTGCAGTTTTATCAGTGTTTGATTTGGGACTCAAGGGTAGCATAGCTTTGAGCGATAGCTTAAATTGACAAGAGGCTCGAGTACTTTATTGTTACAAAATTTCAAGGTTTTATGACGCTCCAGTAAAAAGTTACAAGCATTTGTATGTTGCAAACTTTGATAGGTGTAGGACGTACCGTATAGAAGTTAGGGCCATTTGAAGTTTTATCAGTGTTTGATTTGGGACTCAAGGGTAGCATAGCTTTGAGCGATAGCTTCAATTGAAAAGAGGCTCTAGTACTTTATTGTGACAAGATGTCAAGGTTTTATGACGCTCCAGAAAATAAGTTACAAGCATTTGTATGTTGCAAACTTTGATTGCTGTAGGACGTACCGTATAGAAGTTAGGGCCATTTGAAGTTTTATTAGTGTTTGATTTGGGACTCAATGGTAGCATAGCTTTGAGCGATATCTTAAATTGGCAAGAGGCTTCAGTACTTCATTTGTTACAAAATTTCAAGGTTTTATGACGCTCCAGTAAAAAGTTGCAAGCATTTGTATGTTGCAAACTTTGATAGCTGTAAGACGTACCGTATAAAAGTTAGGGCCATTTGAAGTTTTATCATTGTTTGATTTGGGACTCAAGGGTAGCATAGCTTTGAGCGATAGCTTAAATTGAAAAGAGGCTCGAGTACTTTATTGTTACAAAATTACAAGGTTTTATGACGCTCCAGTAAAAAGTTGCAAGCATTTGTATGTTGCAAACTTTGATAGCTGAGGACGTACCGTATAAAAGTCAGGGCCATTTGAAGTTTCATCAGAGTTTGATTTGGGACTCAAGGGTAGCATAGCTTTGAGCGATATCTTAAATTGGCAAGAGGCTTCAGTACTTCATTTGTTACAAAATTTCAAGGTTTTATGACGCTCCAGTAAAAAGTTACAAGCATTTGTATGTTGCAAACTTTGATAGGTGTAGGAAGTACCGTATAGAAGTTAGGGCCATTTGAAGTTTTATCAGTGTTTGATTTGAGACTCAAGGGTAGCATAGCTTTGAGCGATAGCTTTAATTGACAAGAGGCTCGAGTATTTTATTGTTACAAAATTTCAAGGTTTTATGACGCTCTAGTAAAAAGTAACAAGCATTTGTATGTTGCAAACTTTGATAGCTGTAGGACATACCGTAAAAAAGTCAGGGCCATTTGAAGTTTTATCAGTGTTTGATTTGGGACTCAAGGGTAGCATAGCTTTGAGCGATAGCTTAAATTGAAAAGAGGCTCGAATACTTTATTTGTTACAAAATTTCAAGGTTTTATGACGCTCCAGTAAAAAGATACAAGCATTTGTATGCTGCAAACTTTGATAGGTGTAGGACGTACCGTATAGAAGTTAGGTCCATTTGAAGTTTTATCAGTGTTTGATTTGGGAATCAAGGGTAGCATAGCTTTGAGCGATAGCTTAAATTGACAAGAGGCTCGAGTGCTTTATTATTACAAAATTTCAAGGTTTTATGATGCTCCAGTAAAAAGTTACAAGCATTTGTATGTTGCAAACTTTGATAGGTGTAGGACGTACCGTATAGAACTTAGGGCCATTTGAAGTTTTATCAGTGTTTGATTTGGGACTCAAGGGTAGCACAGCTTTGAGCGATAGCTTAAATTGACAAGAGGTTCGAGTACCTTATTGTTACAAAATTTCAAGGTTTTATGACGCTCCAGTAAAAATTTACAAGCATTTGTATGTTGCAAACTTTAATAGGAGTAGGACGTACCGTATAGAAGTTAGGGCCATTTGCAGTTTTATCAGTGTTTGATTTGGGACTCAAGGGTAGCATAGCTTTGAGCGATAGCTTAAATTGACAAGAGGCTCGAGTACTTTATTGTTACAAAATTTCAAGGTTTTATGACGCTCCAGTAAAAAGTTACAAGCATTTGTATGTTGCAAACTTTGATAGGTGTAGGACGTACCGTATAGAAGTTAGGGCCATTTGAAGTTTTATCAGTGTTTGATTTGGGACTCAAGGGTAGCATAGCTTTGAGCGATAGCTTCAATTGAAAAGAGGCTCTAGTACTTTATTGTGACAAGATGTCAAGGTTTTATGTATCTCCAGAAAATAAGTTACAAGCATTTGTATGTTGCAAACTTTGATTGCTGTAGGACGTACCGTATAGAAGTTAGGGCCATTTGAAGTTTTATTAGTGTTTGATTTGGGACTCAATGGTAGCATAGCTTTGAGCGATATCTTAAATTGGCAAGAGGCTTCAGTACTTCATTTGTTACAAAATTTCAAGGTTTTATGACGCTCCAGTAAAAAGTTGCAAGCATTTGTATGTTGCAAACTTTGATAGCTGTAAGACGTAATGTATAAAAGTTAGGGCCATTTGAAGTTTTATCATTGTTTGATTTGGGACTCAAGGGTAGCATAGCTTTGAGCGATAGCTTAAATTGAAAAGAGGCTCGAGTACTTTATTGTTACAAAATTACAAGGTTTTATGACGCTCCAGTAAAAAGTTGCAAGCATTTGTATGTTGCAAACTTTGATAGCTGAGGACGTACCGTATAAAAGTCAGGGCCATTTGAAGTTTCATCAGTGTTTGATTTGGGACTCAAGGGTAGCATAGCTTTGAGCGATATCTTAAATTGGCAAGAGGCTTCAGTACTTCATTTGTTACAAAATTTCAAGGTTTTATGACGCCCCAGTAAAAAGTTACAAGCATTTGTATGTTGCAAACTTTGATAGGTGTAGGAAGTACCGTATAGAAGTTAGGGCCATTTGAAGTTTTATCAGGGTAGCATAGCTTTGAGCGATAGCTTAAATTGACAAGAGGCTCGAGTATTTTATTGTTACAAAATTTCAAGGTTTTATGACGCTCCAGTAAAAAGTAACAAGCATTTGTATGTTGCAAACTTTGATAGGTGTAGGACGTACCGTATAGAAGTTAGGTCCATTTGAAGTTTTATCAGTGTTTGATTTGGGACTCAAGGGTAGCATAGCTTTGAGCGATAGCTTAAATTGACAAGAGGCTCGAGTGCTTTATTATTACAAAATTTCAAGGTTTTATGACGCTCCAGTAAAAAGTTACAAGCATTTGTATGTTGCAAACTTTGATAGGTGTAGGACGTACCGTATAGAACTTAGGGCAATTTGAAGTTTTATCAGTGTTAGATTTGGGACTCAAGGGTAGCATAGCTTTGAGCGATATCTTAAATTGGCAAGAGGCTTCAGTACTTCATTTGTTACAAAATTTCAAGGTTTTATGACGCCCCAGTAAAAAGTTACAAGCATTTGTATGTTGCAAACTTTGATAGGTGTAGGAAGTACCGTATAGAAGTTAGGGCCATTTGAAGTTTTATCAGGGTAGCATAGCTTTGAGCGATAGCTTAAATTGACAAGAGGCTCGAGTATTTTATTGTTACAAAATTTCAAGGTGTTATGACGCTCCAGTAAAAAGTAACAAGCATTTGTATGTTGCAAACTTTGATAGGTGTAGGACGTACCGTATAGAAGTTAGGTCCATTTGAAGTTTTATCAGTGTTTGATTTGGGACTCAAGGGTAGCATAGCTTTGAGCGATAGCTTAAATTGACAAGAGGCTCGAGTGCTTTATTATTACAAAATTTCAAGGTTTTATGACGCTCCAGTAAAAAGTTACAAGCATTTGTATGTTGCAAACTTTGATAGGTGTAGGACGTACCGTATAGAACTTAGGGCCATTTGAAGTTTTATCAGTGTTAGATTTGGGACTCAAGGGTAGCACAGCTTTGAGCGATAGCTTAAATTGACAAGAGGTTCGAGTACCTTATTGTTACAAAATTTCAAGGTTTTATGACGCTCCAGTAAAAATTTACAAGCATTTGTATGTTGCAAACTTTAATAGGAGTAGGACGTACCGTAAAGAAGTTAGGGCCATTTGAAGTTGTATCAGTGTTTGATTTGAGACTCAAGGGTAGCATAGCTTTGAGCGATAGCTTAAATTGACAAGAGGCTCGAGTACTTTATTGTTACAAAATTTCAAGATTTTATGACGCTCCAGTAAAAAGTAACAAGCATTTGTATGTTGCAAACTTTGATAGGTGTAGGACGTACCGTAAAGAAGTTAGGGCCATTTGAAGTTGTATCAGTGTTTGATTTACGACTCAAGGGTAGCTTAGCTTTGAGCGATAGCTTAAATTGACAAGAGGCTCGAGTACTTTATTGTTACAAAATTTCAAGGTTTTATGACGCTCCAGTAAAAAGTTACAAGCATTTGTATGTTGCAAACTTTGATAGGTGTAGGACGTACCGTATAGAAGTTAGGGCCATTTGAAGTTTTATCAGTGTTTGATTTGGGACTCAAGGGTAGCATAGCTTTGAGCGATAGCTTCAATTGAAAAGAGGCTCTAGTACTTTATTGTGACAAGATGTCAAGGTTTTATGACGCTCCAGAAAATAAGTTACAATCATTTGTATGTTGCAAACTTTGATTGCTGTAGGACGTACCGTATAGAAGTTAGGGCCATTTGAAGTTTTATTAGTGTTTGATTTGGGACTCAATGGTAGCATAGCTTTGAGCGATATCTTAAATTGGCAAGAGGCTTCAGTACTTCATTTGTTACAAAATTTCAAGGTTTTATGACGCTCCAGTAAAAAGTTGCAAGCATTTGTATGTTGCAAACTTTGATAGCTGTAAGACGTACCGTATAAAAGTTAGGGCCATTTGAAGTTTTATCATTGTTTGATTTGGGGCTCAAGGGTAGCATAGCTTTGAGCGATAGCTTAAATTGAAAAGAGGCTCGAGTACTTTATTGTTACAAAATTACAAGGTTTTATGACGGTCCAGTAAAAAGTTGCAAGCATTTGTATGTTGCAAACTTTGATAGCTGAGGACGTACCGTATAAAAGTCAGGGCCATTTGAAGTTTCATCAGTGTTTGATTTGGGACTCAAGGGTAGCATAGCTTTGAGCGATATCTTAAATTGGCAAGAGGCTTCAGTACTTCATTTGTTACAAAATTTCAAGGTTTTATGACGCCCCAGTAAAAAGTTACAAGCATTTGTATGTTGCAAACTTTGATAGGTGTAGGAAGTACCGTATAGAAGTTAGGGCCATTTGAAGTTTTATCAGGGTCGCATAGCTTTGAGCGATAGCTTAAATTGACAAGAGGCTCGAGTATTTTATTGTTACAAAATTTCAAGGTTTTATGACGCTCTAGTAAAAAGTAACAAGCATTTGTATGTTGCAAACTTTGATAGGTGTAGGACGTACCGTATAGAAGTTAGGGCCATTTGAAGTTTTATCAGTGTTTGATTTGGGACACAATGGTAGCTTAGCTTTGAGCGATAGCTTAAATTGACAAGAGGCTCGAGTACTTTATTGTTACAAAATTTCAAGGTTTTATGACGCTCCAGTAAAAAGTTGCAAGCATTTGTACGTTGCAAACTTTGATAGCTGTAGGACGTACCGTATAAAAGTCAGGGCCATTTGAAGTTTTATCAGTGTTTGATTTGGGACTCAAGGGTAGCATAGCTTTGAGCGATAGCTTAAATTGAAAAGAGGCTCGAGTACTTTATTGTTACAAAATTACACGGTTTTATGACGCTCCAGTAAAAAGTTGCAAGCATTTGTATGTTGCAAACTTTGATAGCTGAGGACGTACCGTATAAAAGTCAGGGCCATTTGAAGTTTCATCAGAGTTTGATTTGGGACTCAAGGGTAGCATAGCTTTGAGCGATATCTTAAATTGGCAAGAGGCTTCAGTACTTCATTTGTTACAAAATTTCAAGGTTTTATGACGCTCCAGTAAAAAGTTACAAGCATTTGTATGTTGCAAACTTTGATAGGTGTAGGAAGTACCGTATAGAAGTTAGGGCCATTTGAAGTTTTATCAGTGTTTGATTTGAGACTCAAGGGTAGCATAGCTTTGAGCGATAGCTTTAATTGACAAGAGGCTCGAGTATTTTATTGTTACAAAATTTCAAGGTTTTATGACGCTCTAGTAAAAAGTAACAAGCATTTGTATGTTGCAAACTTTGATAGCTGTAGGACATACCGTAAAAAAGTCAGGGCCATTTGAAGTTTTATCAGTGTTTGATTTGGGACTCAAGGGTAGCATAGCTTTGAGCGATAGCTTAAATTGAAAAGAGGCTCGAATACTTTATTTGTTACAAAATTTCAAGGTTTTATGACGCTCCAGTAAAAAGATACAAGCATTTGTATGCTGCAAACTTTGATAGGTGTAGGACGTACCGTATAGAAGTTAGGTCCATTTGAAGTTTTATCAGTGTTTGATTTGGGACTCAAGGGTAGCATAGCTTTGAGCGATAGCTTAAATTGACAAGAGGCTCGAGTGCTTTATTATTACAAAATTTCAAGGTTTTATGATGCTCCAGTAAAAAGTTACAAGCATTTGTATGTTGCAAACTTTGATAGGTGTAGGACGTACCGTATAGAACTTAGGGCCATTTGAAGTTTTATCAGTGTTTGATTTGGGACTCAAGGGTAGCACAGCTTTGAGCGATAGCTTAAATTGACAAGAGGTTCGAGTACCTTATTGTTACAAAATTTCAAGGTTTTATGACGCTCCAGTAAAAATTTACAAGCATTTGTATGTTGCAAACTTTAATAGGAGTAGGACGTACCGTATAGAAGTTAGGGCCATTTGCAGTTTTATCAGTGTTTGATTTGGGACTCAAGGGTAGCATAGCTTTGAGCGATAGCTTAAATTGACAAGAGGCTCGAGTACTTTATTGTTACAAAATTTCAAGGTTTTATGACGCTCCAGTAAAAAGTTACAAGCATTTGTATGTTGCAAACTTTGATATGTGTAGGACGTACCGTATAGAAGTTAGGGCCATTTGAAGTTTTATCAGTGTTTGATTTGGGACTCAAGGGTAGCATAGCTTTGAGCGATAGCTTCAATTGAAAAGAGGCTCTAGTACTTTATTGTGACAAGATGTCAAGGTTTTATGTATCTCCAGAAAATAAGTTACAAGCATTTGTATGTTGCAAACTTTGATTGCTGTAGGACGTACCGTATAGAAGTTAGGGCCATTTGAAGTTTTATTAGTGTTTGATTTGGGACTCAATGGTAGCATAGCTTTGAGCGATATCTTAAATTGGCAAGAGGCTTCAGTACGTCATTTGTTACAAAATTTCAAGGTTTTATGACGCTCCAGTAAAAAGTTGCAAGCATTTGTATGTTGCAAACTTTGATAGCTGTAAGACGTAATGTATAAAAGTTAGGGCCATTTGAAGTTTTATCATTGTTTGATTTGGGACTCAAGGGTAGCATAGCTTTGAGCGATAGCTTAAATTGAAAAGAGGCTCGAGTACTTTATTGTTACAAAATTACAAGGTTTTATGACGCTCCAGTAAAAAGTTGCACGCATTTGTATGTTGCAAACTTTGATAGCTGAGGACGTACCGTATAAAAGTCAGGGCCATTTGAAGTTTCATCAGTGTTTGATTTGGGACTCAAGGGTAGCATAGCTTTGAGCGATATCTTAAATTGGCAAGAGGCTTCAGTACTTCATTTGTTACAAAATTTCAAGGTTTTATGACGCCCCAGTAAAAAGTTACAAGCATTTGTATGTTGCAAACTTTGATAGGTGTAGGAAGTACCGTATAGAAGTTAGGGCCATTTGAAGTTTTATCAGGGTAGCATAGCTTTGAGCGATAGCTTAAATTGACAAGAGGCTCGAGTATTTTATTGTTACAAAATTTCAAGGTTTTATGACGCTCCAGTAAAAAGTAACAAGCATTTGTATGTTGCAAACTTTGATAGGTGTAGGACGTACCGTATAGAAGTTAGGTCCATTTGAAGTTTTATCAGTGTTTGATTTGGGACTCAAGGGTAGCATAGCTTTGAGCGATAGCTTAAATTGACAAGAGGCTCGAGTGCTTTATTATTACAAAATTTCAAGGTTTTATGACGCTCCAGTAAAAAGTTACAAGCATTTGTATGTTGCAAACTTTGATAGGTGTAGGACGTACCGTATAGAACTTAGGGCCATTTGAAGTTTTATCAGTGTTAGATTTGGGACTCAAGGGTAGCATAGCTTTGAGCGATATCTTAAATTGGCAAGAGGCTTCAGTACTTCATTTGTTACAAAATTTCAAGGTTTTATGACGCCCCAGTAAAAAGTTACAAGCATTTGTATGTTGCAAACTTTGATAGGTGTAGGAAGTACCGTATAGAAGTTAGGGCCATTTGAAGTTTTATCAGGGTAGCATAGCTTTGAGCGATAGCTTAAATTGACAAGAGGCTCGAGTATTTTATTGTTACAAAATTTCAAGGTTTTATGTGGCTCCAGTAAAAAGTAACAAGCATTTGTATGTTGCAAACTTTGATAGGTGTAGGACGTACCGTATAGAAGTTAGGTCCATTTGAAGTTTTATCAGTGTTTGATTTGGGACTCAAGGGTAGCATAGCTTTGAGCGATAGCTTAAATTGACAAGAGGCTCGAGTGCTTTATTATTACAAAATTTCAAGGTTTTATGACGCTCCAGTAAAAAGTTACAAGCATTTGTATGTTGCAAACTTTGATAGGTGTAGGACGTACCGTATAGAACTTAGGGCCATTTGAAGTTTTATCAGTGTTAGATTTGGGACTCAAGGGTAGCACAGCTTTGAGCGATAGCTTAAATTGACAAGAGGTTCGAGTACCTTATTGTTACAAAATTTCAAGGTTTTATGACGCTCCAGTAAAAATTTACAAGCATTTGTATGTTGCAAACTTTAATAGGAGTAGGACGTACCGTAAAGAAGTTAGGGCCATTTGAAGTTGTATCAGTGTTTGATTTGAGACTCAAGGGTAGCATAGCTTTGAGCGATAGCTTAAATTGACAAGAGGCTCGAGTACTTTATTGTTACAAAATTTCAAGATTTTATGACGCTCCAGTAAAAAGTAACAAGCATTTGTATGTTGCAAACTTTGATAGGTGTAGGACGTACCGTAAAGAAGTTAGGGCCATTTGAAGTTGTATCAGTGTTTGATTTACGACTCAAGGGTAGCTTAGCTTTGAGCGATAGCTTAAATTGACAAGAGGCTCGAGTACTTTATTGTTACAAAATTTCAAGGTTTTATGACGCTCCAGTAAAAAGTTACAAGCATTTGTATGTTGCAAACTTTGATAGGTGTGGGACGTACCGTATAGAAGTTAGGGCCATTTGAAGTTTTATCAGTGTTTGATTTGGGACTCAAGGGTAGCATAGCTTTGAGCGATAGCTTCAATTGAAAAGAGGCTCTAGTACTTTATTGTGACAAGATGTCAAGGTTTTATGACGCTCCAGAAAATAAGTTACAATCATTTGTATGTTGCAAACTTTGATTGCTGTAGGACGTACCGTATAGAAGTTAGGGCCATTTGAAGTTTTATTAGTGTTTGATTTGGGACTCAATGGTAGCATAGCTTTGAGCGATATCTTAAATTGGCAAGAGGCTTCAGTACTTCATTTGTTACAAAATTTCAAGGTTTTATGACGCTCCAGTAAAAAGTTGCAAGCATTTGTATGTTGCAAACTTTGATAGCTGTAAGACGTACCGTATAAAAGTTAGGGCCATTTGAAGTTTTATCATTGTTTGATTTGGGGCTCAAGGGTAGCATAGCTTTGAGCGATAGCTTAAATTGAAAAGAGGCTCGAGTACTTTATTGTTACAAAATTACAAGGTTTTATGACGGTCCAGTAAAAAGTTGCAAGCATTTGTATGTTGCAAACTTTGATAGCTGAGGACGTACCGTATAAAAGTCAGGGCCATTTGAAGTTTCATCAGTGTTTGATTTGGGACTCAAGGGTAGCATAGCTTTGAGCGATATCTTAAATTGGCAAGAGGCTTCAGTACTTCATTTGTTACAAAATTTCAAGGTTTTATGACGCCCCAGTAAAAAGTTACAAGCATTTGTATGTTGCAAACTTTGATAGGTGTAGGAAGTACCGTATAGAAGTTAGGGCCATTTGAAGTTTTATCAGGGTCGCATAGCTTTGAGCGATAGCTTAAATTGACAAGAGGCTCGAGTATTTTATTGTTACAAAATTTCAAGGTTTTATGACGCTCTAGTAAAAAGTAACAAGCATTTGTATGTTGCAAACTTTGATAGGTGTAGGACGTACCGTATAGAAGTTAGGGCCATTTGAAGTTTTATCAGTGTTTGATTTGGGACACAATGGTAGCTTAGCTTTGAGCGATAGCTTAAATTGACAAGAGGCTCGAGTACTTTATTGTTACAAAATTTCAAGGTTTTATGACGCTCCAGTAAAAAGTTGCAAGCATTTGTACGTTGCAAACTTTGATAGCTGTAGGACGTACCGTATAAAAGTCAGGGCCATTTGAAGTTTTATCAGTGTTTGATTTGGGACTCAAGGGTAGCATAGCTTTGAGCGATAGCTTAAATTGAAAAGAGGCTCGAGTACTTTATTTGTTACAAAATTTCAAGGTTTTATGACGCTCCAGTAAAAAGTTACAAGCATTTGTATGTTGCAAACTTTGATGGGAGTAGGACGTAAAGTATAGAAGTTAGGGTCATTTGCAGTTTTATCAGTGTTTGATTTGGGACTCAAGGGTAGCATAGCTTTGAGCGATAGCTTAATTTGACAAGAGGCTCGAGTACTTTATTGTTACAAAATTTCAAGGTTTTATGACGCTCCAGTAAAAAGTTACAAGCATTTGTATGTTGCAAACTTTGATAGGTGTAGGAAGTACCGTATAGAAGTTAGGGCCATTTGAAGTTTTATCAGTGTTTGATTTGAGACTCAAGGGTAGCATAGCTTTGAGCGATAGCTTAAATTGACAAGAGGCTCGAGTACTTTATTGTTACAAAATTTCAAGATTTTATGACGCTCCAGTAAAAAGTAACAAGCATTTGTATGTTGCAAACTTTGATAGGTGTAGGACGTACCGTATAGAAGTTAGGGCCATTTGAAGTGTTATCAGTGTTTGATTTGGGACTCAAGAGTAGCATAGCTTTGAGCGATAGCTTAAATTGAAAAGAGGCTCGAGTACTTTATTGTTACAAAATTTCAAGGTTTTATGACGCTCCAGTAAAAAGTTGCAAGCATTTGTATGTTGCAAACTCTGATAGCTGTAGGACGTACCGTATAAAAGTCAGGGCCATTTGAAGTTTTATCAGTGTTTGATTTGGGACTCAAGGGTAGCATAGCTTTGAGCGATATCTTAAATTGGCAAGAGGCTTCAGTACTTCATTTGTTACAAAATTTCAAGGTTTTATGACGCTCCAGTAAAAAGTTACAAGCATTTGTATGTTGCAAACTCTGATAGGTGTAGGAAGTACCGTATAGAAGTTAGGGCCATTTGAAGTTTGATCAGTGTTTGATTTGAGACTCAAGGGTAGCATAGCTTTGAGCGATATCTTTAATTGACAAGAGGCTCGAGTATTTTATTGTTACAAAATTTCAAGGTTTTATGACGCTCTAGTAAAAAGTAACAAGCATTTGTATGTTGCAAACTTTGATAGCTGTAGGACATACCGTATAAAAGTCAGGGCCATTTGAAGTTTTATCAGTGTTTGATTTGGGACTCAAGGGTAGCATAGCTTTGAGCGATAGCTTAAATTGAAAAGAGGCTCGAATACTTTATTGTTACAAAATTTCAAGGTTTTATGACGCTCCAGTAAAAAGTTACAAGCATTTGTATGCTGCAAACTTTGATAGGTGTAGGAAGTAACGTATAGAAGTTAGGGCCATTTGAAGATTTATCAGTGTTTGATTTGAGACTCAAGGGTAGCATAGCTTTGAGGGATAGCTTAATTGACAAGATGCTCGAGTACTTTATTGTTACAAAATTTCAAGGTTTTATGACGCTCCAGTAAAAAGTAACAAGAATTTGTATGTTGCAAACTTTGATAGGTGTAGGACGTACCGTATAGAAGTTAGGTCCATTTGAAGTTTTATCAGTGTTTGATTTGGGACTCAAGGGTAGCATAGCTTTGTGCGATAGCTTAAATTGACAAGAGGCTCGAGTGCTTTATTATTACAAAATTTCAAGGTTTTATGACGCTCCAGTAAAAAGCTACAAGCATTTGTATGTTGCAAACTTTGATAGGTGTAGGACGTACCGTATAGAACTTAGGGCCATTTGAAGTTTTATCAGTGTTTGATTTGGGACTCAAGGGTAGCACAGCTTTGAGCGAGAGCTTAAATTGACAAGAGGTTCGAGTACCTTATTGTTACAAAATTTCAAGGTTTTATGACGCTCCAGTAAAAATTTACAAGCATTTGTATGTTGCAAACTTTGATAGGAGTAGGACGTACCGTATAGAAGTTAGGGCCATTTGCAGTTTTATCAGTGTTTGATTTGGGAATCAAGGGTAGCATAGCTTTGAGCGATAGCTTAAATTGACAAGAGGCTCGAGTACTTTATTGTTACAAAATTTCAAGGTTTTATGACGCTCCAGTAAAAAGTTACAAGCATTTGTATGTTGCAAACTTTGATAGGTGTAGGAAGTACCGTATAGAAGTTAGGGCCATTTGAAGTGTTATCAGTGTTTGATTTGAGACTCAAGGGTAGCATAGCTTTGAGCGATAGCTTAAATTGACAAGAGGCTCGAGTACTTTATTGTTACAAAATTTCAAGATTTTATGACGCTCCAGTAAAAAGTAACAAGCATTTGTATGTTGCAAACTTTGATAGGTGTAGGACGTACCGTAAAGAAGTTAGGGCCATTTGAAGTTTTATCAGTGTTTGATTTGGGACTCAAGGGTAGCATAGCTTTGAGCGATAGCTTAAATTGAAAAGAGGCTCGAGTACTTTATTTGTTACAAAATTTCAAGGTTTTATGACGCTCCAGTAAAAAGTTACAAGCATTTGTATGTTGCAAACTTTGATGGGAGTAGGACGTAAAGTATAGAAGTTAGGGTCATTTGCAGTTTTATCAGTGTTTGATTTGGGACTCAAGGGTAGCATAGCTTTGAGCGATAGCTTAATTTGACAAGAGGCTCGAGTACTTTATTGTTACAAAATTTCAAGGTTTTATGACGCTCCAGTAAAAAGTTACAAGCATTTGTATGTTGCAAACTTTGATAGGTGTAGGAAGTACCGTATAGAAGTTAGGGCCATTTGAAGTTTTATCAGTGTTTGATTTGAGACTCAAGGGTAGCATAGCTTTGAGCGATAGCTTAAATTGACAAGAGGCTCGAGTACTTTATTGTTACAAAATTTCAAGATTTTATGACGCTCCAGTAAAAAGTAACAAGCATTTGTATGTTGCAAACTTTGATAGGTGTAGGACGTACCGTATAGAAGTTAGGGCCATTTGAAGTGTTATCAGTGTTTGATTTGGGACTCAAGAGTAGCATAGCTTTGAGCGATAGCTTAAATTGAAAAGAGGCTCGAGTACTTTATTGTTACAAAATTTCAAGGTTTTATGACGCTCCAGTAAAAAGTTGCAAGCATTTGTATGTTGCAAACTCTGATAGCTGTAGGACGTACCGTATAAAAGTCAGGGCCATTTGAAGTTTTATCAGTGTTTGATTTGGGACTCAAGGGTAGCATAGCTTTGAGCGATATCTTAAATTGGCAAGAGGCTTCAGTACTTCATTTGTTACAAAATTTCAAGGTTTTATGACGCTCCAGTAAAAAGTTACAAGCATTTGTATGTTGCAAACTCTGATAGGTGTAGGAAGTACCGTATAGAAGTTAGGGCCATTTGAAGTTTGATCAGTGTTTGATTTGAGACTCAAGGGTAGCATAGCTTTGAGCGATATCTTTAATTGACAAGAGGCTCGAGTATTTTATTGTTACAAAATTTCAAGGCTTTATGACGCTCTAGTAAAAAGTAACAAGCATTTGTATGTTGCAAACTTTGATAGCTGTAGGACATACCGTATAAAAGTCAGGGCCATTTGAAGTTTTATCAGTGTTTGATTTGGGACTCAAGGGTAGCATAGCTTTGAGCGATAGCTTAAATTGAAAAGAGGCTCGAATACTTTATTTGTTACAAAATTTCAAGGTTTTATGACGCTCCAGTAAAAAGTTACAAGCATTTGTATGCTGCAAACTTTGATAGGTGTAGGAAGTAACGTATAGAAGTTAGGGCCATTTGAAGATTTATCAGTGTTTGATTTGAGACTCAAGGGTAGCATAGCTTTGAGGGATAGCTTAAATTGACAAGATGCTCGAGTACTTTATTGTTACAAAATTTCAAGGTTTTATGACGATCCAGTAAAAAGTAACAAGAATTTGTATGTTGCAAACTTTGATAGGTGTAGGACGTACCGTATAGAAGTTAGGTCCATTTGAAGTTTTATCAGTGTTTGATTTAGGACTCAAGGGTAGCATAGCTTTGTGCGATAGCTTAAATTGACAAGAGGCTCGAGTGCTTTATTATTACAAAATTTCAAGGTTTTATGACGCTCCAGTAAAAAGCTACAAGCATTTGTATGTTGCAAACTTTGATAGGTGTAGGACGTACCGTATAGAACTTAGGGCCATTTGAAGTTTTATCAGTGTTTGATTTGGGACTCAAGGGTAGCACAGCTTTGAGCGATAGCTTAAATTGACAAGAGGTTCGAGTACCTTATTGTTACAAAATTTCAAGGTTTTATGACGCTCCAGTAAAAATTTACAAGCATTTGTATGTTGCAAACTTTGATAGGAGTAGGACGTACCGTATAGAAGTTAGGGCCATTTGCAGTTTTATCAGTGTTTGATTTGGGAATCAAGGGTAGCATAGCTTTGAGCGATAGCTTAAATTGACAAGAGGCTCGAGTACTTTATTGTTACAAAATTTCAAGGTTTTATGACGCTCCAGTAAAAAGTTACAAGCATTTGTATGTTGCAAACTTTGATAGGTGTAGGAAGTACCGTATAGAAGTTAGGGCCATTTGAAGTGTTATCAGTGTTTGATTTGAGACTCAAGGGTAGCATAGCTTTGAGCGATAGCTTAAATTGACAAGAGGCTCGAGTACTTTATTGTTACAAAATTTCAAGATTTTATGACGCTCCAGTAAAAAGTAACAAGCATTTGTATGTTGCAAACTTTGATAGGTGTAGGACGTACCGTAAAGAAGTTAGGGCCATTTGAAGTTTTATCAGTGTTTGATTTGGGACTCAAGGGTAGCATAGCTTTGAGCGATAGCTTCAATTGAAAAGAGGCTCTAGTACTTTATTGTGACAAGATGTCAAGGTTTTATGACGCTCCAGAAAAAAGTTACAAGCATTTGTATGTTGCAAACTTTGATTGCTGTAGGACGTACCGTATAGAAGTTAGGGCAATTTGAAGTTTTATTAGTGTTTGATTTGGGACTCAAGGGTAGCATAGCTTTGAGCGATATCTTAAATTGGCAAGAGGCTTCAGTACTTCATTGGTTACAAAATTTCAAGGTTTTATGACGCTCCAGTAAAAAGTTACAAGCATTTGTATGTTGCAAACTTTGATAGGTGTAGGAAGTACCGTATAGAAGTTAGGGTCATTTGAAGTTTTATCAGTGTTTGATTTGAGACTCAAGGGTAGCATAGCTTTGAGCGATAGCTTTAATTGACAAGAGGCTCGAGTATTTTATTGTTACAAAATTTCAAGGTTTTATGACGCTCCAGTAAAAAGTTACAATCATTTGTATGTTGCAAACTTTGATAGGTGTAGGACGTACAATATGGAAGTTAGGTACCTAGGTAGGTAAAGCGTAAAGCTTTCATTTTCTCTGGCCAGGTTTGTCTAGCTATTTTACATCCTGAAAGTTCAGACCAGCCCCTGCCCGCTGTTCCTATGGATATTGTATTTACTAAGAGCTTACATGTGGCAATAGGAATACCGAATTGCGACCTATCTGGTTCCATCGGTATGGTAGTACCGTCACTGGCAAGTTCATCCGCGTTCCCTGGAATATCTCTGTGACCGGGAACCCATCACAGATGCAGACGGGTCTGCGTAGCTATCTCGTCTAAAGATTTGCGGCAGCTCTTGAAGGCTTTTGAGGTGATAATAACCGAATCCAGGGAGCGCAAAGCAGCTTTGCTGTCGGACAGAATGCAAATATCAAGTCCAGATATCTTCTTCTCCCTTAGCCAAGACAGTGCTGCTTCTGTAGCCCTGACCTCTGCCTGAAAAACACCGCAGTGGTCGGCCATCCTAAAGGACATGTTAATATCCAAATCTTCTGAGAATACACCACCTCCCACCCTACTCTGTAGTTTGTATCCATCTGTGTAGATGTGAACCGCTTCTACATGATGGGGGATGCCATCCTTCCATTCGTCCCTGGAGGGAATGGAGATCTTGCACATACCATTGAAGGCGTACATTGGTGTGATGTAGTCGAAATAGTCAGGAATACCCTCAAAATGTTTTAAAATGGACGCATGACCTAGGCATCACATTGATGCGTAGCTTTTACCGTGATAGCTGAGTGTGCAGCCATTTTTTCCCCAAAAAGCCTAACTGTGAATTGATTATCCTAAGCATGTTTTCAATCCACCTGCTAATGGCGGGTTCCACCTCCAAGTCTCACATCGCACCGATTATTGCATCTGATTTGATTATGTTAAAAGGTCCCTCAATGTCCAAAAGCCACTAGGTAGAACTCCTTGTTGTGCAGGAGCACTCAATACTAGAGACTAAGGAGTTTAAAGCGGTCTCCACCGATTTACCCTTAAAGTAGGCATGCTGAGAGACTGACAGCTTCTGGCTGTCTATAGTGAGCCTCCGATGAATATCTAACAACCTTTCCATGATTTTTAGACAGAAGGAGGACAGACCAATTTTTCTTAAGTCCACTGGAGCTGTGTGCGAGCTTTTGCCGGCCTTTGTTATAATAATTACCCTCACATGCTTCCATGAGTCTGGAATATACGCTAATTCAAGACAACTATTATAGATCTTTAACAGCCACTCTATTATAAGATTCTCTGACCGCTGAATTTCAATTGGAGCTACACCATCTTGGCCATATGCTTTAAATGGTTTGAAGCTATGGATAGCCCATTGCAATTTTGGTTTCGTGACTATGTCTGAGTTGACTTCAATTACATTCCCGCTGGGCTTCGTTCTCCGCGGAATGGTGCTCGAGCAACCAGGGAAGTGAGTCTCCAGAAGAAGCTCTAGAGTCTCATTACTATTTGAAGTCCTGGATCCATCCTCCCTCCTCAGGTAACCAGGAACCATTGGAGCAGTTGATAGGATATTCCTCAACCTGGACGTCTCAGAGATATCTTCTACATCACCGCAAAAGTTCCTCCACGATTCTATCTGTGCTTTCCTAAACTTACTTTTGAAGGCTCTGAATGCTGCCTTATATAAAGCCCAGTCTGCACTATCTCTAGACTTCTTTGCGCTGTTGAAAAGTCTCCTACAGTTTTGTCTGAGTCCCCTAATTTCCTCCCCCACCATGTGGGTTTTTGTTTCCCCCTGGGTCTACTGAGGGGGCAAGAGACCAATAGAGCCTTATTAAGCCGTTAGAACCTCCACAGACCTATCAATTTCGTCACACGTGCTTGTGCTTGTGGGGTTCTGAGGTAGTAGTCTAGCTACAGTCACCTTGTAGAGGTCCCAGTTTGCTTTCCTGACATTTCTTAAAGCCTTAGGGCTAGGTAGACTATCTAGAAGATCACACTGAATTACCCTATGATCCGAAAAGGAATGTTGCTCTAGAACTCTCCAATTTGAGATCCGATCAAAAATTGATTCGGACGCAAGGGTTAAGTCAAGAACTTCTTGCCTATTAGCAGTAATAAGAGTGGGTTCTGATCCTTTATTGCATACATAAAGGTTAGTCGTTACAATATATTTCATATAATGACTCACCTCGTTCATTGTCATCCGTGCTTCCCCAGATGTCATGGTGCGCAGTGGCATCTCATCCAATAATAACATCCACATGTTGAGCCTTTGCATCCACAACAAGCTTCTGTAGGTTGGCTTCTGGAAGGATCTCATGCTCATGCGCCATATAGGCCGAGACCAACCACTACCGTCCCTTGCCAGTTTCCAAGCAGACGGCCGTTAAATCCTTGTTGCTGTAATTGGGGAGAATAAATGAGCTAACATTATTCCTAATGAGGATACAAGACCTAGGTCTTCCTTCACTTACGGTATACGGCAAGCTATAATTTTCAGTCCTGAGACCACATACCAAGTCCCCGTGTGTCCAGGGTTCTTGGATCAGGACAATGTCTACTCCGCCTTTTGCAAGACGGAGCTGAAGGCTGGCCGACACCGCCCTCGAGTGATGGAGGTTAATCTGCACTATTCGTAGCATCTCTGCTACTTCTAGCGCTGGTCACCTCCACCACCGTGAAAATTTTTGATAGGTGTAGGAAGTTGGGCCATTTTAAGATTTATCAGTGTTTGATTTGGGACTCAAGGGTAGCATAACTTTGATCGATAGCTTAAATTGACAAGAGGTTCGAGTACTTTATTGTTACAAAATTTCAAGGTTTTATGACGCTCCAGTAAAAAGTGACAAGCATTTGAATGTTGCAAACTTTGATAGGTGTAGGAAGTACCGTACAGAAGTTAGGGCCATTTGAAGTCTTATCAGTATTTGATTTGGAACTCAAGGGTAGCATAGCTGTGAGCGATAGCTTAACTAACAAGAAGCTCGTGTACTTTATTGTTACAAAATTTCAAGGTTTTATGACGCTCCAGTAAAAAGTGAAAAGCATTTGAATGTTGCAAACTTTGATAGGTGTAGGACGTACCGTACAGAAGTTAGGGCCATTTGAAGTCTTATCAGTATTTGATTTGGGACTCAAGGGTAGCATAGCTTTGAGCGATAACTTAAATTGACAAGAGGCTCGAGTACTTTATTGTTACAAAATTTCAAGGTTTTATGACGCTCCAGTAAAAGTTACAAGCATTTGTATGTTGCAAACTGTGATAGGTGTAGGACGTTGCATGTAGAAGTTAGGGCCATTTAAAGTTTTATCAGTGTTTGATTTGGGACTCAATGGTAGCATAGCTTTGAGCGATAGCTTAAATTGACAAGAGGCTCGAGTACTTTATTGTTACAAAATTTCAAGGTTTTATGACGCTCCCGTAAAAAGTGACAAGCATTTGTATGTTGCAATTTTTGATAGGTGTATGGCGTTCCGCATAGAAGTTAGGGCCATTTGAACTTTTATCAGTGTTTGATTTGGGACTCAAGGGTAGCATAGCTTTGAGCGATAGCTTCAATTGACAAGAGGCTCGAGTACTTTATTGTTACAAAATTTCAAGGTTTTATGGCGCTCCAGTAAAAGTTACAAGCATTTGTATGTTGCAAACTTTGATAGGTGTAGGACGTACCGTGTAGAAGTTAGGGCCAGTGTTTGAGTTGGGACTCAAGGGTAGCATAGCTTTGAGCGATAGCTTAAATTGACAAGAGGCTCGAGTATTTTATTGTTACAAAATTTCAAGGTTTTATGACGCTCCAGTAAAAAGTTACAAGCATTTGAATGTTGCAAACTTTGATAGGTGTAGGACGTACAATATGGAAGTTAGGTACCTAGGTAGGTAAAGCGTAAAGCTTTCATTTATCTCTGGCCAGGTTTGTCTAGCTATTTTACATCCTGAAAGTTCAGACCAGCCCCTGCCCGCTGTTCCTATGGATATTGTATTTACTAAGAGCTTACATGTGGCAATAGGAATACCGAATTGCGACCTATCTGGTTCCATCGGTATGGTAGTACCGTCACTGGCAAGTTCATCCGCGTTCCCTGGAATATCTCTGTGACCGGGAACCCATCACAGATGCAGACGGGTCTGCGTAGCTATCTCGTCTAAAGATTTGCGGCAGCTCTTGAAGGCTTTTGAGGTGATAATAACCGAATCCAGGGAGCGCAAAGCAGCTTTGCTGTCGGACAGAATGCAAATATCAAGTCCAGATATCTTCTTCTTCCTTAGCCAAGACAGTGCTGCTTCTGTAGCCCTGACCTCTGCCTGAAAAACACCGCAGTGGTCGGCCATCCTAAAGGACATGTTAATATCCAAATCTTCTGAGAATACACCACCTCCCACCCTACTCTGTAGTTTGTATCCATCTGTGTAGATGTGAACCGCTTCTACATGATGGGGGATGCCATCCTTCCATTCGTCCCTGGAGGGAATGGAGATCTTGCACATACCATTGAAGGCGTACCGTGGTGTGATGTAGTCGAAATAGTCAGGAATACCCTCAAAATGTTTTAAAATGGACGCATGACCTAGGCATCACATTGATGCGTAGCTTTTACCGTGATAGCTGAGTGTGCAGCCATTTTTTCCCCAAAAAGCCTAACTGTGAATTGATTATCCTAAGCATGTTTTCAATCCACCTGCTAATGGCGGGTTCCACCTCCAAGTCTCACATCGCACCGATTATTGCATCTGATTTTATTATGTTAAAAGGTCCCTCAATGTCCAAAAGCCACTAGGTAGAACTCCTTGTTGTGCAGGAGCACTCAATACTAGAGACTAAGGAGTGTAAAGCGGTCTCCACCGATTTACCCTTAAAGTAGGCATGCTGAGAGACTGACAGCTTCTGGCTGTCTATAGTGAGCCTCCGATGAATATCTAACAACCTTTCCATGATTTTTAGACAGAAGGAGGACAGACCAATTTTTCTTAAGTCCACTGGAGCTGTGTGCGAGCTTTTGCCGGCCTTTGTTATAATAATTACCCTCACATGCTTCCATGAGTCTGGAATATACGCTAATTCAAGACAACTATTATAGATCTTTAACAGCCACTCTATTATAAGATTCTCTGACCGCTGAATTTCAATTGGAGCTACACCATCTTGGCCATATGCTTTAAATGGTTTGAAGCTATGGATAGCCCATTGCAATTTTGGTTTCGTGACTATGTCTGAGTTGACTTCAATTACATTCCCGCTGGGCTTCGTTCTCCGCGGAATGGTGCTCGAGCAACCAGGGAAGTGAGTCTCCAGAAGAAGCTCTAGAGTCTCATTACTATTTGAAGTCCTGGATCCATCCTCCCTCCTCAGGTAACCAGGAACCATTGGAGCAGTTGATAGGATATTCCTCAACCTGGACGTCTCAGAGATATCTTCTACATCACCGCAAAAGTTCCTCCACGATTCTATCTGTGCTTTCCTAAACTTACTTTTGAAGGCTCTGAATGCTGCCTTATATAAAGCCCAGTCTGCACTATCTCTAGACTTCTTTGCGCTGTTGAAAAGTCTCCTACAGTTTTGTCTGAGTCCCCTAATTTCCTCCCCCACCATGTGGGTTTTTGTTTCCCCCTGGGTCTACTGAGGGGGCAAGAGACCAATAGAGCCTTATTAAGCCGTTAGAACCTCCACAGACCTATCAATTTCGTCACACGTGCTTGTGCTTGTGGGGTTCTGAGGTAGTAGTCTAGCTACAGTCACCTTGTAGAGGTCCCAGTTTGCTTTCCTGACATTTCTTAAAGCCTTAGGGCTAGGTAGACTATCTAGAAGATCACACTGAATTACCCTATGATCCGAAAAGGAATGTTGCTCTAGAACTCTCCAATTTGAGATCCGATCAAAAATTGATTCGGACGCAAGGGTTAAGTCAAGAACTTCTTGCCTATTAGCAGTAATAAGAGTGGGTTCTGATCCTTTATTGCATACATAAAGGTTAGTCGTTACAATATATTTCATATAATGACTCACCTCGTTCATTGTCATCCGTGCTTCCCCAGATGTCATGGTGCGCAGTGGCATCTCATCCAATAATAACAGCCACATGTTGAGCCTTTGCAGCCACAACAAGCTTCTGTAGGTTGGCTTCTGGAAGGATCTCATGCTCATGCGCCATATAGGCCGAGACCAACCACTACCGTCCCTTGCCGGTTTCCAAGCAGACGGCCGTTAAATCCTTGTTGCTGTAATTGGGGAGAATAAATGAGCTAACATTATTCCTAATGAGGATACAAGACCTAGGTCTTCCTTCACTTACGGTATACGGCAAGCTATAATTTTCAGTCCTGAGACCACATACCAAGTCCCCGTGTGTCCAGGGTTCTTGGATCAGGACAATGTCTACTCCGCCTTTTGCAAGACGGAGCTGAAGGCTGGCCGACACCGCCCTCGAGTGATGGAGGTTAATCTGCACTATTCGTAGCATCTCTGCTACTTCTAGCGCTGGTCACCTCCACCACCGTGAAAATTTTTGATAGGTGTAGGAAGTTGGGCCATTTTAAGATTTATCAGTGTTTGATTTGGGACTCAAGGGTAGCATAACTTTGATCGATAGCTTAAATTGACAAGAGGTTCGAGTACTTTATTGTTACAAAATTTCAAGGTTTTATGACGCTCCAGTAAAAAGTGACAAGCATTTGAATGTTGCAAACTTTGATAGGTGTAGGAAGTACCGTACAGAAGTTAGGGCCATTTGAAGTCTTATCAGTATTTGATTTGGAACTCAAGGGTAGCATAGCTGTGAGCGATAGCTTAACTAACAAGAAGCTCGTGTACTTTATTGTTACAAAATTTCAAGGTTTTATGACGCTCCAGTAAAAAGTGAAAAGCATTTGAATGTTGCAAACTTTGATAGGTGTAGGACGTACCGTACAGAAGTTAGGGCCATTTGAAGTCTTATCAGTATTTGATTTGGGACTCAAGGGTAGCATAGCTTTGAGCGATAGCTTAAATTGACAAGAGGCTCGAGTACTTTATTGTTACAAAATTTCAAGGTTTTATGACGCTCCCGTAAAAAGTGACAAGCATTTGTATGTTGCAAACTGTGATAGGTGTAGGATGTACCGTATAGAAGTTAGGGCCATTTGAAGTTTTATCAGTGTTTGGTTTGGGACTCAAGGGTAGCATAGCTTTGAGCGATAGCTTCAATTGACAAGAGGCTCGAGTACTTTATTGTTACAAAATTTCAAGGTTTTATGACGCTCCAGTAAAAGTTACAAGCATTTGTATGTTGCAAACTTTGATAGGTGTAGGACGTTCCATGTAGAAGTTAGGGCCATTTAAAGTTTTATCAGTGTTTGATTTGGGACTCAATGGTAGCATAGCTTTGAGCGATAGCTTAAATTGACAAGAGGCTCGAGTACTTTATTGTTACAAAATTTCAAGGTTTTATGACGCTCCCGTAAAAAGTGACAAGCATTTGTATGTTGCAATTTTTGATAGGTGTATGACGTACCGTATAGAAGTTAGGGCCATTTGAAGTTTTATCAGTGTTTGATTTGGGTCTCAAGGGTAGCATAGCTTTGACCGATAGCTTCAATTGACAAGAGGCTCGAGTACTTTATTTGTATCAAATGCAACCATGCGTTTGAGTTTTCGCACATAGCGAAAATAGGTTCAGCGAGTATTTTAAAGTTTAGTTCGTTTCTGACGATGGAACTGTGCTGTTGTGCCAATGGAGCAGTGCGAGAGATCGCAAGGAGCAGTGCGGTGGTGATGTGCAGTGCACACATATGTATAATATACATACTTATATTTTAAGTGCATATGGGCCGGAATCCATGTGCAGGGAGCTGAGCCAGGAGAGCGGTGCAGAGCAGGAGCCTATATATATATATATATATATATATATATATATATATATATATATATATATATAAACAAGAGCAAGTATGAGCGGTGCCACAGGTATTCCTAGAGCCAATTTCTGTAAACATACATTCGCTGAATATATGTCTTTCTATATATTTATATACATGTATATCTGTATGTGCTAGTAATGTTTTGTTTCCAATTATATTTTGTACACATGCATCCCATACATGCCGACTTATTGTTGAGCTACATATGTATGTGCATAATTATAAGAGCAATAAAAAGTGGTTTTTCGTATGCTTTTCCACTTAAAACAATTGTGTTTTTATTTAAGTCGGATTGCAGTAAGTATTGCCATAGTTTCATTGTCGATTCGATACATTGGTCCATGTCGAGCCGGATCGTACCAGTGATCTATGCAATACAGCAAGTATGGTGCGATGCATGTGAATATGTACATATATTAAGTAGAGCTATAAGTAAATATGAGCGAAATGAAATTGCGTCTTTAATTTAGGCATTCATTTGAGATGACGTCAGAGCCATGTAAAAGAAGATCGCATATACATGCGTATGTTTGTAGTATTAAGTAGCTATGTATATACATAAATTAAGTGCAAAACTTAATTGCGCCTTTATTTTAAGCGTTCCTATGAAATCACACCAGACTCTATGTAAACGCAGATCGTATATGCATGCATGTATGCATGTATGTGCGATTGTGTACTGGCAGGGTAGGTAATAGCTATTTCTTTCCTTTGAATTCCTTTGATCCGTTGTGCCTGCGGGAAGGAAAAAGAGAGCAAGTGCAAAGCGCTAGAGGAGCATCAATTGCTGAATGCGCAATACGCATTCGGAACTTATAATATGGTATGTGAGCAGAGCGATGAGAGCACAGGCAGGTACAGAAAGAAATAGACTAAATTTCAAGAAACAAATAAATTATAGAACAATAAGATAAAATACAGTCCACGGAGTTATAGGAGCAGAGCCAACACTGCAATGCTTAAAAATAATAGACCAAGGGCGTATGTGCTCAAAGCACATACGACAAATTGGTACAGGCATTGGGCATTGGGCTTCAAGAAAGCTAAAAGAATTTAGGGGTGGGTACAATATGCGCAGGCAAGCACTATGCGACGCAGTCATAGAGATGCGCAGTATGCTGCGCTATGGCTGCCGCCTTGCTGGCGGCCGACAGTGAGGTGGCATGGCTGCGTGTGCGCGTGCTTGGTGCTGAATATTATGTGCAAATGAGCGAATGAACCAGTGCGGTTATTCTTCTCAAAATTTAAATATGAGCGAGCGAAAATTATGTGCAAATGAGCGAATAAACCAGTGCGGTTCAACTAAAAAATTAAAAATGATCGAGCGAAAATTATGTGCAAATGAGAGAATAGGCCAGTGCGGTTATTCGTCTCAAAATTTAGTTATGAGCGAGCGAAAATTATGTGCAAATGAGCGAATAAACCAGTGCGGTTATTCGTCTAAAAATTTAAAATTTGAGGGAGCATTGGTGCAAATAATTTCGTGCTAGTGAGCGAATTAACCAATGTGGTTATTCGGCTCAAAAAATTATATAAGAGCGAGCATTGGTGCAAATAATTTCGTGCTAATGAGCGAATTAACCAATGTGGTTATTCGGCTCAAAAAATTATATAAGAGCGAGCATTGGTGCAAATAATTTCGTGCTAATGAGCGAATTAACCAATGTGGTTATTCGGCTCAAAAAATTATATAAGAGCGAGCATTGGTGCAAATAATTTCGTGCTAATGAGCGAATTAACCAATGTGGTTATTCGGCTCAAAAAATTATATAATAGCGAGCTTTGTTGCAATTAATTGCGTGCTAGTGAGCGAATAAACCAATGTGGTTATGCGGCTCAAAAATTATGTAAGAGCGAGAATTGGTGCAAATAATTGTTTGCTAGTGAGCGAATAAACCAATGTGGTTATGCGGCTCAGGAAATTAAATAAGAGCGTGCTTTAGTGCTGAGCTTGTGAGCTAAGTGGGTTAATAAACCAGTGCGGTTATTCGACTCAAAAATTTTAAAGCACAAAAATGCAGTGTTGGCACGGCTGCAGAAGGAACAAGGAGGAAACAGTTTTTTCTTCTTTCAAAATTAGTTAATTTTTCTTCTTTTCTACAACAACAGAGCAACAATAACAGAGCAACACTAACAGAGAAAAATAACAGAGCAACGACAAGATGAGCTACGGGCAACACCAGTCTGCCTACAAAGCCATCCGAAGAGCAGCAGAGTACGTCATAGCTGACGAGTTTGGGCGACTAGGGTTTGATGAAGCCAAGGTGCGTTTGATTCGTTTGGAGCAACAGTGGGAGCGTTTTAATCAGCTGCGTGAGGAGTTAGCATCCCGAGCGAAGCGCGATGAGAGCGCCGATCTAGACAGATCGATGGAGCGAGCAGAGCGGCGGTACTTCGAAGCGAGCGGTGCTCTGAAGGGTAAAACTGAGCAAGTGGGCACAGCAAGGAGAGCAGAGCAGAGTGCAAAGCTGCGGATCTCACTGCAGCTGACCATGTCATTCCAACAGCATGACCTCCAGAACACTTAGGGGGAATTTGACGGCAGCGTGACCAAGTGGCACGGTTTTCGCGATTGGTTCGCCGCTGCGGCGCATAGCAATGAGCAAATAGCGGCCTCTTACAAATTCTCATATTTGAAGAAGTCACTCACCCATAAGGCAGCGCGCACGTTGGGTGATTGGGAGCTCACTGACAACGGGTACAATGAAACGTGGGAGCGGCTCAACCAAATATATGACCGCAAGTACCCGGTATGCCTTCCTGGAGGAGCAGGCCTCTGCTCTACCAGCACGGGAAGCGAGGCGAGCGCATCAATTGGAGCACGGGCGCGATCGAGCAACGGGCGCAGTACCCAAGAGCAGGGAGAGAATGGGCCACGGTGTGAGTGCAACGGGAGCAGCACCGATACGAGCAAGCCAAGACAAGCTGTGCGAGATATGCAGCGCAGATCACGCAGTGTCCAGACTTCGTGTCACTCAATTTGAGAGCTAGGCAAGAGCTAGTTGGCAAACGCAACCTGTGCCACAACTGCCTGAAGAAGGGGCATAAGGCGTCGGAGTGCTTTGCGGGGCCATTTTTACAGTGCCCAGGGGTGCAGAAGCACAATAGCGTGCTATATGCAAAAAGGGAGCCACAGCAGCAGGTGTTGGTGGCACAGCAGCCAAAGCGGGGAGCCGCCGCGACAACAATGCTGAAGGCTAAGAGCGATTGAAGGTACAGCAACCTTGTAAAGCGCGCAAGGGTAGCAGAGCCGGGGCGAAGTGCCAGCTTTAAGAGCTTTTTAAACTTTAAATTTAAAAAAAAAACATAGTAGAGCATTAAAAAAAAGAGCGAGAATGATTATTTAGAGACAGAGTTCTGGGTGCTACCAAGAGAATGTACTGGTGCCCAGTTTTGTCAGCAAGAGATTTAGTGGAGATACCCATGCATTTTAAGAATGAGGGTTTATGGGCGGATCCTGAGTTTTGGAAGGCGAGACCAGTCGAGGTACTGTTAGGAGCAAATGTGGTGGCCAGAGCCATTAAGGCGATAATGCCAAATGAGGTGCAAGGCATTGCCATATATGAGAGCATGTTTGGGCTAGTCATTTTCGGGGCACAACCCTGCGAGAGAGGTGAGGAGCAGGAAGTGGAGCAAAATTTTATGGAGACTTATACTAGAGATGAAACAGGGCGTTTTATTGTGACAATTCCAGTGAAAGAGACGGTGCAAGGTTTAGGCACTTCAAAGGCAATAGCATTGCGCAGATTTATGTACTTGGAGCGGAAATTAGAGAAAGACTCAGAGCTGAGAGAGCAATACGTAGAATTCATGAGAGAGTATGAGAGATTAGGGCATATGAAGTGCGCTATACTACCACCAAGAGTGGACGAGCCAGTTTATTATATCCCACATCACTGTTTTACCAAAAAATTTCTGGTGGTTTTTGACGCTAGCTGCCAAACAAATCGTGGCATATCTCTGAATCAAGTGCAATGTTTAGGCGATAAGTTACAAAAGGATCTTTACGAAATTGTCATGAGATTTAGGCGTCATAAGTTTTCGATATGTGTAGTCATCAAGAAGATGTTCCGACAACTACGTGTTGCCGAAAGGCAATGAAATTTGAAAGAATTTTTTGGCGAGAGCATAGTGGTGAGCCATTACGAGAATAGTGTTTAACGGTTGTAACGTAGGGAATGACTTCCTCCGCTTATAATGCTGTGCGAGCTTTAATACAATGTGCTAGGGATTCGAAAGATGAATACCCAAGAGCAGCGGACATCATAGAGAGTGACTTCTATATGGATGACTGTACTACAGGCGCACGATCTGAGCAAGAAGCAATAGTGCTCGCGAAAGAGACAGACACTGTCCTAAAAGGCGGCGGTTTGGAGCTGTGCAAATGGAAGTCGAACTCAAAAAGACTACTCAGGGCAATGAGAGCGGAAAGAGAAGAAGAGATGTTATTCCCGAGAGAAGACGAGATGACAGTGCTAGGACTGAAATGGCTGATAGAAGAAGACAAAAATTCACCCTTGTGGTGAAGACTCCTGCATTGCGAGAGAGCTAGTTTGTAATAAGCTCTGGTTATATGGACCGGAGTGGTTACGTAAATCAGAAATCAGTTGGCCAGCCAACATTTTTGAGCTGGAAAAACCAACGAAAGGGCTTAACGAGCTGGGAGCGTATCACGTGAAATATTCACGCGAGTTTTTGCAAATATTTATACCGAGCAGGGGCAAGAGCATGGCGCTGATTGACTATGCGCGAAGTCTAGAGAAGAGCATCAACATATTGAGCTACATAATCAGGTTTGTGCGAAGGCCAAGGCACAGAAAGAGGAGGCGCAGAACTCGGCACAACAACCGAGCAGAGCAAGCGCCAACAGTGGAAGAGAAATGTGAAGCAACGGAATTCCTGCTTAAGCAGGCGCAGGAGAGCGATTACAGACAAGAGATAGACAAACTAAGAGAGATTGGGCAGGTGCAAGAAGGGAGCAAAATTAGTGCGTTGAATCCAATAATGGACAACAAGGGCCTATTGAGAGCGGGCGGGCGATTCGGGAGATCAGAAGAAGCCTATGAGATGATGCTTCCGGTGATAGTGAAGGATGGTTCTCGAACAGCATGGCTGATAATGGACCACGCTCATCGTATGACTAAGCATGGTGCTGTGCAAGTGATGATGCAATTCATCAGACAAAAGTTTTGGATTCCAAAACTGCGGAGCCAATTAAGAGCTTTTCTCCACAAGCGTGGTGTGCGCGCGCTATAATCGCAGATTTGAGCAACAGCTGATGTCTGAATTGCCAGGCGACAGGGTGCAAGTGGGCAAGCCTTTTCTATATACAGGTATTGATTGCGCATGTGCTTTTAGAGCAAAGGGAGTGCAAAGAGCAGGAGAGCGAATGAGGGAGCGTAAGTGCTGGGTGGCTATATTTGTTTGCCTAAAAACAAAGGCCATTCATATTGACATTGTTTTTTATTTAACCTCTATAGACTTTATTGCTTGTTATAAGCGCTTTATTTGCAGAAGAGGGAGATGTGAGCGAATATACAGTGACAATGGTACATCATTTGTAGGGGCGGCAAGGGAGCTGAGAAGAGCACGGGAGAGCTGGCAAGTAAGAGATGTTTTTGAGCATATGAGCAACAAGGGGACAGAATGGGCATTCATGACGCCAGCAGCACCGCATCATGGCGGAATATATGAAGCTACTGTGAAGTCAATGAAGTACCACCTCACGCGCATTGCTGAGCAAAAGATTTTAACACAAGAGTAGTTATCTACCCTCCTAGTAGAGATCGAAGCAATTTTGAACTCAAGGTCTTTGACACCTTGAGTGATGATGCGGAAGATATTCAGGCCTTGACGCCAGGGCATTTTTTGATAGGGGAGCCATTGATCATTCCCTTACCATTCGTGAGCCAGCAGCAGTCAAACATGAAAGGAGCAAGTTTATGGAGAGCACGTCAGAAAATAATTGAGCATTTCTGGAAGAGATGGAGAGAGGAATATTTGACGGCGCTGCAAGAGCGTTAAAAATTGTGCAGAGAACGAGAGACAATGAGCCTGGATCAATTAGTGCTGATCAAGAGTGAACTTTTTCCACCAGCGCAATGGGCTTTGGGCTTAGTGAGCTAATAAGGAGCCGAGATGGTATAATATGTTCAGTCATTGTGCAGACGGCCACAAACCGTCTGACAAGGCCTGTTCCGAAGATATGTGTGCTTCCAATTGACCCGAGCGAATAGAGGGCGGCTTTATGAAAGCAAAGACAAGAGGTCCTTCTCTTGCTCGCGGGGACTGTATCAAATGCAACCATGCGTTTGAGTTTTCGCACATAGCGAAAATAGGTTCAGCGAGTATTTTAAAGTTTAGTTCGTTCCTGACGATGGAACTGTGCTGTTGTGCCAATGGAGCAGTGCGAGAGATCGCAAGGAGCAGTGCGGTGGTGATGTGCAGTGCACACATATGTATAATATACATACTTATATTTTAAGTGCATATGGGCCGGAATCCATGTGCCGGGAGCTGAGCCAGGAGAGCGGTGCAGAGCAGGAGCCTATATATATATATATATATATATATATATATATATATATATATATATATATATATAAACAAGAGCAAGTATGAGCGGTGCCACAGGTATTCCTAGAGCCAATTTCTGTAAACATACATTCGCTGAATATATGTCTTTCTATATATTTATATACATGTATATCTGTATGTGCTAGTAATGTTTTGTTTCCAATTATATTTTGTACACATGCATCCCATACATGCCGACTTATTGTTGAGCTACATATGTATGTGCATAATTATAAGAGCAATAAAAAGTGGTTTTTCGTATGCTTTTCCACTTAAAACAATTGTGTTTTTATTTAAGTCGGATTGCAGTAAGTATTGCCATAGTTTCATTGTCGATTCGATACATTATTGTTACATAATTTCAAGGTTTTATAACGCTCCAGTAAAAAGTTACAAAACTTTGTATGTTGCAAACTTTGATAGGTGTAGGACGTACCGTATAGAAGTTAGGGACATTTGAAGTTTTATCAGTGTTTGATTTGGGACTCCAGGGTAGCATACCTTTGAGCGATAGCTTAAATTGATAACAGGCTCGAGTACTTTATTGTTACAAAATTTCAAGGTTTTATGACGCTCCAGTAAAAAGTTACAAGCATTTTTATGTTGCAAACTTTGATAGGTGTAGGACGTACCGTATAGAAGTTAGGGCCATTGAAGTTTTATCAGTGTTTGATTTGGGACTCAAGGGTAGCATAGCTTTGAGCGATAGCTTAAATTGACAAGAGGCTCGAGTACTTTATTGTTACAAAATTTCAAGGTTTTATGACGCTCCAGTAAAAAGTTACAAGCATTTGAATGTTGCAAACTTTGATAAGTGTAGGTCGTACCGTACAGAAGTAAGGGCCATTTGAAGTCTTATCAGTATTTGATTTGGAACTCAAGGGTAGCATAGCTTTGAGCGATAGCTTAAATTGACAAGAAGCTCGAGTACTTTATTGTTACATAATTTCAAGGTTTTATAACGCTCCAGTAAAAAGTTACAAAACTTTGTATGTTGCAAACTTTGATAGGTGTAGGACGTACCGTATAGAAGTTAGGGTCATTTGCAGTTTTATCAGTGTTTGATTTGGGACTCAAGGGTAGCATAGCTTTGAGCGATAGCTTAAATTGACAAGAGGCTCGAGTACTTTATTGTTACAAAATTTCAAGGTTTTATGACGCTCCCGTAAAAAGTGACAAGCATTTGTATGTTGCAAACTGTGATAGGTGTAGGATGTACCGTATAGAAGTTAGGGCCATTTGAAGTTTTATCAGTGTTTGGTTTGGGACTCAAGGGTAGCATAGCTTTGAGCGATAGCTTCAATTGACAAGAGGCTCGAGTACTTTATTGTTACAAAATTTCAAGGTTTTATGACGCTCCAGTAAAAGTTACAAGCATTTGTATGTTGCAAACTTTGATAGGTGTAGGACGTTCCATGTAGAAGTTAGGGCCATTTAAAGTTTTATCAGTGTTTGATTTGGGACTCAATGGTAGCATAGCTTTGAGCGATAGCTTAAATTGACAAGAGGCTCGAGTACTTTATTGTTACAAAATTTCAAGGTTTTATGACGCTCCCGTAAAAAGTGACAAGCATTTGTATGTTGCAATTTTTGATAGGTGTATGACGTACCGTATAGAAGTTAGGGCCATTTGAAGTTTTATCAGTGTTTGATTTGGGTCTCAAGGGTAGCATAGCTTTGACCGATAGCTTCAATTGACAAGAGGCTCGAGTACTTTATTGTTACAAAATTTCAAGGTTTTATGACGCTCCAGTAAAAGTTAAAAGCATTTGTATGTTGCAAATTTTGATAGGTATAGGATGCACCGTGTAGAAGTTAGGGCCAGTGTTTGAGTTGGGACTCAAGGGTAGCATAACTTTGAGCGATAGCTTAAATTGACAAGAGGCTCGAGTACTTTATTGTTACATAATTTCAAGGTTTTATAACGCTCCAGTAAAAAGTTACAAAACTTTGTATGTTGCAAACTTTGATAGGTGTAGGACGTACCGTATAGAAGTTAGGGACATTTGAAGTTTTATCAGTGTTTGATTTGGGACTCAAGGGTAGCATAGCTTTGAGCGATAGCTTAAATTGACAACAGGCTCGAGTACTTTATTGTTACAAAATTTCAAGGTTTTATGACGCTCCAGTAAAAAGTTACAAGCATTTTTATGTTGCAAACTTTGATAGGTGTAGGACGTACCGTATAGAAGTTAGGGCCATTTGAAGTTTTATCAGTGTTTGATTTGGGGCTCAAGGGTAGCATAGCTTTGAGCGATAGCTTAAATTGACAAGAGGCTCGAGTACTTTATTGTTACAAAATTTCAAGGTTTTATGACGCTCCAGTAAAAAGTTACAAGCATTTGTATGTTGCAAACTTTGATCGGTGTAGGACATACCGTATAGAAGTTAGGGCCATTTGAAGTTTTATCAGTGTTTGAGTTGGGACTCAAGGGTAGCATAGCTTTGAGCGATAGCTTAAATTGACAAGAGGCACGAGTACTTTATTGTTACAAAATTTCAAGGTTTTATGACACTCCAGTAAAAAGTTACAAGCATTTGTAAGTTGCAAACTTTGATAGGTGTAGGACGTACCGTATAGACGTTAGGGCCACTTGAAGATTTATCAGTGTTTGATTTGGGAATCAAGGGTAGCATAACTTTGAGCGATAGCTTAAATTGGCAAGAGGCTCGAGTACTTTATTGTTACAAAATTTCAAGGTTTTATGACGCTCCAGTAAAAAGTTACAAGCATTTGTATGTTGCAAACTTTGATAGGTATAGGATGCACCGTATAGAAGTTATGGCCATTTGAAGTTTTATCAGTGTTTGATTTGGGACTCAAGGGTAGCATAGCTTTGAGCGATAGCTTAAATTGACAAGAGGCTCGAGTATTTTATTGTTACAAAATTTCAAGGTTTTATGACGCTCCAGTAAAAAGTTACAAGCATTTGAATGTTGCAAACTTTGATAAGTGTAGGTCGTACCGTACAGAAGTAAGGGCCATTTGAAGTCTTATCAGTATTTGATTTGGGACTCAAGGGTAGCATAGCTTTGAGCGATAGCTTAAATTGACAAGAGGCTCGAGTACTTTATTGTTACATAATTTCAAGGTTTTATAACGCTCCAGTAAAAAGTTACAAAACTTTGTATGTTGCAAACTTTGATAGGTGTAGGACGTACCGTATAGAAGTTAGGGACATTTGAAGTTTTATCAGTGTTTGATTTGGGACTCCAGGGTAGCATAGCTTTGAGCGATAGCTTAAATTGACAACAGGCTCGAGTACTTTATTGTTACAAAATTTCAAGGCTTTATGACGCTCCAGTAAAAAGTTACAAGCATTTTTATGTTGCAAACTTTGATAGGTGTAGGACGTACCGTATAGAAGTTAGGGCCATTGAAGTTTTATCAGTGTTTGATTTGGGACTCAAGGGTAGCATAGCTTTGAGCGATAGCTTAAATTGACAAGAGGCTCGAGTACTTTATTGTTACAAAATTTCAAGGTTTTATGACGCTCCAGTAAAAAGTTACAAGCATTTGAATGTTGCAAACTTTGATAAGTGTAGGTCGTACCGTACAGAAGTAAGGGCCATTTGAAGTCTTATCAGTATTTGATTTGAAACTCAAGGGTAGCATAGCTTTGAGCGATAACTTAAATTGACAAGAGGCTCGAGTACTTTATTGTTACATAATTTCAAGGTTTTATAACGCTCCAGTAAAAAGTTACAAAACTTTGTATGTTGCAAACTTTGATAGGTGTAGGACGTACCGTATAGAAGTTAGGGTCATTTGCAGTTTTATCAGTGTTTGATTTGGGACTCAAGGGTAGCATAGCTTTGAGCGATAGCTTAAATTGACAAGAGGCTCGAGTACTTTATTGTTACAAAATTTCAAGGTTTTATGACGCTCCCGTAAAAAGTGACAAGCATTTGTATGTTGCAAACTGTGATAGGTGTAGGATGTACCGTATAGAAGTTAGGGCCATTTGAAGTTTTATCAGTGTTTGGTTTGGGACTCAACGGTAGCATAGCTTTGAGCGATAGCTTCAATTGACAAGAGGCTCGAGTACTTTATTGTTACAAAATTTCAAGGTTTTATGACGCTCCAGTAAAAGTTACAAGCATTTGTATGTTGCAAACTTTGATAGGTGTAGGACGTTCCATGTAGAAGTTAGGGCCATTTAAAGTTTTATCAGTGTTTGATTTGGGACTCAATGGTAGCATAGCTTTGAGCGATAGCTTAAATTGACAAGAGGCTCGAGTACTTTATTGTTACAAAATTTCAAGGTTTTATGACGCTCCCGTAAAAAGTGACAAGCATTTGTAATGTTGCAATTTTTAATAGGTGTATGACGTACCGTATAGAAGTTAGGGCCATTTGAAGTTTTATCAGTGTTTGATTTGGGTCTCAAGGGTAGCATAGCTTTGACCGATAGCTTCAATTGACAAGAGGCTCGAGTACTTTATTGTTACAAAATTTCAAGGTTTTATGACGCTCCAGTAAAAGTTAAAAGCATTTGTATGTTGCAAATTTTGATAGGTATAGGATGCACCGTGTAGAAGTTAGGGCCAGTGTTTGAGTTGGGACTCAAGGGTAGCATAACTTTGAGCGATAGCTTAAATTGACAAGAGGCTCGAGTACTTTATTGTTACATAATTTCAAGGTTTTATAACGCTCCAGTAAAAAGTTACAAAACTTTGTATGTTGCAAACTTTGATAGGTGTAGGACGTACCGTATAAAAGTTAGGGACATTTGAAGTTTTATCAGTGTTTGATTTGGGACTCAAGGGTAGCATAGCTTTGAGCGATAGCTTAAATTGACAACAGGCTCGAGTACTTTATTGTTACAAAATTTCAAGGTTTATGACGCTCCAGTAAAAATTTACAAGCATTTTTATGTTGCAAACTTTGATAGGTGTAGGACGTACCGTATAGAAGTTAGGGCCATTTGAAGTTTTATCAGTGTTTGATTTGGGACTCAAGGGTAGCATAGCTTTGAGCGATAGCTTAAATTGACAAGAGGCTCGAGTACTTTATTGTTACAAAATTTCAAGGTTTTATGACGCTCCAGTAAAAAGTTACAAGCATTTGTATGTTGCAAACTTTGATCGGTGTAGGACATACCGTATAGAAGTTAGGGCCATTTGAAGTTTTATCAGTGTTTGATTTGGGACTCAAGGGTAGAATTGCTTTGAGCGATAGCTTAAATTGACAAGAGGCTCGAGTACTTTATTGTTACAAAATTTCAAAATTTTATGACGCTCCAGCAAAAAGTTACAAGCATTGGTATGTTGCACACTTTGATAGGTGTAGGACGTACCGTATAGAAGTTAGGGACATTTGAAGTTTTATCAGTGTTTGATTTGGGACTCAAGGGTAGCATAGCTTTGAGCGATAGCTTAAATTGACAACAGGCTCGAGTACTTTATTGTTACAAAATTTCAAGGTTTTATGACGCTCCAGTAAAAATTTACAAGCATTTTTATGTTGCAAACTTTGATAGGTATAGGATGCACCGTATAGAAGTTAGGGCCATTTGAAGTTTTATCAGTGTTTGATTTGGGATTCAAGGGTAGCATAGCTTTGAGCGATAGCTTAAATTCACAAGAGGCTCGAGTACTTTATTGTTACAAAATTTCAAGGTTTTATGACGCTCCAGTAAAAAGTTACAAGCATTTGTATGTTACAAACTTTGATAGGTGTAGGACGTACCGTATAGAAGTTAGGGTCATTTGCAGTTTTATCAGTGTTTGATTTGGGACTCAAGGGTAGCATAGCTTTGAGCGATAGCTTAAATTGACAAGAGGATCGAGTACTTTATTGTTACAAAATTTCAAGGTTTTATGACGCTCCCGTAAAAAGTGACAAGCATTTGTATGTTGCAAACTGTGATAGGTGTAGGATGTACCGTATAGAAGTTAGGGCCATTTGAAGTTTTATCAGTGTTTGATTTGGGACTCAAGGGTAGCATAGCTTTGAGCGATAGCTTCAATTGACAAGAGGCTCGAGTACTTTATTGTTACAAAATTTCAAGGTTTTATGACGCTCCAGTAAAAGTTAAAAGCATTTGTATGTTGCAAACTTTGATAGGTATAGGATGCACCGTGTAGAAGTTAGGGCCAGTGTTTGAGTTGGGACTCAATTGTAGCATAGCTTTGAGCGATAGCTTAAATTGACAAGAGGCACGAGTACTTTATTGTTACAAAATTTCAAGGTTTTATGACACTCCAGTAAAAAGTTACAAGCATTTGTAAGTTGCAAACTTTGATAGGTGTAGGACGTACCGTATAGACGTTAGGGCCACTTGAAGATTTATCAGTGTTTGATTTGGGAATCAAGGGTAGCATAACTTTGAGCGATAGCTTAAATTGGCAAAGAGGCTCGAGTACTTTATTGTTACAAAATTTCAAGGTTTTATGACGCTCCAGTAAAAAGTTACAAGCATTTGTATGTTGCAAACTTTGATAGGTATAGGATGCACCGTATAGAAGTTAGGGCCATTTGAAGTTTTATCAGTGTTTGATTTGGGACTCAAGGGTAGCATAGCTTTGAGCGATAGCTTAAATTGACAAGAGACTCGAGTACTTTATTGTTACAAAATTTCAAGGTTTTATGACGCTCCAGTAAAAAGTTACAAGCATTTGTATGTTGCAAACTTTGATAGGTATAGGATGCACCGTATAGAAGTTATGGCCATTTGAAGTTTTATCAGTGTTTGATTTGGGACTCAAGGGTAGCATAGCTTTGAGCGATAGCTTAAATTGACAAGAGGCTCGAGTAATTTATTGTTACAAAATTTCAAGGTTTTATGACGCTCCAGTAAAAAGTTACAAGCATTTGAATGTTGCAAACTTTGATAAGTGTAGGTCGTACCGTACAGAAGTAAGGGCCATTTGAAGTCTTATCAGTATTTGATTTGGACTCAAGGGTAGCATAGCTTTGAGCGATAGCTTAAATTGACAAGAGGCTCGAGTACTTTATTGTTACATAATTTCAAGGTTTTATAACGCTCCAGTAAAAAGTTACAAAACTTTGTATGTTGCAAACTTTGATAGGTGTAGGACGTACCGTATAGAAGTTAGGGACAGTTGAAGTTTTATCAGTGTTTGATTTGGGACTCAAGGGTAGCATAGCTTTGAGCGATAACTTAAATTGACAACAGGCTCGAGTACTTTATTGTTACAAAATTTCAAGGTTTTATGACGCTCCAGTAAAAAGTTACAAGCATTTTTATGTTGCAAACTTTGATAGGTGTAGGACGTACCGTATAGAAGTTAGGGCCATTTGAAGTTTTATCAGTGTTTGATTTGGGACTCAAGGGTAGCATAGCTTTGAGCGATAGCTTAAATTGACAAGCGGCTCGTGTACTTTATTGTTACAAAATTTCAAGGTTTTATGACGCTCCAGTAAAAAGTTACAAGCATTTGTATGTTGCAAACTTTGATCGGTGTAGGACATACCGTATAGAAGTTAGGGCCATTTGAAGTTTTATCAGTGTTTGATTTGGGACTCAAGGGTAGCATTGCTTTGAGCGATAGCTTAAATTGACAAGAGGCTCGAGTACTTTATTGTTACAAAATTTCAAAATTTTATGACGCTCCAGCAAAAAGTTACAAGCATTGGTATGTTGCAAACTTTGATAGGTATAGGATGCACCGTATAGAAGTTAGGGTCATTTGCAGTTTTACCAGTGTTTGATTTGGGACTCAAGGGTAGCATAGCTTTGAGCGATAGCTTAAATTGACAAGAGGCTCGAGTACTTTATTGTTACAAAATTTCAAGGTTTTATGACGCTCCCGTAAAAAGTGACAAGCATTTGTATGTTGCAAACTGTGATAGGTGTAGGATGTACCGTATAGAAGTTAGGGCCATTTGAAGTTTTATCAGTGTTTGGTTTGGGACTCAAGGGTAGCATAGCTTTGAGCGATAGCTTCAATTGACAAGAGGCTCGAGTACTTTATTGTTACAAAATTTCAAGGTTTTATGACGCTCCAGTAAAAGTTACAAGCATTTGTATGTTGCAAACTTTGATAGGTGTAGGACGTTCCATGTAGAAGTTAGGGCCATTTTAAGTTTTATCAGTGTTTGATTTGGGACTCAATGGTAGCATAGCTTTGAGCGATAGCTTAAATTGACAAGAGGCTCGAGTACTTTATTGTTACAAAATTTCAAGGTTTTATGACGCTCCCGTAAAAAGTGACAAGCATTTGTATGTTGCAATTTTTGATAGGTGTATGACGTACCGTATAGAAGTTAGGGCCATTTGAAGTTTTATCAGTGTTTGATTTGGGACTCAAGGGTAGCATAGCTTTGAGCGATAGCTTCAATTGACAAGAGGCTCAAGTACTATATTGTTACAAAATTTCAAGGTTTTATGACGCTCCAGTAAAAGTTAAAAGCATTTGTATGTTGCAAACTTTGATAGGTATAGGATGCACCGTGTAGAAGTTAGGGTCAGTGTTTGAGTTGGGACTCAAGGGTAGCATAGCTTTGAGCGATAGCTTAAATTGACAAGAGGCACGAGTACTTAATTGTTACAAAATTTCAAGGTTTTATGACACTCCAGTAAAAAGTTACAAGCATTTGTAAGTTGCAAACTTTGATAGGTGTAGGACGCACCGTATAGACGTTAGGGCCACTTGAAGATTTATCAGTGTTTGATTTGGGAATCAAGGGTAGCATAACTTTGAGCGATAGCTTAAATTGGCAAGAGGCTCGAGTACTTTATTGTTACAAAATTTCAAGGTTTTATGACGCTCCAGTAAAAAGTTACAAGCATTTGTATGTTGCAAACTTTGATAGGTATAGGATGCACCGTATAGAAGTTAGGGCCATTTGAAGTTTTATCAGTGTTTGATTTGGGACTCAAGGGTAGCATAGCTTTGAGCGATAGCTTAAATTGACAAGAGGCTCGAGTACTTTATTGTTACAAAATTTCAAGGTTTTATGACGCTCCAGTAAAAAGTTACAAGCATTTGAATGTTGCAAACTTTGATATGTGTAGGTCGTACCGTACAGAAGTAAGGGCCATTTGAAGTCTTATCAGTATTTGATTTGGGACTCAAGGGTAGCATTGCTTTGAGCGATAGCTTAAATTGACAAGAGGCTCGAGTACTTTATTGTTACATAATTTAAAGGTTTTATAACCCACGCTCCAGTAAAAAGTTACAAAACTTTGTATGTTGCAAACTTTGATAGGTGTAGGACGTACCGTATAGAAGTTAGGGACATTTGAAGTTTTATCAGTGTTTGATTTGGGACTCAAGGGTAGCATAGCTTTGAGCGATAGCTTAAATTGACAAGAGGCTCGAGTACTTTATTGTTACAAAATTTCAAGGTTTTAAGACGCTCCAGTAGAAAGTTACAAGCATTTGTATGTTGCAAACTCTGATCGGTGTACCGTATAGAAGTTAGGGCCATTTGAAGTTTTATCAGTGTTTGATTTGGGACTCAAGGGTAGCATTGCTTTGAGCGATAGCATAAATTGACAAGAGGCTCGAGTACTTTATTGTTACAAAATTTCAAAATTTTATGACGCTCCAGCAAAAAGTTACAAGCATTGGTATGTTGCAAACTTTGATAGGTATAGGATGCACCGTATAGAAGTTAGGGCCATTTGAAGTTTTATCAGTGTTTGATTTGGGATTCAAGGGTAGCATAGCTTTGAGCGATAGCTTAAATTCACAAGAGGCTCGTGTACTTTAATGTAACAAAATTTCAAGGTTTTATGACGCTCCCGTAAAAAGTGACAAGCATTTGTATGTTGCAAACTGTGATAGGTGTAGGATGTACCGTATAGAAGTTAGGGCCATTTGAAGTTTTATCAGTGTTTGGTTTGGGACTCAAGGGTAGCATAGCTTTGAGCGATAGCTTCAATTGACAAGAGGCTCGAGTACTTTATTGTTACAAAATTTCAAGATTTTATGACGCTCCAGTAAAAGTTACAAGCATTTGTATGTTGCAAACTTTGATAGGTATAGGATGCACCGTGTAGAAGTTAGGGCCAGTGTTTGAGTTGGGACTCAAGGGTAGAATAGCTTTGAGCGATAGCTTAAATTGACAAGAGGCACGAGTACTTAATTGTTACAAAATTTCAAGGTTTTATGACACTCCAGTAAAAAGTTACAAGCATTTGTAAGTTGCAAACTTTGATAGGTGTAGGACGTACCGTATAGACGTTAGGGCCACTTGAAGATTTATCAGTGTTTGATTTGGGAATCAAGGATAGCATAACTTTGAGCGATAGCTTAAATTGGCAAGAGGCTCGAGTACTTTATTGTTACAAAATTTCAAGGTTTTATGACGCTCCAGTAAAAAGTTACAAGCATTTGTATGTTGCAAACTTTGATAGGTATAGGATGCACCGTATAGAAGTAAGGGCCATTTGAAGTTTTATCAGTGTTTGATTTGGGACTCAAGGGTAGCATAGCTTTGAGCGATAGCTTAAATTGACAAGAGGCTCGAGTACTTTATTGTTACAAAATTTCAAGGTTTTATGACGCTCCAGTAAAAAGTTACAAGCATTTGAATGTTGCAAACTTTGATATGTGTAGGTCGTACCGTACAGAAGTAAGGGCCATTTGAAGTCTTATCAGTATTTGATTTGGGACTCAAGGGTAGCATTGCTTTGAGCGATAGCTTAAATTGACAAGAGGCTCGAGTACTTTATTGTTCCATAATTTAAAGGTTTTATAACCCACGCTCCAGTAAAAAGTTACAAAACTTTGTATGTTGCAAACTTTGATAGGTGTAGGACGTACCGTATAGAAGTTAGGGACATTTGAAGTTTTATCAGTGTTTGATTTGGGACTCAAGGGTAGCATAGCTTTGAGCGATAGCTTAAATTGACAAGAGGCTCGAGTACTTTATTGTTACAAAATTTCAAGGTTTTATGACGCTCCAGTAGAAAGTTACAAGCATTTGTATGTTGCAAACTCTGATCGGTGTACCGTATAGAAGTTAGGGCCATTTGAAGTTTTATCAGTGTTTGATTTGGGACTCAAGGGTAGCATTGCTTTGAGCGATAGCATAAATTGACAAGAGGCTCGAGTACTTTATTGTTACAAAATTTCAAAATTTTATGACGCTCCAGCAAAAAGTTACAAGCATTGGTATGTTGCAAACTTTGATAGGTATAGGATGCACCGTATAGAAGTTAGGGCCATTTGAAGTTTTATCAGTGTTTGATTTGGGATTCAAGGGTAGCATAGCTTTGAGCGATAGCTTAAATTCACAAGAGGCTCGAGTACTTTATTGTAACAAAATTTCAAGGTTTTATGACGCTCCCGTAAAAAGTGACAAGCATTTGTATGTTGCAAACTGTGATAGGTGTAGGATGTACCGTATAGAAGTTAGGGCCATTTGAAGTTTTATCAGTGTTTGGTTTGGGACTCAAGGGTAGCATAGCTTTGAGCGATAGCTTCAATTGACAAGAGGCTCGAGTACTTTATTGTTACAAAATTTCAAGATTTTATGACGCTCCAGTAAAAGTTACAAGCATTTGTATGTTGCAAACTTTGATATGTGTAGGACGTACCGTGTAGAAGTAGGGCCATATAAAGTTCTATCAGTGTTTGATTTGGGACTCAAGGGTAGCATAGCTTTGAGCGAAAAGTTACAAACATTTGTATATTGCAAACTTTGATAGGTGTAGGACGTACCGTATAGAAGTTAGGGCCATTTGAAGATTTATCAGTGGTTGATTTGGGACTCAAGGGTAGCATAACTTTGAGCGATAGCTTAAATTGACAAGAGGCTCGAGTACTTTATTGTTACAAAATTTCAAGGTTTTATGACGCTCCAGTAAAAAGTTACAAGCATTTGTATGTTGCAAACTTTGATAGGTATAGGACGCACCGTATAGAAGTTAGGGCCATTTGAAGTTTTATCAGTGTTTGATTTGGGACTCAAGGGTAGCATAGCTTTGAGCGATAGCTTCAATTGACAAGAGGCTTGAGTACTTTATTGTTACAAAATTTCAAGGTTTTATGACGCTCCAGTAAAAGTTACAGGTATTTGTATGTTGCAAACTTTGATAGGTGTAGGACGTACCGTGTATAAGTTAGGGCCATTTAAAGTTTTATCAGTGTTTGATTTGGGACTCAAGGGTACCATAGCTTTCAGCGATAGCTTAAATTGACAAGAGGCTCGCGTACTTTATTGTTACAAAATTTCAAGGTTTTATGACGCTCCCGTAAAAAGTGACAAGCATTTGTATGTTGCAAACTTTGATAGGTGTAGGACGTACCGTGTAAAAGTTAGGGCCATTTAAAGTTTTATCAGTGTTTGATTTGGGACTCAAGGGTACCATAGCTTTCAGCGATAGCTTAAATTGACAAGAGGCTCGAGTACTTTATTGTTACAAAATTTCAAGGTTTTATGACGCTCCAGTAAAAAGTTACAAGCATTTGAATGTTGCAAACTTTGATATGTGTAGGTCGTACCGTACAGAAGTAAGGGCCATTTGAAGTCTTATCAGTATTTGATTTGGGACTCAAGGGTAGCATTGCTTTGAGCGATAGCTTAAATTGACAAGAGGCTCGAGTACTTTATTGTTACATAATTTCAAGGTTTTATAACGCTCCAGTAAAAAGTTACAAAACTTTGTATGTTGCAAACTTTGATATGTGTAGGACGTACCGTGTATAAGTTAGGGCCATTTAAAGTTTTATCAGTGTTTGATTTGGGACTCAAGGGTACCATAGCTTTCAGCGATAGCTTAAATTGACAAGAGGCTCGCGTACTTTATTGTTACAAAATTTCAAGGTTTTATGACGCTCCCGTAAAAAGTGACAAGCATTTGTATGTTGCAAACTTTGATAGGTGTAGGACGTACCGTGTAAAAGTTAGGGCCATTTAAAGTTTAATCAGTGTTTGATTTGGGACTCAAGGGTAGCATTGCTTTGAGCGATAGATTAAATTGACAAGAGGCTCCAGTACTTTATTGTTACAAAATTTCAAAATTTTATGACGCTCCAGCAAAAAGTTACAAGCATTGGTATGTTGCAAACTTTGATAGGTATAGGATGCATCGTATAGAAGTTAGGGCCTTTTGAAGTTTTATCAGTGTTTGATTTGGGATTCAAGGGTAGCATAGCTGTGAGCGATAGCTTAAATTCACAAGAGGCTCGAGTACTTTATTGTTACAAAATTTCAAGGTTTTATGACGCTCCAGTAAAAAGTTACAAGCATTTGTATGCTGCAAACTTTGATAGGTATAGGACGCACCGTATAGAAGTTAGGGCCATTTGAAGTTTTATCAGTGTTTGATTTGGGACTCAAGGGTAGCATTGCTTTGAGCGATAGCTTAAATTGACAAGAGGCTCGAGTACTTTATTGTTACAAAATTTCAAAATTTTATGACGCTCCAGCAAAAAGTTACAAGCATTGGTATGTTGCAAACTTTGATAGGTATAGGATGCATCGTATAGAAGTTAGGGCCTTTTGAAGTTTTATCAGTGTTTGATTTGGGATTCAAGGGTAGCATAGCTTTGAGCGATAGCTTAAATTCACAAGAGGCTCGAGTACTTTATTGTTACAAAATTTCAAGGTTTTATGACGCTCCAGTAAAAAGTTACAAGCATTTGTATGCTGCAAACTTTGATAGGTATAGGACGCACCGTATAGAAGTTAGGGCCATTTGAAGTTTTATCAGTGTTTGATTTGGGACTCAAGGGTAGCATAGCTTTGAGCGATAGCTTCAATTGACAAGAGGCTCGAGTACTTTATTGTTACAAAATTTCAAGGTTTTATGACGCTCCAGTAAAAGTTACAGGTATTTGTATGTTGCAAACTTTGATAGGTGTAGGACGTACCGTGTATAAGTTAGGGCCATTTAAAGTTTTATCAGTGTTTGATTTGGGACTCAAGGATACCATAGCTTTCAGCGATAGCTTAAATTGTCAAGAGGCTCGAGTACTTTATTGTTACAAAATTTCAAGGTTTTATGACGCTCCCGTATAAAGTGACAAGCATTTGTATGTTGCAATTTTTGGTAGATGTAGAACCTGCCGTGTAGAAGTTAGGGCCATATAAAGTTTGATCAGTATTTGATTTGGGACTCAAGGGTAGCATAGCTATGAGCGATAGCTTAAATTGACAAGAGGCTCGAGTACTTTATTGTTACAAAATTTCAAGGTTTTATGACACTCCAGTAAAAAGTTACAAGTATTTGTATGTTGCAAACTTTGATAGGTGTAGGACGTACCGTACAGAAGAAGGGCCATTTGAAGTCTTATCAGTGTTTCATTTGGGACTCAAGGGTAGCATAGCTTTGAGTTATAGCTTAAATTGACAAGACGCTCGAGTACTTTATTGTTACAAGATTTCAAGGTTTTATGACACTCCAGCAAAAAGTTACAAGCATTTGTATGTTGCAAACTTTGATAGGTATAGGATGCACCGTATATAAGTTAGGGCCATTTGAAGTGTTATCAGTGTTTGATTTGGGACTCAAGGGTAGCATAGCTTTGAGCGATAGCTTAATTGACAAGAGGCTCGAGTACTTTATTGTTACATAATTTCAAGGTTTTATGGCGCTCCTGTAAAAAGTTACAAGCATTTGTATGTTGCAAACTTTGATAGGTGTAGGACGTACCGTATAGAAGTTAGGGACATTTGAAGTTTTATCAGTATTTGATTTGGGACTCAAGGGTAGCATAGCTTTGAGCGATAGCTTCAATTGACAAGAGGCTCGAGTACTTTATTGTTACAAAATTTCAAGGTTTTATGACGCTCCAGTAAAAGTTACAAGCATTTGTATGTTGCAAACTTTGATAGGTGTAGGACGTACCGTGTGGAAGTTAGGGCCATTTAAAGTTTTATCAGTGCTTGATTTGGGACTCCAGGGTAGCATAGCTTTGAGCATTGCACCGTATAGAAGTTAGGGCCATTTGAAGTCTTATCAGTACTCAAGGGTAGCATAGCTTTGAGCGATAGCTTAAATTGACAAGAGGCTCGAGTACTTTATTGTTCCAAATTTCAAGGTTTTATGACGGTCCAGTAAAAAGTTACAAGCAGTTGTATGTTGCAAACTTTGATAGCTTTCGGATGCACCGTATAGAAGTTAGGGCCATTTGAAGTCTTATCAGTATTTGATTTGTGACTTAAGGATAGCCTAGCATTGAGCGATAGCTTAAATTGACAAGAGGCTCGAGTACTTTATTGTTACAAAATTTCAAGGTTTTATGACACTCCAGTAAAAAGTTACAAGCATTTGTATGTTGCAAACTTTGATAGGTGTAGGACGTACCGTATAGAAGTTAGGGACATTTGAAGTTTTATCAGTATTTGATTTGGGACTCAAGGGTAGCATAGCTTTGAGCGATAGCTTAATTGACAAGAGGCTCGAGTACTTTATTGTTACATAATTTCAAGGTTTTATGGCGCTCCTGTAAAAAGTTACAAGCTTTTGTATTTTGCAAATTTTGATAGGTGTAGGACGTACCGTGTAGAAGTTAGGGCCATTTAAAGTTTTATCAGTGTTTCATTTGGGACTCAAGGGTAGCATAACTTTGAGCGATAGCTTAAATTGACAAGAGGCTCGAGTACTTTATTGTTACAAAATTTCAAGGTTTTATGACGCTCCAGTAAAAAGTTATAAGCATTTGTATGTTGCAAACTTTGATAGGTGTAGGACGTACCGTACAGAAGTAAGGGCCTTTTGAAGTCTTATCAGTATTTGATTTGGGACTCAAGTGTAGCATAGCTTTGAGCGATAGCTTAAATTGACAAGAGGCTCGAGTACTTTATTGTTACAAAATTTCAAGGTTTTATGACGCTCTAGTAAAAAGTTACAAGCATTTGTATGTTGCAAACTTTGATAGGTGTGGGACGTACCGTATAGAAGTTAGGGCCATTTGAAGTTTTGTTAGTTTTGATTGAGGACTCAAGGGTAGCATAGCTTTGAGCGATAGCTTAAATTGACAAGAGGCTCGAGTACTTTATTGTTACAAAATTTCAAGGTTTTATGACGCTCCCGTAAAAAGTTACAAGCATTTGTATGTTACAAACTTTGATAGGTGTAGGACGTACCGTATAGAAGTTAGGGCCATTTGAAGTTTTATCAGTGTTTGCTTTGAGACTCAAGGGTAGCATAGCTTTGAGCGATAGCTTAAATTGACAAGAGGCTCGAGTACTTTATTGTTACAAAATTTAAAGGTTTTATGACGCTCCAGTAAAAAGTTACAAGCATTTGTATGTTACAAACTTTGATAGGTGTAGGACGTACCGTATAGAAGTTAGGGCAATTTGCAGTTTCATCAGTGTTTGATTTGGGACTCAAGGGTAGCATAGCTTTGAGCGATAGCTTAAATTGACAAGCGGCTCGAGTACTTTATTGTTACAAAACGTAAAGGTTTTATGACGCTCCAGTAAAAAGTTACAAGCATTTGTATGTTGCAAACTTTGATAGGTGTAGAACGTACCGTATTGAAGTTAGGGCCATTTGAAGTTTTATCAGTGTTTCATTTTGGACTCAAGGGTAGCATAGCTTTGAGCGATAGCTTAAATTGACAAGACACTCGAGTACTTTATTGTTACAAAATTTCAAGGTTTTATGACGCTTCAGCAAAAAGTTTCAAGCATTTGTATGTTGCAAACTTTGATAGGTGTAGGACGTACCGTATAGAAGTTAGGGCCATTTGAAGTTTTATCAGTGTTTGATTTGGGACTCAAAGGTAGCAAAGCTTTGAGCGATAGCTTATTTGACAAGAGGCTCGAGTACTTTATTGTTACAAAATTTCAAGGTTTTATGACGCTCCAGTAAAAGCTACCAGCATTTGTATGTTGCAAACTTTGATAGGTGTGGGACGTACCGTGTGGAAGTTAGGGCCATTTAAAGTTTTATCAGTGTTTGATTTGGGACTCCAGGGTAGCATAGCTTTGAGCGTTGCACCGTATAGAAGTTAGAGCCATTTGAAGTCTTATCAGTACTCAAGGGTAGCATAGCTTTGAGCGATAGCTTAAATTGACAAGAGGCTAGAGTACTTTATTGTTCCAAATTTTCAAGGTTTTATGTCCAGTGTAGGACGTACCGTGTAGAAGTTAGGGCCATTTAAAGTTTTATCAGTGTTTCATTTGGGACTCAAGGGTAGCATAGCTTTGAGCGGTAGCTTAAATTGACAAGAGGCTCGATTACTTTATTGTTACAAAATTTCAAGGTTTTATGACACTCCAGTAAAAAGTTACAAGTATTTGTATGTTGCAAACTTTGATAGGTGTAGGACGTACCGTATAGACGTTAGGGCCATTTGAAGATTTATCAGTGTTTGATTTGGGACTCAAGGGTAGCATAACTTTGAGCGATAGCTTAAATTGACAAGAGGCTCGAGTACTTTATTGTTACAAAATTTCAAGGTTTTATGACGCTCTAGTAAAAAGTTACAAGCATTTGTATGTTGCAAACTTTGATAGGTGTGGGACGTACCGTATAGAAGTTAGGGCCATTTGAAGTTTTGTTAGTTTTGATTGAGGACTCAAGGGTAGCATAGCTTTGAGCGATAGCTTAAATTGACAAGAGGCTCGAGTACTTTATTGTTACAAAATTTCAAGGTTTTATGACGCTCCCGTAAAAAGTTACAAGAATTTGTATGTTACAAACTTTGATAGGTGTAGGACGTACCGTATAGAAGTTAGGGCCATTTGAAGTTTTATCAGTGTTTGCTTTGGGACTCAAGGGTAGCATAGCTTTGAGCGATAGCTTAAATTGACAAGAGGCTCGAGTACTTTATTGTTACAAAATTTAAAGGTTTTATGACGCTCCAGTAAAAAGTTACAAGCATTTGTATGTTACAAACTTTGATAGGTGTAGGACGTACCGTATAGAAGTTAGGGCAATTTGCAGTTTCATCAGTGTTTGATTTGGGACTCAAGGGTAGCATAGCTTTGAGCGATAGCTTAAATTGACAAGCGGCTCGAGTACTTTATTGTTACAAAACGTAAAGGTTTTATGACGCTCCAGTAAAAAGTTACAAGCATTTGTATGTTGCAAACTTTGATAGGTGTAGAACGTACCGTATTGAAGTTAGGGCCATTTGAAGTTTTATCAGTGTTTCATTTTGGACTCAAGGGTAGCATAGCTTTGAGCGATATCTTAAATTGACAAGACACTCGAGTACTTTATTGTTACAAAATTTCAAGGTTTTATGACGCTTCAGCAAAAAGTTTCAAGCATTTGTATGTTGCAAACTTTGATAGGTGTAGGACGTACCGTATAGAAGTTAGGGCCATTTGAAGTTTTATCAGTGTTTGATTTGGGACTCAAGGGTAGCAAAGCTTTGAGCGATAGCTTATTTGACAAGAGACTCGAGTACTTTATTGTTACAAAATTTGAAGGTTTTATGACGCTCCAGAAAAAAGCTACAAGCATTTGTATGTTGCAAACTTTGATAGGTGTAGGTTGTACCGTATAGAACTTAGGGACATTTGAAGTTTTATCAGTGTTTGATTTGGGACTCAAGGGTAGCATAGCTTTGAACGATAGCTTCAATTGACAAGAGGTTCGAGTACTTTATTACTTTAGTACTTTATTGTTACAAAATTTCAAGGTTTTATGACGCTCCAGTAAAAAGTTACAAGCATTTGTATGTTGCAAACTATGATAGGTATAGGACGTACCGTATAGAAGTTAGGGACATTTGAAGTTTTATTAGTGTTTGATTTGGGACTCAAGGGTAGCATAGCTTTGAGCGATAGCTTCAATTGATAAGAGGCTCGAGTACTTTATTGTTACAAAATTTCAAGGTTTTATGACGCTCCAGTAAAAGTTACAAGCATTTGTATGTTGCAAACTTTGATAGGTGTAGGACGTACCGTCTAGAAGTTAGGACCATTTAAAGTTTTATCAATGTTTGATTTGGGACTCCAGGGTAGCATAGCTTTGAGCGATAGCTTAAATTGACAAGAGGCAAGAGTACTTTATTGTTACAAAATTTCAAGGTTTTATGACACTCCATTAAAAAGTTACAAGCATTTGTATGTTGCAAACTTTGATAGGTGTAGGACGTACCATATAGACGTTAGGGCCATCTGAAGTTTTATCAGTGTTTGATTTGGGACTCAAGGGTAGCAAAGCTCTGAGCGATAGTTTAAATTGACAAGAGGCTCGAGTACTTTATTGTTAAAAAATTTCAAGGTTTTATGGCGCTCCAGAAAAAAGTTACAAGCATTTGTATGTTGCAAACTTTGATAGGTGTAGGTCGTACCGTATAGAACTTAGGGACATTTGAAGTTTTATCAGTGTTTGATTTGGGACTCAAGGGTAGCATAGCTTTGAGCGATAGCTTTAATTGACAAGACGCTCGAGTACTTGATTGTTACAAAATTTCAAGGTTTTATGACGCTCCAGTAAACAGTTACAAGCATTTGTATGTTGCAAACTTTGATAGGTATAGGATGCACCGTATAGAAGTTAGGGCCATTCGAAGTTTTATCAGTGTTTGATTTGGGAGTCAATGGTAGCATAACTTTGAGCGATAGCTTAAATTGACAAGAGGCTCGAGTAATTTATTGTTACAAAAATTTCAAGGTTTTATGAGGCTCCAGTAAAAAGTTACAAGCATTTGAATGTTGCAAACTTTGATAGGTGTAGGACGTACCGTATAGAAGTTAGGGCCATTTGAAGTCTTATCAGTATTTGATTTGGGACTCAAGGGTAGCATAGCATTGAGCGATAGCTTAAATTGACAAGAGGCTCGAGTACTTTATTGTTACAAAATTTCAAGTTTTATGACACTCCAGCAAAAAGTTACAAGCGTTTGTATGTTGCAAACTTTGATAGGTGTAGGACGTACCGTATAGAAGTTAGGGCCATTTGAAGTTTTATCAGTGTTTGATTTGGAACTGAAGGGTAGCATAGCTTTGAGCGATAGCTTAAATTGACAAGAGGCTCGAGTACTTTATTGTTACATAATTTCAAGGTTTTATGACGCTCCAGTAAAAAGTTACAAGCATTTGTATGTTGCAAACTTTGATAGGTGTAGGACGTACCGTATAGAAGTTAGGGACATTTGAAGTTTTATCAGTGTTTGATTTGGGACTCAAGGGTAGCATAGCTTTGAGCGATAGCTTCAATTGACAAGAGGCTCGAGTACTTTATTACTTTAGTACTTTATTGTTACAAAATTTCAAGGTTTTATGACACTCCAGTAAAAAGTTACAAGCATTTGTATGTTGCAAAGTTTGATAGGTATAGGATGCACCGTATAGAAGTTAGGGCCATTTGAAGTTTTATCAGTGTTTGATTTGGGACTCAAGGGTAGCATAGCTTTGAGCGATAGCTTCAATTGACAAGAGGCTCGAGTACTTTATTACTTTAGTACTTTATTGTTACAAAATTTCAAGGTTTTATGACGCTCCAGTAAAAAGTTACAAAACTATGTATGTTGCAAACTTTGATAGATGTAGGACGTACCGTATAGAAGTTAGTGACATTTGAAGTTTTATCAGTGTTTGATTTGGGACTCAAGGGTAGCAGAGCTTTGAGCGATAGCTTCAATTGACAAGAGGCTTGAGTACTTTATTGTTACAAAATTTCAAGGTTTTATGACGCTCCAGTAAAAAGTTACAAAACTATGTATGTTGCAAACTTTGATAGATGTAGGACGTACCGTATAGAAGTTAGTGACATTTGAAGTTTTATCAGTGTTTGATTTGGGACTCAAGAGTAGCATAGCTTTGAGCGATAGCTTCAATTGACAAGAGGCTTGAGTACTTTATTGTTACAAAATTTCAAGGTTTTATGACGCTCCAGTAAAAGTTACAAGCATTTGTATGTTGCAAACTTTGACAGGTGTAGGACGTACCGTGTAGAAGTTAGGGCCATTTAAAGTTTTATCAGTGTTTGATATGGCACTCCAGGGTAGCATAGCTTTGAGCGATATCTTAAATTGACAAGAGGCTGGAGTACTTTATTGTTACACAATTTCAAGGTTTTATGACACTCCAGTAAAAAGTTACAAGCATTTGTATGTTGCAAACTTTGATAGGTGTAGGACGTACCGTATAGACGTTAGGGCCATTTGAAGTTTTATCAGTGTTTGATTTGGGACTCAAGGGTAGCAAAGCTTTGAGCGATAGTTTAAATTGACAAGAGGCTCGAGTACTTTATTGTTACAAAATTTCTAGGTTTTATGGAGCTCCAAAAAAAGTTACAAGCATTTGTATGTTGCAAACTTTTATAGGTGTAGGTCGTACCGTATAGAACTTAGGGACATTTGAAGTTTTATCAGTGTTTGATTTGGGACTCAAGGGTAGCATAGCTTTGAGCGATAGCTTAAATTGACAAGAGGCTCGAGTATTTTATTGTTATCAAATTTAAAGGTTTTATGACGCTCCAGTAAAAAGTTACAAGCATTTGTATGTTGCAATCTTTGATTCGGTGTAGGATGTACCGTATAGAAGTTAGGGCCATTTGAAGTTTTATAAGTGTTTGATTTGGGACTCAAGGGTAGCATAGCTTTGAGCGATAGCTTAAATTGACAAGACGCTCGAGTACTTTATTGTTACAAAATTTCAAGGTTTTATGACGGTCCAGTAAAAAGTTACAAGCATTTGTATGTTGCAAACTTTGATAGGTATAGGATGCACCGTATAGAAGTTAGGGCCATTTGAAGTTTTATCAGTGTTTGATTTGGGACTCAAGGGTAGCATAGCTTTGAGCGATAGCTTCAATTGACAAGAGGCTCGAGTACTTTATTGCTACAAAATTTCAAGGTTTTATGACGCTAGAGTAAAAAGTTACAAGCATTTGTATGTTGCAAACTTTGATAGGTATAGAATGCACCGTATAGAAGTTAGGGCCATTTGAAGTCTTATCAGTATTTGATTTGGGACTCAAGGATAGCCTAGCATTGCGCGATAGCTTAAATTGATAAGAGGCTCGAGTACTTTATTGTTACAAAATTTCAAGGTTTTATGACACTCCAGTAAAAAGTTACAAGCATTTGTATGTTGCAAACTTTGATAGGTATAAGATGCACCGTATAGAAGTTAGGGCCATTTGAAGTTTTATCAGTGTTTGTTTTGAGACTCAAGGGTAGCAAAGCTTTGAGCGATAGCTTAAATTGACAAGAGGCTCGAGTACTTTATTGTTACATAATGTCAAGGTTTTATGACGTCCCAGTAAAAAGTTACAAAACTTTGTTTGTTGCAAACTTCGATAGGTGTAGGACGTACCGTATAGAAGTAAGGGACATGTGAAGTTTTATCAGTGTTTGATTTGGGACTCAAGGGTAGCATAGCTTTGAGCGATAGCTTAAATTGACAACAGGCTCGAGTACTTTATTGTTACAAAATTTCAAGGTTATATGACGCTCCAGTAAAAAGTTACAAGCATTTTTATGTTGCAAACTTTGATAGGTGTAGGACGTACCGTATAGAATTTAGGGCCATTTGAAGTTTTATCAGTGTTTGATTTGGGACTCCAGGGTAGCATAGCTTTGAGCGATAGCTTAAATTGACAAGAGGCTCGAGTACATTATTGTTACAAAATTTCAAGGTTTTATGACACTCCAGTAAAAAGTTACAAGCATTTGTATGTTGCAAACTTTGATAGGTGTTGGACGTACCATATAGACGTTAGGGCCATTTGAAGATTTATCAGTGTTTGATTTGAGACTCAAGGGTAGCATAGCTTTGAGCGATAGCTTAAATGGACAAGAGGCTCGAGTACTTTATTGTTACAAAATTTCAAGGTTTTATGACGCTCCAGTAAAAAGTTACAAGCATTTGTATGTTGCAAACTTTGCTAGGTATAGGATGCACCGTATAGAAGTTAGGGCCATTTGAAGTCTTATCAGTATTTGATTTGGGACTCAAGGATAGCCTAGCATTGCGCGATAGCTTAAATTGACAAGAGGCTCGAGTACTTTATTGTTACAAAATTTCAAGGTTTTATGACGCTCCAGTAAAAAGTTACAAGCATTTGTTTGTTGCAAACTTTGATAGGTGTAGGACGTACCGTGTAGACGTTAGGGCAATTTAAAGTTTTATAAGTGTTTGATTTGGGACTCCAGGGTAGCATAGCTTTGAGCGATAGCTTAAATTGACAAAGAGGCTCGAGTACTTTATTGTTACAAAATTTCAAGGTTTTATGACACACCAGTAAAAAGTTACAATTATTTGTATGTTGCAAATGTTGATAGGTATAGGACGTACCGTATAGACGTTAGGGCCATTTGAAGATTTATCAGTTTTTGATTTGGGAATCAAGGGTAGCATAGCTTTGAGCGATAGCTTAAATTGACAAGAGGCTCGAGTACTTTATTGTTACAAAATTTCAAGATTTTATGACGCTCCAGTAAAAAGTTACATGCATTTATATGTTGCAAACTTTGGTAGGTATAGGATGCACCGTATAGCAGTTAGGGCCATTTGAAGTCTTATAAGTATTTGATTTGGGACTCAAGGATAGCCTAGCATTGCGCGATAGCTTAAATTGACAAGAGGCTCGAGTACTTTATTGTTACAAAATTTCAAGGTTTTATGACGCTCCAGTAAAAAGTTACAAGCATTTGAATGTTGCAAACTTTTATAGGTGTAGGATGTACCGTATAGAAGTTAGGGCCATTTGAAGTTTTATCAGTGTTTGATTTGGGACTCTAGGGTACCAAAGCTTTGAGCGATAGCTAAAATTGACAAGAAGCTCGAGTACTTTATTGTTACATAATTTCAAGGCTTTATGACGCTCCAGTAAAAAGTTACAAGCATTTGTATGTTGCAAACTTTGATAGGTGTAGGACGTACCGTATAGAAGTTAGGGACATTTGAAGTTTTATCAGTGTTTGATTTGGGACTCAAGGGTAGCATAGCTTTGAGCGATAGCTTCAATTGACAAGAGGCTCGAGTACTTTATTACCTTAGTACTTTATTGTTACAAAATTTCAAGGTTTTATGACGCTCCAGTAAAAAGTTACAAGCATTTGTATGTTGCAAACTTTGATAGGTATAGGACGTACCGTATAAAATTTAGGGCCATTTGAAGTATTATCAGTGTGTGATTTGGGACTCCAGGGTAGCATAGCTTTGAGCGATAGCTTAAATCGACAAGAGGCTCGAGTACTTTATTGTTACAAAATTTCAAAGTTTTATGACGCTCCAGTAAAAAGTTACAAGCATTTGTATGTTGCAACCTTTGATAGGAGAAGTACGCGCCGTATAGAAGTTAGGGCCATTTGAAGTTTTATCAGTGTTTGAGTTGGGACTCAAGGGTAGCATAGCTTTGAGCAATAGCTTAAATTGACAAGAGGCTCGAGTACTTTATTGTTACAAACTTTCAAGGTTTTATGACGCTCCAGTAAAAAGTTACAAGCATTTGTATGTTGCAAACTTTGCTAGGTGTAGGACGCACCGTATAGAAGTTAGGGCCATTTGAAGTTTTATCAGTGTTTGATTTGGGACTCAAGGGTAGCATAGCTTTGAGCGATAGCTTAAATTGACAAGAGGCTCGAGTACTTTATTGTTACAAAATTTCAAGGTTTTATGACGCTCCAGTAAAAAGATACAAGCATTTGTATGTTGCAAACTTTGATAGGTGTAGGACGTACCGTATAGAAGTTAGGGCCATTTGAAGTTTTATCAGTATTTGATTTGGGACTCAAGGGTAGCATAGCTTTGAGCGATAGCTTAAATTGACAAGAGGCTCGAGTACTTTATTGTTACAAAAATTCAAGGTTTTATGACGCTCCAGTAAAAAGTTACAAGCATTTGTACATATGTTGCAAACTTTGATAGGTGTAGGACGTACCGTATAGAAGTTAGGGCCATTTGAAGTTTTATCAGTGTTTTATTTGGACTCAAGGGTAGCATAGCTTTGAGCGATAGCTTAAATTGACAAAAGGCTCGAGGACTTTATTGTTACAATATGTCAAGGGTTTATGACGCTCCAGTAAAAAGTTACAAGCATTTGTATGTTGCAGCCTTTGATAGGAGAAGGGCGAACCGTATAGAAGTTAGGGCCATTTGAAGTATTATCAGTGTTTGATTTGAGACTCAAGGGTAGTATAGCTTTGAGCGATAGCTTAAATGGACAAGAGGCTCGAGTACTTTATTGTTACAAAATTTCAAGGTTTTATGACGCTCCAGTAAAAAGTTACAAGCATTTGTATGTTGCAAACTTTGCTAGGTATAGGATGCACCGTATAGAAGTTAGGGCCATTTGAAGTCTTATCAGTATTTGATTTGGGACTCAAGGATAGCCTAGCATTGCGCGATAGCTTAAATTGACAAGAGGCTCGAGTACTTTATTGTTACAAAATTTCAAGGTTTTATGACGCTCCAGTAAAAAGTTACAAGCATTTGTATGTTGCAAACTTTGATAGGTGTAGGACGTACCGTGTAGACGTTAGGGCAATTTAAAGTTGTATAAGTGTTTGATTTGGGACTCCAGGGTAGCATAGCTTTGAGCGATAGCTTAAATTGACAAAGAGGCTCGAGTACTTTATTGTTACAAAATTTCAAGGTTTTATGACACTCCAGTAAAAAGTTACAATTATTTGTATGTTGCAAATGTTGATAGGTATAGGACGTACCGTATAGACGTTAGGGCCATTTGCAGATTTATCAGTTTTTGATTTGGGAATCAAGGGTAGCATAGCTTTGAGCGATAGCTTAAATTGACAAGAGGCTCGAGTACTTTATTGTTACAAAATTTCAAGATTTTATGACGCTCCAGTAAAAAGTTACATGCATTTGTATGTTGCAAACTTTGGTAGGTATAGGATGCACCGTATAGCAGTTAGGGCCATTTGAAGTCTTATAAGTATTTGATTTGGGACTCAAGGATAGCCTAGCATTGCGCGATAGCTTAAATTGACAAGAGGCTCGAGTACTTTATTGTTACAAAATTTCAAGGTTTTATGACGCTCCAGTAAAAAGTTACAAGCATTTGAATGTTGCAAACTTTTATAGGTGTAGGATGTACCGTATAGAAGTTAGGGCCATTTGAAGTTTTATCAGTGTTTGATTTGGGACTCTAGGGTACCAAAGCTTTGAGCGATAGCTAAAATTGACAAGAAGCTCGAGTACTTTATTGTTACATAATTTCAAGGCTTTATGACGCTCCAGTAAAAAGTTACAAGCATTTGTATGTTGCAAACTTTGATAGGTGTAGGACGTACCGTATAGAAGTTAGGGACATTTGAAGTTTTATCAGTGTTTGATTTGGGACTCAAGGGTAGCATAGCTTTGAGCGATAGCTTCAATTGACAAGAGGCTCGAGTACTTTATTACCTTAGTACTTTATTGTTACAAAATTTCAAGGTTTTATGACGCTCCAGTAAAAAGTTACAAGCATTTGTATGTTGCAAACTTTGATAGGTATAGGACGTACCGTATAAAATTTAGGGCCATTTGAAGTATTATCAGTGTGTGATTTGGGACTCAAGGGTAGCATAGCTTTGAGCGATAGCTTAAATCGACAAGAGGCTCGAGTACTTTATTGTTACAAAATTTCAAAGTTTTATGACGCTCCAGTAAAAAGTTACAAGCATTTGTATGTTGCAACCTTTGATAGGAGAAGTACGCGCCGTATAGAAGTTAGGGCCATTTCAAGTTTTATCAGTGTTTGAGTTGGGACTCAAGGGTAGCATAGCTTTGAGCAATAGCTTAAATTGACAAGAGGCTCGAGTACTTTATTGTTACAAACTTTCAAGGTTTTATGACGCTCCAGTAAAAAGTTACAAGCATTTGTATGTTGCAAACTTTGCTAGGTGTAGGACGCACCGTATAGAAGTTAGGTCCATTTGAAGTTTTATCAGTGTTTGATTTGGGACTCAAGGGTAGCATAGCTTTGAGCGATAGCTTAAATTGACAAGAGGCTCGAGTACTTTATTGTTACAAAATTTCAAGGTTTTATGACGCTCCAGTAAAAAGTTACAAGCATTTGTATGTTGCAAACTTTGATAGGTGTAGGACGTACCGTATAGAAGTTAGGGCCATTTGAAGTTTTATCAGTATTTGATTTGGGACTCAAGGATAGCATAGCTTTGAGCGATAGCTTAAATTGACAAGAGGCTCGAGTACTTTATTGTTACAAAATTTCAAGGTTTTATGACGCTCCAGTAAAAAGTTACAAGCATTTGTACATATGTTGCAAACTTTGATAGGTGTAGGACGTACCGTATAGAAGTTAGGGCCATTTGAAGTTTTATCAGTGTTTTATTTGGACTCAAGGGTAGCATAGCTTTGAGCGATAGCTTAAATTGACAAAAGGCTCGAGGACTTTATTGTTACAATATGTCAAGGTTTTATGACGCTCCAGTAAAAAGTTACAAGCATTTGTATGTTGCAGCCTTTGATAGGAGAAGGGCGAACCGTATAGAAGTTAGGGCCATTTGAAGTATTATCAGTGTGTGATTTGGGACTGAAGGGTAGCATAGCTTTGAGCGATAGCTTAAATTGACAAGAGGCTCGAGTACTTTATTGTTACAAAATTTCAAAGTTTTATGACGCTCCAGTGAAAAGTTACAAGCATTTGTATATTGCAAACTTTGATAGGTGTAGGACGTACCGTATAGAAGTTAGGGCCATTTGAAGTTTTATCAGTGTTTGATTTGGGACTCAAGGGTAGCATAGCTTTGAGCGATAGCTTAAATTGACAAGAGGCTCGAGTACTTTATTGTTACAAAATTTCAAGGTTTTATGACGCTCCAGTAAAAAGTTACAAGCATTTGTATGTTGCAAACTTTGATAGGTGTAGGACGTACCGTATAGAAGTTAGGGCCATTTGAAGTTTTATCAGTATTTGATTTGGGACTCAAGGGTAGCATAGCTTTGAGCGATAGCTTAAATTCACAAGAGGCTCGAGTACTTTATTGTTACATAATTTCAAGGTTTTATGTCGCTCCAGTAAAAAGTTACAAGCATTTGTATGTTGCAAACTTTGATAGGTGTAGGACGTACCGTATAGAAGTTAGGGCCATTTGAAGTTTTATCAGTGTTTGATTTGGGACTCAAGGGTAGCATAGCTTTGAGCGATAGCTTAAATTGACACGAAGCTCGAGTACTTTAATGTTATAAAATTTCAAGGTTTTATGACGCTCCAGTAAAAACTTACAAGCATTTGTATGTTGCAAGCTTTGATAGGTGTAGGACGTACCGTAAAGAAGCTAGGGCCATTTGAAGTTTTATCAGTGTTTTATTTGGACTCAAGGGTAGCATAGCTTTGAGCGATAGCTTAAATTGACAAAAGGCTCGAGCACTTTATTGTTACAATATGTCAAGGTTTTATGACGTTCCAGTAAAAAGTTACAAGCATTTGTATGTTGCAAACTTTGATAGGTGTAGGACGTACCGTATAGAAGTTAGGGCCATTTGAAGTTTTATCAGTGTTTGATTTGGGACACAAGAGTAGCATAGCTTTGAGCGATAGCTTAAATTGACAAGAGGTTCGAGTACTTTATTGTTACAAAATTTCAAAGTTTTATGACGCTCCAGTAAAAAGTTACAAGCATTTGTATGTTGCAAACTTTGATAGGAGAAGGGCGAACCGTATAGAAGTTAGGGCCATTTGAAGTCTTATCAGTGTTTGATTTGGGACTCAAGGGTAGCATAGCTTTGAGCAAAAGCTTAAATTGGCAAGAAGCTCGAGTACTTTATTGTTACAAACTTTCAAGGTTTTATGACGCTCCAGTAAAAAGTTACAAGCATTTGTATGTTGCAAACTTTGATAGGTGTAGGACGTACCGTATAGAAGTTAGGGCCATTTGAAGTTTTATCAGTATTTGATTTGGGACTCAAGGGTAGCATAGCTTTGAGCGATAGCTTAAATTGACAAGAGGCTCGAGTACCTTATTGTTACAAAATGTCAATGTTTTATGACGCTCCAGTAAAAAGTTACAAGCATTTGTATGTTGCAAACTTTGATAGGTGTAGGACGTACCGTATACAAGTTAGGGCCATTTGAAGTTTTATCAGTGTTTTATTTGAGACTCAAGGGTAGCATAGCTTTGAGGGATATCTTAAATTGACAAGAGGCTCGAGTACTTTATTGTAACAAAATTTCAAGGCTTTATGACGCTCCAGTAAAAAGTTACAAGTATTTGTATGTTGCAAACTTTGATAGGTGTAGGACGTACCGTATAGAAGTTAGGGCCATTTGAAGTTTTATCAGTATTTGATTTGGGACTCAAGGGTAGCAAAGCTATGAGCGATAGCTTAAATTGCAAAGAGGCTGGAGTATTTTATTATTACAAAATTTCAAGGTTTTATGACGCTCCAGTAAAAAGTTACAAGCATTTGTATATTGGAAACTTTGATAGGTGTAGGATGTACCGTACAGAAGTTAGGGCCATTTGAAGTTTTATCAGTGTTTGATTTGGGACTCAAGGGTAGCATAGCTTTGAACGATAGCTTAAATTGACAAGAGGCTCGAGTACTTTGCTGTTACAAAATTTCAAGGTTTTATGACGCTCCAGTAAAAAGTTACAAGCATTTGTATGTTGCAAACTTTGATAGGTGTAGGACGTAGCGTATAGATGTTAGGGCCATTTGAAGTCTTATCAGTGTTTGATTTGGGACTCAAGGGTAGCATAGCTTTGAGCAATAGCTTAAATTGACAAGAGGCTCGAGTACTTTATTGTTACAAACTTTCAAGGTTTTATGACGCTCCAGTAAAAAGTTACAAGCATTTGTAAGTTGCAAACTTTGCTAGGTGTAGGACGTACCGTATAGAAGTTAGGGCCATTTGAAGTTTTATCAGTGTTTGATTTGGGACTCAAGGGTAGCATAGCTTTGAGCGATAGCTTAAATTGACAAGAGGCTGGAGTATTTTATTGTTACAAAATTTCAAGGTTTTATGACGCTCCAGTAAAAAGTTACAAGCATTTGTATGTTACAAACTTTGATAGGTGTAGGACGTACCGTATAGAAGTTAAGGCCATTGGAAGTTTTATCAGTATTTGATTTGGGACTCAAGGGTAGCATAGCTTTGAGCGATAGCTTAAATTGGCAAGAAGCTCGAGTACTTTATTGTTACAAACTTTCAAGGTTTTATGACGCTCCAGTAAAAAGTTACAAGCATTTGTATGTTGCAAACTTTGCTAGGTGTAGGACGCACCGTATAGAAGTTAGGGCCATTTGAAGTTTTATCAGTGTTTGATTTGGGACTCAAGGGTAGCATAGCTTTGAGCGATAGCTTAAATTGACAAGAGGCTCGAGTACTTTATTGTTACAAAATTTCAACGTTTTATGACCCTCCAGTAAAAAGTTACAAGCATTTGTATGTTGCAAACTTTGATAGGTGTAGGACGTACCGTATAGAAGTTAGGGCCATTTGAAGTTTTGTCAGTATTTGATTTGGGACTCAAGGGTAGCATAGCTTTGAGCGATAGCTTAAATTGACAAGAGGCTCGAGTACTTTATTGTTACAAAATTTCAAGGTTTTATGACGCTCCAGTAAAAAGTTACAAGCATTTGTATGTTGCAAACGTTGATAGGTGTAGGACGTACCGTATAGAAGTTAGGGCCATTTGAAGTTTTATCAGTGTTTTATTTGGACTCAAGGGTAGCATAGCTTTGAGCGATAGCTTAAATTGACAAAAGGCTCGAGGACTTTATTGTTACAATATGTCAAGGTTTTATGACGCTCCAGTAAAAAGTTACAAGCATTTGTATGTTGCAACCTTTGATAGGAGAAGGGCGATCCGTATAGAAGTTAGGGCCATTTGAAGTATTAACAGTGTGTGATTTGGGACTCAAGGGTAGCATAGCTTTGAGCGATAGCTTAAATTGACAAGAGGCTCGAGTACTTTATTGTTACAAAATTTCAAAGTTTTATGACGCTCCAGTGAAAAGTTATAAGCATTTGTACATATATTGCAAACTTTGATAGGTGTAGGACGTACCGTATAGAAGTTATTGCCATTTGAAGTTTTATCAGTGTTTGATTTGGGACTCAAGGGTAGCATAGCTTTGAGCGATAGCTTAAATTGACAAGAGGCTCGAGTACTTTATTGTTACAAAATTTCAAGGTTTTATGACGCTCCAGTAAAAAGTTACAAGCATTTGTATGTTGCAAACTTTGATAGGTGTAGGACGTACCGTATAGAAGTTAGGGTCATTTGAAGTTTTATCAGTATTTGATTTGGGACTCAAGGGTAGCATAGCTTTGAACGACAGCTTAAATTGACAAGAGGCTCGAGTACCTTATTGTTACAAAATGTCAAGGTTTTATGACGCTCCAGTAAAAAGTTACAAGCATTTGTATGTTGCAACCTTTGATAGGAGAAGTACGCGCCGTATAGAAGTTAGGGCCATTTGAAGTTTTATCAGTGTTTGATTTGGGACTCAAGGGTAGCATAGCTTTGAAAAATAGCTTAAATTGACAAGAGGCTCGAGTACTTTATTGTTACAAACTTTCAAGGTTTTATGACGCTCCAGTAAAAAGTTACAAGCATTTGTATGTTGCAAACTTTGATAGGTGTAGGACGTACCGTATAGAAGTTAGGGCCATTTGAAGTTTTATCAGTATTTGATTTGGGACTCAAGGGTAGCATAGCTTTGAGCGATAGCTTAAATTCACAAGAGGCTCGAGTACTTTATTGTTACATAATTTCAAGGTTTTATGACGCTCCAGTAAAAAGTTACAAGCATTTGTATGTTGCAAACATCGATAGGTGTAGGACGTACCGTATAGAAGTTAGGGCCATTTGAAGTTTTATCAGTGTTTGATTTGGGACTCAAGCGTAGCATAGCTTTGAGCGATAGCTTAAATTGACATGAAGCTCGAGTACTTTAATGTTATAAAATTTCAAGGTTTTATGACGCTCCAGTAAAAACTTACAAGCATTTGTATGTTGCAAACTTTGATAGGTGTAGGACGTACCGTATATAAGTTAGGGCCATTTGAAGTTTTATCAGTGTTTTATTTGGACTCAAGGGTAGCATAGCTTTGAGCGATAGCTTAAATTGACAAAAGGCTCGAGGACTTTATTTTTACAATATGTCAAGGTTTTATGACGCTCCAGTGAAAAGTTACAAGCATTTGTATGTTGCAAACTTTGATAGGTGTAGGACGCACCGTATAGAAGTTAGGGCCATTTGAAGTTTTATCAGTGTTTGATTTGGGACACAAGAGTAGCATAGCTTTGAGCGATAGCTTAAATTGACAAGAGGTTCGAGTACTTTATTGTTACAAAATTTCAAAGTTTTATGACGCTCCAGTAAAAAGTTACAAGCATTTGTATGTTGCAACCTTTGATAGGAGAAGGGCGAACCGTATAGAAGTTAGGGCCATTTGAAGTCTTATCAGTGTTTGATTTGGGACTCAAGGGTAGCATAGCTTTGAGCAAAAGCTTAAATTGGCAAGAAGCTCGAGTACTTTATTGTTACAAACTTTCAAGGTTTTATGACGCTCCAGTAAAAAGTTACAAGCATTTGTATGTTGCAAACTTTGATAGGTGTAGGACGTACCGTATAGAAGTTAGGGCCATTTGAAGTTTTATCAGTATTTGATTTGGGACTCAAGGGTAGCATAGCTTTGAGCGATAGCTTAAATTGACAAGAGGCTCGAGTACCTTATTGTTACAAAATGTCAATGTTTTATGACGCTCCAGTAAAAAGTTACAAGCATTTGTATGTTGCAAACTTTGATAGGTGTAGGACGTACCGTATACAAGTTAGGGCCATTTGAAGTTTTATCAGTGTTTTATTTGAGACTCAAGGGTAGCATAGCTTTGAGGGATATCTTAAATTGACAAGAGGCTCGAGTACTTTATTGTAACAAAATTTCAAGGCTTTATGACGCTCCAGTAAAAAGTTACAAGTATTTGTATGTTGCAAACTTTGATAGGTGTAGGACGTACCGTATAGAAGTTAGGGCCATTTGAAGTTTTATCAGTATTTGATTTGGGACTCAAGGGTAGCAAAGCTATGAGCGTTAGCTTAAATTGCAAAGAGGCTGGAGTATTTTATTATTACAAAATTTCAAGGTTTTATGACGCTCCAGTAAAAAGTTACAAGCATTTGTATATTGCAAACTTTGATAGGTGTAGGATGTACCGTACAGAAGTTAGGGCCATTTGAAGTTTTATCAGTGTTTGATTTGGGACTCAAGGGTAGCATAGCTTTGAACGATAGCTTAAATTGACAAGAGGCTCGAGTACTTTGCTGTTACAAAATTTCAAGGTTTTATGACGCTCCAGTAAAAAGTTACAAGCATTTGTATGTTGCAAACTTTGATAGGTGTAGGACGTACCGTATAGAAGTTAGGGCCATTTGAAGTCTTATCAGTGTTTGATTTGGGACTCAAGGGTAGCATAGCTTTGAGCAATAGCTTAAATTGACAAGAGGCTCGAGTACTTTATTGTTACAAACTTTCAAGGTTTTATGACGCTCCAGTAAAAAGTTACAAGCATTTGTAAGTTGCAAACTTTGCTAGGTGTAGGACGTACCGTATAGAAGTTAGGGCCATTTGAAGTTTTATCAGTGTTTGATTTGGGACTCAAGGGTAGCATAGCTTTGAGCGATAGCTTAAATTGACAAGAGGCTGGAGTATTTTATTGTTACAAAATTTCAAGGTTTTATGACGCTTCAGTAAAAAGTTACAAGCATTTGTATGTTGCAAACTTTGATAGGTGTAGGACGTACCGTATAGAAGTTAGGGCCATTGGAAGTTTTATCAGTATTTGATTTGGGACTCAACGGTAGCATAGCTTTGAGCGATAGCTTAAATTGGCAAGAAGCTCGAGTACTTTATTGTTACAAACTTTCAAGGTTTTATGACGCTCCAGTAAAAAGTTACAAGCATTTGTATGTTGCAAACTTTGCTAGGTGTAGGACGCACCGTATAGAAGTTAGGGCCATTTGAAGTTTTATCAGTGTTTGATTTGGGACTCAAGGGTAGCATAGCTTTGAGCGATAGCTTAAATTGACAAGAGGCTCGAGTACTTTATTGTTACAAAATTTTAAGGTTTTATGACGCTCCAGTAAAAAGTTACAAGCATTTGTATATTGCAAACTTTGATAGGTGTAGGACGTACCGTATAGAAGTTAGGGCCATTTGAAGTTTTATCAGTATTTGATTTGGGACTCAAGGGTAGCATAGCTTTGAGCGATAGCTTAAATTGACAAGAGACTCGAGTACTTTATTGTTACAAAATTTCAAGGTTTTATGACGCTCCAGTAAAAAGTTACAAGCATTTGTATGTTGCAAACGTTGATAGGTGTAGGACGTACCGTATAGAAGTTAGGGCCATTTGAAGTTTTATCAGTGTTTTATTTGGACTCAAGGGTAGCATAGCTTTGAGCGATAGCTTAAATTGACAAAAGGCTCGAGGACTTTATTGTTACAATATGTCAAGGTTTTATGACGCTCCAGTAAAAAGTTACAAGCATTTGTATGTTGCAACCTTTGATAGGAGAAGGGCGATCCGTATAGAAGTTAGGGCCATTTGAAGTATTAACAGTGTGTGATTTGGGACTCAAGGGTAGCATAGCTTTGAGCGATAGCTTAAATTGACAAGAGGCTCGAGTACTTTATTGTTACAAAATTTCAAAGTTTTATGACGCTCCAGTGAAAAGTTATAAGCATTTGTACATATATTGCAAACTTTGATAGGTGTAGGACGTACCGTATAGAAGTTATTGCCATTTGAAGTTTTATCAGTGTTTGATTTGGGACTCAAGGGTAGCATAGCTTTGAGCGATAGCTTAAATTGACAAGAGGCTCGAGTACTTTATTGTTACAAAATTTCAAGGTTTTATGACGCTCCAGTAAAAAGTTACAAGCATTTGTATGTTGCAAACTTTGATAGGTGTAGGACGTACCGTATAGAAGTTAGGGTCATTTGAAGTTTTATCAGTATTTGATTTGGGACTCAAGGGTAGCATAGCTTTGAACGACAGCTTAAATTGACAAGAGGCTCGAGTACCTTATTGTTACAAAATGTCAAGGTTTTATGACGCTCCAGTAAAAAGTTACAAGCATTTGTATGTTGCAACCTTTGATAGGAGAAGTACGCGCCGTATAGAAGTTAGGGCCATTTGAAGTTTTATCAGTGTTTGATTTGGGACTCAAGGGTAGTATAGCTTTGAAAAATAGCTTAAATTGACAAGAGGCTCGAGTACTTTATTGTTACAAACTTTCAAGGTTTTATGACGCTCCAGTAAAAAGTTACAAGCATTTGTATGTTGCAAACTTTGATAGGTGTAGGACGTACCGTATAGAAGTTAGGGCCATTTGAAGTTTTATCAGTGTTTGATTTGGGACTCAAGCGTAGCATAGCTTTGAGCGATAGCTTAAATTGACATGAAGCTCGAGTACTTTAATGTTATAAAATTTCAAGGTTTTATGACGCTCCAGTAAAAACTTACAAGCATTTGTATGTTGCAAACTTTGATAGGTGTAGGACGTACCGTATATAAGTTAGGGCCATTTGAAGTTTTATCAGTGTTTTATTTGGACTCAAGGGTAGCATAGCTTTGAGCGATAGCTTAAATTGACAAAAGGCTCGAGGACTTTATTTTTACAATATGTCAAGGTTTTATGACGCTCCAGTAAAAAGTTACAAGCATTTGTATGTTGCAAACTTTGATAGGTGTAGGACGTACCGTATAGAAGTTAGGGCCATTTGAAGTTTTATCAGTGTTTGATTTGGGACACAAGAGTAGCATAGCTTTGAGCGATAGCTTAAATTGACAAGAGGTTCGAGTACTTTATTGTTAAAAAATTTCAAAGTTTTATGACGCTCCAGTAAAAAGTTACAAGCATTTGTATGTTGCAACCTTTGATAGGAGAAGGGCGAACCGTATAGAAGTTAGGGCCATTTGAAGTCTTATCAGTGTTTGATTTGGGACTCAAGGGTAGCATAGCTTTGAGCAAAAGCTTAAATTGGCAAGAAGCTCGAGTACTTTATTGTTACAAACTTTCAAGGTTTTATGACGCTACAGTAAAAATTTACAAGCATTTGTATTTTGCAAACTTTGCTAGGTGTAGGACGTACCGTATAGAAGTTAGGGCCATTTGAAAATTTATCAGTGTTTGATTTGGAACTAAAGGGTAGCATAGCTGTGAGCGATAGCTTAACTTGACAAGAGGCTCGAGTACTTTATTGTTACAAAATTTCAAGGTTTTATGACGCTCCAGTAAAAAGTTACAAGCATTTGTATGTTGCAAACTTTGATAGGTGTAGGACGTACCGTATAGAAGTTAGGGCCATTTGAAGTTTTATCAGTATTTGATTTGGGACTCAAGGGTAGCATAGCTTTGAGCGATAGCTTAAATTGACAAGAGGCTCGAGTACCTTATTGTTACAAAATGTCAAGGTTTTATGACGCTCCAGTAAAAAGTTACAAGCATTTGTATGTTGCAAACTTTGATAGGTGTAGGACGTACCGTATACAAGTTAGGGCCATTTGAAGTTTTATCAGTGTTTTATTTGAGACTCAAGGGTAGCATAGCTTTAAGGGATATCTTAAATTGACAAGAGGCTCGAGTACTTTATTGTTACAAAATTTCAAGGCTTTATGACGCTCCAGTAAAAAGTTACAAGTATTTGTATGTTGCAAACTTTGATAGATGTAGGACGTACCGTATAGAAGTTAGGGCCATTTGAAGTTTTATCAGTATTTGATTTGGGACTCAAGGGTAGCAAAGCTATGAGCGATTGCTTAAATTTAAAAGAGGCTGGAGTATTTTATTGTTACAAAATTTCAAGGTTTTATGACGCTCCAGTAAAAAGTTACAAGCATTTGTATATTGCAAACTTTGATAGGTGTAGGATGTACCGTACAGAAGTTAGGGCCATTTGAAGTTTTATCAGTGTTTGATTTGGGACTCCAGGGTAGCATAGCTTTGAACGATAGCTTAAATTGACAAGAGGCTCGAGTACTTTGCTGTTACAAAATTTCAAGGTTTTATGACGGTCCAGTAAAAAGTTACAAGCATTTGTATGTTGCAACCTTTGATAGGAGAAGTACGCGCCGTATAGAAGTTAGGGCCATTTGAAGTTTTATCAGTGTTTGATTTGGGACTCAAGGGTAGCATAGCTTTGAAAAATAGCTTAAATTGACAAGAGGCTCCAGTACTTTATTGTTACAAACTTTCAAGGTTTTATGACGCTCCAGTAAAAAGTTACAAGCATTTGTATGTTGCAAACTTTGCTAGGTGTAGGACGTACCGTATAGAAGTTAGGGCCATTTGAAGTTTTATCAGTGTTTGATTTGGGACTCAAGGGTAGCATAGCTTTAAGCGATAGCTTAAATTGACAAGAGGCTCGAGTACTTTATTGTTACAAAATTTCAAGGTTTTATGACGCTCCAGTAAAAAGTTACAAGCATTTGTATGTTGCAAACTTTGATAGGTGTAGGACGTACCGTATAGAAGTTAGGGCCATTTGAAGTTTTATCAGTATTTGATTTGGGACTCAAGGGTAGCATAGCTTTGAGCGATAGCTTAAATTCACAAGAGGCTCGAGTACTTTATTGTTACATAATTTCAAGGTTTTATGACGCTCCAGTAAAAAGTTACAAGCATTTGTATGTTGCAAACTTTGATAGGTGTAGGACGTACCGTATAGACGTTAGGGCCATTTGAAGTTTTATCAGTGTTTGATTTGGGACACAAGAGTAGCATAGCTTTGAGCGATAGCTTAAATTGACAAGAGGTTCGAGTACTTTATTGTTACAAAATTTCAAAGTTTTATGACGCTCCAGTAAAAAGTTACAAGCATTTGTATGTTGCAACCTTTGATAGGAGAAGGGCGAACCGTATAGAAGTTAGGGCCATTTGAAGTCTTATCAGTGTTTGATTTGGGACTCAAGGGTAGCATAGCTTTGAGCAAAAGCTTAAATTGGCAAGAAGCTCGAGTACTTTATTGTTACAAAATTTCAAGGTTTTATGACGCTCCAGTAAAAATTTACAAGCATTTGTATGTTGCAAACTTTGCTAGGTGTAGGACGTACCGTATAGAAGTTACGGCCATTTGAAGTTTTATCAGTGTTTGATTTGGAACTAAAGGGCAGCATAGCTGTGAGCGATAGCTTAACTTGACAAGAGGCTCGAGTACTTTATTGTTACAAAATTTCAAGGTTTTATGACGCTCCAGTAAAAAGTTACAAGCATTTGTATGTTGCAAACTTTGATAGGTGTAGGACGTACCGTATAGAAGTTAGGGCCATTTGAAGTTTTATCAGTATTTGATTTGGGACTCAAGGGTAGCATAGCTTTGAGCGATAGCTTAAATTGACAAGAGGCTCGAGTACCTTATTGTTACAAAATGTCAAGGTTTTATGACGCTCCAGTAAAAAGTTACAAGCATTTGTATGTTGCAAACTTTGATAGGTGTAGGACGTACCGTATACAAGTTAGGGCCATTTGAAGTTTTATCAGTGTTTTATTTGAGACTCAAGGGTAGCATAGCTTTAAGGGATATCTTAAATTGACAAGAGGCTCGAGTACTTTATTGTTACAAAATTTCAAGGCTTTATGACGCTCCAGTAAAAAGTTACAAGTATTTGTATGTTGCAAACTTTGATAGATGTAGGACGTACCGTATAGAAGTTAGGGCCATTTGAAGTTTTATCAGTATTTGATTTGGGACTCAAGGGTAGCAAAGCTATGAGCGATTGCTTAAATTTAAAAGAGGCTGGAGTATTTTATTGTTACAAAATTTCAAGGTTTTATGACGCTCCAGTAAAAAGTTACAAGCATTTGTATATTGCAAACTTTGATAGGTGTAGGATGTACCGTACAGAAGTTAGGGCCACTTGAAGTTTTATCAGTGTTTGATTTGGGACTCCAGGGTAGCATAGCTTTGAACGATAGCTTAAATTGACAAGAGGCTCGAGTACTTTGCTGTTACAAAATTTCAAGGTTTTATGACGGTCCAGTAAAAAGTTACAAGCATTTGTATGTTGCAACCTTTGATAGGAGAAGTACGCGCCGTATAGAAGTTAGGGCCATTTGAAGTTTTATCAGTGTTTGATTTGGGACTCAAGGGTAGCATAGCTTTGAGCGATAGCTTAAATTGACAAAAGGCTCGAGGACTTTATTTTTACAATATGTCAAGGTTTTATGACGCTCCAGTAAAAAGTTACAAGCATTTGTATGTTGCAAACTTTGATAGGTGTAGGACGTACCGTATAGAAGTTAGGGCCATTTGAAGTTTTATCAGTGTTTGATTTGGGACACAAGAGTAGCATAGCTTTGAGCGATAGCTTAAATTGACAAGAGGTTCGAGTAATTTATTGTTAAAAAATTTCAAAGTTTTATGACGCTCCAGTAAAAAGTTACAAGCATTTGTATGTTGCAACCTTTGATAGGAGAAGGGCGAACCGTATAGAAGTTAGGGCCATTTGAAGTCTTATCAGTGTTTGATTTGGGACTCAAGGGTAGCATAGCTTTGAGCAAAAGCTTAAATTGGCAAGAAGCTCGAGTACTTTATTGTTACAAACTTTCAAGGTTTTATGACGCTCCAGTAAAAATTTACAAGCATTTGTATGTTGCAAACTTTGCTAGGTGTAGGACGTACCGTATAGAAGTTAGGGCCATTTGAAAATTTATCAGTGTTTGATTTGGAACTAAAGGGAAGCAAAGCTGTGAGCGATAGCTTAACTTGACAAGAGGCTCGAGTACTTTATTGTTACAAAATTTCAAGGTTTTATGACGCTCCAGTAAAAAGTTACAAGCATTTGTATGTTGCAAACTTTGATAGGTGTAGGACGTACCGTATAGAAGTTAGGGCCATTTGAAGTTTTATCAGTATTTGATTTGGGACTCAAGGGTAGCATAGCTTTAAGCGATAGCTTAAATTGACAAGAGGCTCGAGTACCTTATTGTTACAAAATATCAAGGTTTTATGACGCTCCAGTAAAAAGTTACAAGCATTTGTATGTTGCAAACTTTGATAGGTGTAGGACGTACCTTATACAAGTTAGGGCCATTTGAAGTTTTATCAGTGTTTTATTTGAGACTCAAGGGTAGCATAGCTTTAAGGGATATCTTAAATTGACAAGAGGCTCGAGTACTTTATTGTTACAATATTTCAAGGCTTTATGACGCTCCAGTAAAAAGTTACAAGTATTTGTATGTTGCAAACTTTGATAGATGTAGGACGTACCGTATAGAAGTTAGGGCCATTTGAAGTTTTATCAGTATTTGATTTGGGACTCAAGGGTAGCAAAGCTATGAGCGATTGCTTAAATTTAAAAGAGGCTGGAGTATTTTATTGTTACAAAATTTCAAGGTTTTATGACGCTCCAGTAAAAAGTTACAAGCATTTGTATATTGCAAACTTTGATAGGTGTAGGATGTACCGTACAGAAGTTAGGGCCATTTGAAGTTTTATCAGTGTTTGATTTGGGACTCCAGGGTAGCATAGCTTTGAACGATAGCTTAAATTGACAAGAGGCTCGAGTACTTTGCTGTTACAAAATTTCAAGGTTTTATGACGGTCCAGTAAAAAGTTACAAGCATTTGTATGTTGCAACCTTTGATAGGAGAAGTACGCGCCGTATAGAAGTTAGGGCCATTTGAAGTTTTATCAGTGTTTGATTTGGGACTCAAGGGTAGCATAGCTTTGAAAAATAGCTTAAATTGACAAGAGGCTCGAGTACTTTATTGTTACAAACTTTCAAGGTTTTATGACGCTCCAGTAAAAAGTTACAAGCATTTGTATGTTGCAAACTTTGCTAGGTGTAGGACGTACCGTATAGAAGTTAGGGCCATTTGAAGTTTTATCAGTGTTTGATTTGGGACTCAAGGGTAGCATAGCGTTGAGCGATAGCTTAAATTGACAAGAGGCTCGAGTACTTTATTGTTACAAAATTTCAAGGTTTTATGACGCTCCAGTAAAAAGTTACAAGCATTTGTATGTTGCAAACTTTGATAGGTGTAGGACGTACCGTATAGAAGTTAGGGCCATTTGAAGTTTTATCAGTATTTGATTTGGGACTCAAGGGTAGCATAGCTTTGAGCGATAGCTTAAATTCACAAGAGGCTCGAGTACTTTATTGTTACATAATTTCAAGGTTTTATGACGCTCCAGTAAAAAGTTACAAGCATTTGTATGTTGCAAACTTTGATAGGTGTAGGACGTACCGTATAGACGTTAGGGCCATTTGAAGTTTTATCAGTGTTTGATTTGGGACACAAGAGTAGCATAGCTTTGAGCGATAGCTTAAATTGACAAGAGGTTCGAGTACTTTATTGTTACAAAATTTCAAAGTTTTATGACGCTCCAGTAAAAAGTTACAAGCATTTGTATGTTGCAACCTTTGATAGGAGAAGGGCGAACCGTATAGAAGTTAAGGCCATTTGAAGTCTTATCAGTGTTTGATTTGGGACTCAAGGGTAGCATAGCTTTGAGCAAAAGCTTAAATTGGCAAGAAGCTCGAGTACTTTATTGTTACAAAATTTCAAGGTTTTATGACGCTCCAGTAAAAATTTACAAGCATTTGTATGTTGCAAACTTTGCTAGGTGTAGGACGTACCGTATAGAAGTTACGGCCATTTGAAGTTTTATCAGTGTTTGATTTGGAACTAAAGGGCAGCATAGCTGTGAGCGATAGCTTAACTTGACAAGAGGCTCGAGTACTTTATTGTTACAAAATTTCAAGGTTTTATGACGCTCCAGTAAAAAGTTACAAGCATTTGTATGTTGCAAACTTTGATAGGTGTAGGACGTACCGTATAGAAGTTAAGGCCATTTGAAGTTTTATCAGTATTTGATTTGGGACTCAAGGGTAGCATAGCTTTGAGCGATAGCTTAAATTGACAAGAGGCTCGAGTACCTTATTGTTACAAAATGTCAAGGTTTTATGACGCTCCAGTAAAAAGTTACAAGAATTTGTATGTTGCAAACTTTGATAGGTGTAGGACGTACCGTATACAAGTTAGGGCCATTTGAAGTTTTATCAGTGTTTTATTTGAGACTCAAGGGTAGCATAGCTTTAAGGGATATCTTAAATTGACAAGAGGCTCGAGTACTTTATTGTTACAAAATTTCAAGGCTTTATGACGCTCCAGTAAAAAGTTACAAGTATTTGTATGTTGCAAACTTTGATAGATGTAGGACGTACCGTATAGAAGTTAGGGCCATTTGAAGTTTTATCAGTATTTGATTTGGGACTCAAGGGTAGCAAAGCTATGAGCGATTGCTTAAATTTAAAAGAGGCTGGAGTATTTTATTGTTACAAAATTTCAAGGTTTTATGACGCTCCAGTAAAAAGTTACAAGCATTTGTATATTGCAAACTTTGATAGGTGTAGGATGTACCGTACAGAAGTTAGGGCCACTTGAAGTTTTATCAGTGTTTGATTTGGGACTCCAGGGTAGCATAGCTTTGAACGATAGCTTAAATTGACAAGAGGCTCGAGTACTTTGCTGTTACAAAATTTCAAGGTTTTATGACGGTCCAGTAAAAAGTTACAAGCATTTGTATGTTGCAACCTTTGATAGGAGAAGTACGCGCCGTATAGAAGTTAGGGCCATTTGAAGTTTTATCAGTGTTTGATTTGGGACTCAAGGGTAGCATAGCTTTGAAAAATAGCTTAAATTGACAAGAGGCTCGAGTACTTTATTGTTACAAACTTTCAAGGTTTTATGACGCTCCAGTAAAAAGTTACAAGCATTTGTATGTTGCAAACTTTGCTAGGTGTAGGACGTACCGTATAGAAGTTAGGGCCATTTGAAGTTTTATCAGTGTTTGATTTGGGACTCAAGGGTAGCATAGCTTTGAGCGATAGCTTAAATTGACAAGAGGCTCGAGTACTTTATTGTTACAAAATTTCAAGGTTTTATGACGCTCCAGTAAAAAGTTACAAGCATTTGTATGTTGCAAACTTTGATAGGTGTAGGACGTACCGTATAGAAGTTAGGACCATTTGAAGTTTTATCAGTGTTTGATTTGGGACTCAAGGGTAGCATAGCTTTGAGCGATAGCTTAAATTGACATGAAGCTCGAGTACTTTAATGTTATAAAATTTCAAGGTTTTATGACACTCCAGTAAAAACTTACAAGCATTTGTATGTTGCAAACTTTGATAGGTGTAGGACGTACCGTATACAAGTTAGGGCCATTTGAAGTTTTATCAGTGTTTTATTTGAGACTCAAGGGTAGCATAGCTTTAAGGGATATCTTAAATTGACAAGAGGCTCGAGTACTTTATTGTTACAAAATTCCAAGGCATTATGACGCTCCAGTAAAAAGTTACAAGTATTTGTATGTTGCAAACTTTGATAGATGTAGGACGTACCGTATAGAAGTTAGGGCCATTTGAAGTTTTATCAGTATTTGATTTGGGACTCAAGGGTAGCAAAGCTATGAGCGATTGCTTAAATTTAAAAGAGGCTGGAGTATTTTATTGTTACAAAATTTCAAGGTTTTATGACGCTCCAGTAAAAAGTTACAAGCATTTGTATATTGCAAACTTTGATAGGTGTAGGATGTACCGTACAGAAGTTAGGGCCATTTGAAGTTTTATCAGTGTTTGATTTGGGACTCCAGGGTAGCATAGCTTTGAACGATAGCTTAAATTGACAAGAGGCTCGAGTACTTTGCTGTTACAAAATTTCAAGGTTTTATGACGGTCCAGTAAAAAGTTACAAGCATTTGTATTTTGCAACCTTTGATAGGAGAAGTACGCGCCGTATAGAAGTTAGGGCCATTTGAAGTTTTATCAGTGTTTGATTTGGGACTCAAGGGTAGCATAGCTTTGAAAAATAGCTTAAATTGACAAGAGGCTCGAGTACTTTATTGTTACAAACTTTCAAGGTTTTATGACGCTCCAGTAAAAAGTTACAAGCATTTGTATGTTGCAAACTTTGCTAGGTGTAGGACGTACCGTATAGAAGTTAGGGCCATTTGAAGTTTTATCAGTGTTTGATTTGAGACTCAAGGGTAGCATAGCTTTGAGCGATAGCTTAAATTCACAAGAGGCTCGAGTACTTTATTGTTACATAATTTCAAGGTTTTATGACGCTCCAGTAAAAAGTTACAAGCATTTGTATGTTGCAAACTTTGATAGGTGTAGGACGTACCGTATAGAAGTTAGGGCCATTTGAAGTTTTATTAGTGTTTGATTTGGGACTCAAGGGTAGCATAGCTTTGAGCGATAGCTTAAATTGACATGAAGCTCGAGTACTTTAATGTTATAAAATTTCAAGGTTTTATGACGCTCCAGTAAAAACTTACAAGCATTTGTATGTTGCAAACTTTGATAGGTGTAGGACGTACCGTATATAAGTTAGGGCCATTTGAAGTTTTATCAGTGTTTTATTTGGTCTCAAGGGTAGCATAGCTTTGAGCGATAGCTTAAATTGACAAAAGGCTCGAGGACTTTATTGTTACAATATGTCAAGGTTTTATGACGCTCCAGTAAAAAGTTACAAGCATTTGTATGTTGCAAACTTTGATAGGTGTAGGACGTACCGTATAGAAGTTAGGGCCATTTGAAGTTTTATCAGTGTTTGATTTGGAACTAAAGGGTAGCATAGCTGTGAGCGATAGCTTAACTTGACAAGAGGCTCGAGTACTTTATTGTTACAAAATTTCAAGGTTTTATGACGCTCCAGTAAAAAGTTACAAGCATTTGTATGTTGCAAACTTTGATAGGTGTAGGACGTACCGTATAGAAGTTAGGGCCATTTGAAGTTTTATCAGTATTTGATTTGGGACTCAAGGGTAGCATAGCTTTGAGCGATAGCTTAAATTGACAAGAGGCTCGAGTACCTTATTGTTACAAAATGTCAAGGTTTTATGACGCTCTAGTAAAACGTTACAAGCATTTGTATGTTGCAAACTTTGATAGGTGTAGGACGTACCGTATACAAGTTAGGGCCATTTGAAGTTTTATCAGTGTTTTATTTGAGACTCAAGGGTAGCATAGCTTTAAGGGATATCTTAAATTGACAAGAGGCTCGAGTACTTTATTGTTACAAAATTTCAAGGCTTTATGACGCTCCAGTAAAAAGTTACAAGTATTTGTATGTTGCAAACTTTGATAGGTGTAGGACGTACCGTATAGAAGTTAGGGCCATTTGAAGTTTTACCAGTATTTGATTTGGGACTCAAGGGTAGCAAAGCTATGAGCGATTGCTTAAATTGAAAAGAGGCTGGAGTATTTTATTGTTACAAAATTTCAAGGTTTTATGACGCTCCAGTAAAAAGTTACAAGCATTTGTATATTGCAAACTTTGATAGGTGTAGGATGTACCGCACAGAAGTTAGGGCCATTTGAAGTTTTATCAGTGTTTGATTTGGGACTCCAGGGTAGCATAGCTTTGAACGATAGCTTAAATTGACAAGAGGCTCGAGTACTTTGCTGTTACAAAATTTCAAGGTTTTATGACGGTCCAGTAAAAAGTTACAAGCATTTGTATGTTGCAACCTTTGATAGGAGAAGTACGCGCCGTATAGAAGTTAGGGCCATTTGAAGTTTTATCAGTGTTTGATTTGGGACTCAAGGGTAGCATAGCTTTGAAAAATAGCTTAAATTGACAAGAGGCTCGAGTACTTTATTGTTACAAACTTTCAAGGTTTTATGACGCTCCAGTAAAAATTTACAAGCATTTGTATGTTGCAAACTTTGCTAGGTGTATGACGTACCGTATAGAAGTTAGGGCCATTTGAAGTTTTATCAGTGTTTGATTTGGAACTAAAGGGTAGCATAGCTGTGAGCGATAGCTTAACTTGACAAGAGGCTCGAGTACTTTATTGTTACAAAATTTCAAGGTTTTATGACGCTCCAGTAAAAAGTTACAAGCATTTGTATGTTGCAAACTTTGATAGGTGTAGGACGTACCGTATAGAAGTTAGGGCCATTTGAAGTTTTATCAGTATTTGATTTGGGACTCAAGGGTAGCATAGCTTTGAGCGACAGCTTAAATTGACAAGAGGCTCGAGTACCTTATTGTTACAAAATGTCAAGGTTTTATGACGCTCCAGTAAAAAGTTACAAGCATTTGTATGTTGCAAACTTTGATAGGTGTAGGACGTACCGTATACAAGTTAGGGCCATTTGAAGTTTTATCAGTGTTTTATTTGAGACTCAAGGGTAGCATAGCTTTAAGGGATATCTTAAATTGACAAGAGGCTCGAGTACTTTATTGTTACAAAATTCCAAGGCTTTATGACGCTCCAGTAAAAAGTTACAAGTATTTGTATGTTGCAAACTTTGATAGATGTAGGACGTACCGTATAGAAGTTAGGGCCATTTGAAGTTTTATCAGTATTTGATTTGGGACTCAAGGGTAGCAAAGCTATGAGCGATTGCTTAAATTTAAAAGAGGCTGGAGTATTTTATTGTTACAAAATTTCAAGGTTTTATGACGCTCCAGTAAAAAGTTACAAGCATTTGTATATTGCAAACTTTGATAGGTGTAGGATGTACCGTACAGAAGTTAGGGCCATTTGAAGTTTTATCAGTGTTTGATTTGGGACTCCAGGGTAGCATAGCTTTGAACGATAGCTTAAATTGACAAGAGGCTCGAGTACTTTGCTGTTACAAAATTTCAAGGTTTTATGACGGTCCAGTAAAAAGTTACAAGCATTTGTATTTTGCAACCTTTGATAGGAGAAGTACGCGCCGTATAGAAGTTAGGGCCATTTGAAGTTTTATCAGTGTTTGATTTGGGACTCAAGGGTAGCATAGCTTTGAAAAATAGCTTAAATTGACAAGAGGCTCGAGTACTTTATTGTTACAAACTTTCAAGGTTTTATGACGCTCCAGTAAAAAGTTACAAGCATTTGTATGTTGCAAACTTTGCTAGGTGTAGGACGTACCGTATAGAAGTTAGGGCCATTTGAAGTTTTATCAGTGTTTGATTTGGGACTCAAGGGTAGCATAGCTTTGAGCGATAGCTTAAATTCACAAGAGGCTCGAGTACTTTTTTGTTACATAATTTCAAGGTTTTATGACGCTCCAGTAAAAAGTTACAAGCATTTGTATGTTGCAAACTTTGATAGGTGTAGGACGTACCGTTTAGAAGTTAGGGCCATTTGAAGTTTTATCAGTGTTTGATTTGGGACTCAAGGGTAGCATAGCTTTGAGCGATAGCTTAAATTGACATGAAGCTCGAGTACTTTAATGTTATAAAATTTCAAGGTTTTATGACGCTCCAGTAAAAACTTACAAGCATTTGTATGTTGCAAACTTTGATAGGTGTAGGACGTACCGTATATAAGTTAGGGCCATTTGAAGTTTTATCAGTGTTTTATTTGGACTCAAGGGTAGCATAGCTTTGAGCGATAGCTTAAATTGACAAAAGGCTCGAGGACTTTATTGTTACAATATGTCAAGGTTTTATGACGCTCCAGTAAAAAGTTACAAGCATTTGTATGTTGCAAACTTTGATAGGTGTAGGACGTACCGTATAGAAGTTAGGGCCATTTGAAGTTTTATCAGTGTTTGATTTGGAACTAAAGGGTAGCATAGCTGTGAGCGATAGCTTAACTTGACAAGAGGCTCGAGTACTTTATTGTTACAAAATTTCAAGGTTTTATGACGCTCCAGTAAAAAGTTACAAGCATTTGTATGTTGCAAACTTTGATAGGTGTAGGACGTACCGTATAGAAGTTAGGGCCATTTGAAGTTTTATCAGTATTTGATTTGGGACTCAAGGGTAGCATAGCTTTGAGCGATAGCTTAAATTGACAAGAGGCTCGAGTACCTTATTGTTACAAAATGTCAAGGTTTTATGACGCTCTAGTAAAACGTTACAAGCATTTGTATGTTGCAAACTTTGATAGGTGTAGGACGTACCGTATAGAAGTTAGGGCCATTTGAAGTTTTACCAGTATTTGATTTGGGACTCAAGGGTAGCAAAGCTATGAGCGATTGCTTAAATTGAAAAGAGGCTGGAGTATTTTATTGTTACAAAATTTCAAGGTTTTATGACGCTCCAGTAAAAAGTTACAAGCATTTGTATATTGCAAACTTTGATAGGTGTAGGATGTACCGCACAGAAGTTAGGGCCATTTGAAGTTTTATCAGTGTTTGATTTGGGACTCCAGGGTAGCATAGCTTTGAACGATAGCTTAAATTGACAAGAGGCTCGAGTACTTTGCTGTTACAAAATTTCAAGGTTTTATGACGGTCCAGTAAAAAGTTACAAGCATTTGTATGTTGCAACCTTTGATAGGAGAAGTACGCGCCGTATAGAAGTTAGGGCCATTTGAAGTTTTATCAGTGTTTGATTTGGGACTCAAGGGTAGCATAGCTTTGAAAAATAGCTTAAATTGACAAGAGGCTCGAGTACTTTATTGTTACAAACTTTCAAGGTTTTATGACGCTCCAGTAAAAAGTTACAAGCATTTGTATGTTGCAAACTTTGCTAGGTGTAGGACGTACCGTATAGAAGTTAGGGCCATTTGAAGTTTTATCAGTATTTGATTTGGGACTCAAGGGTAGCATAGGTTTGAGCGATAGCTTAAATTGACAAGAGGCTCGAGTACTTTATTGTTACAAAATTTCAAGGTTTTATGACGCTGCAGTAAAAAGTTACAAGCATTTGTATGTTGCAAACTTTGATAGGTGTAGGACGTACCGTATAGAAGTTAGGGCCATTTGAAGTTTTATCAGTGTTTGATTTGGGACTCAAGGGTAGCATAGCTTTGAGCGATAGCTTAAATTGACATGAAGCTCGAGTACTTTAATGTTATAAAATTTCAAGGTTTTATGACGCTCCAGTAAAAACTTACAAGCATTTGTATGTTGCAAACTTTGATAGGTGTAGGACGTACCGTATAGAAGTTAGGGCCATTTGAAGTTTTATCAGTGTTTGATTTGGGACTCAAGGGTAGCATAGCTTTGAGCGATAGCTTAAATTGACATGAAGCTCGAGTACTTTAATGTTATAAAATTTCAAAGTTTTATGACGCTCCAGTAAAAAGTTACAAGCATTTGTATGTTGCAACCTTTGATAGGAGAAGGGCGAACCGTATAGAAGTTAGGGCCATTTGAAGTCTTATCAGTGTTTGATTTGGGACTCAAGGGTAGCATAGCTTTGAGCAAAAGCTTAAATTGGCAAGAAGCTCGAGTACTTTATTGTTACAAACTTTCAAGGTTTTATGACGCTCCAGTAAAAATTTACAAGCATTTGTATGTTGCAAACTTTGCTAGGTGTAGGACGTACCGTATAGAAGTTAGGGCCATTTGAAGTTTTATCAGTGTTTGATTTGGAACTAAAGGGTAGCATAGCTGTGAGCGATAGCTTAAATTGACAAGAGGCTCGAGTACTTTATTGTTACAAAATTTCAAGGTTTTATGACGCTCCAGTAAAAAGTTACAAGCATTTGTATGTTGCAAACTTTGATAGGTGTAGGACGTACCGTATAGAAGTTAGGGCCATTTGAAGTTTTATCAGTATTTGATTTGGGACTCAAGGGTAGCATAGCTTTGAGCGATAGCTTAAATTGACAAGAGGCTCGAGTACCTTATTGTTACAAAATGTCAAGGTTTTATGACGCTCCAGTAAAAAGTTACAAGCATTTGTATGTTGCAAACTTTGATAGGTGTAGGACGTACCGTATACAAGTTAGGGCCATTTGAAGTTTTATCAGTGTTTTATTTGAGACTCAAGGGTAGCATAGCTTTGAGGGATATCTTAAATTGACAAGAGGCTCGAGTACTTTATTGTTACAAAATTTCAAGGCTTTATGACGCTCCAGCAAAAAGTTACAAGTATTTGTATGTTGCAAACTTTGATAGGTGTAGGACGTAACGTATAGAAGTTAGGGCCATTTGAAGTTTTATCAGTATTTGATTTGGGACTCAAGGGTAGCAAAGCTATGAGCGATTGCTTAAATTGAAAAGAGGCTGGAGTATTTTAGTGTTACAAAATTTCAAGGTTTTATGACGCTCCAGTAAAAAGTTACAAGCATTTGTATATTGCAAACTTTGATAGGTGTAGGATGTACCGTACAGAAGTTAGGGCTATTTGAAGTTTTATCAGTGTTTGATTTGGGACTCCAGGGTAGCATAGCTTTGAACGATAGCTTAAATTGACAAGAGGCTCGAGTACTTTGCTGTTACAAAATTTCAAGGTTTTATGACGCTCCAGTAAAAAGTTACAAGCATTTGTATGTTGCAAACTTTGATAGGTGTAGGACGTACCGTATAGAAGTTAGGGCCATTTGAAGTCTTATCAGTGTTTGATTTGGGACTCAAGGGTAGCATAGCTTTGAGCAATAGCTTAAATTGACAAGAGGCTCGAGTACTTTATTGTTACAAACTTTCAAGGTTTTATGACGCTCCAGTAAAAAGTTACAAGCATTTGTATGTTGCAAACTTTGCTAGGTGTAGGACGTACCATATAGAAGTTAGGGCCATTTGAAGTTTTATCAGTGTTTGATTTGGGACTCATAGCTTTGAGCGATAGCTTAAATTGACAAGAGGCTGGAGTATTTTATTGTTACAAAATTTCAAGGTTTTATGACGCTCCAGTAAAAAGTTACAAGCCATTGTATGTTGCCAAATTTGATAGGTGTAGGACGGTTAGGGCCATTGGAAGTTTTATCAGTATTTGATTTGGGACTCAAGGGTAGCATAGCTTTGAGCGATAGCTTAAATTCACAAGAGGCTCGAGTACTTTATTGTTATATAATTTCAAGGTTTTATGACGCTCCAGTAAAAAGTTACAAGCATTTGTATGTTGCAAACTTTGATAGGTGTAGGGCGTACCGTATAGAAGTTAGGGCCATTTGAAGTTTTATCAGTGTTTGATTTGGGACTCAAGGGTAGCATAGCTTTGAGCGATAGCTTAAATTGACACGAGGCTCGAGTACTTTATTGTTATAAAATTTCAAGATTTTATGACGCTCCACTAAAAACTTACAAGCATTTGTATGTTGCAAACTTTGATAGGTGTAGGACGTACCGTATAGAAGTTAGGGCCATTTGACGTTTTATCAGTGTTTTATTTGGACTCAAGGGTAGCATAGCTTTGAGCGATAGCTTAAATTGACAAAAGGCTCGAGGACTTTATTGTTACAATATGACAAGGTTTTATGACGCTCCAGTAAAAGTTTACAAGCATTTGTATGTTGCAAACTTTGATCGGTGTAGGACGTACCGTATAGAAGTTAGGGCCATTTGAAGTTTTATCAGTGTTTGATTTGGGACACAAGAGTAGCATAGCTTTGAGCGATAGCTTAAATTGACAAGAGGCTCGAGTACTTTATTGTTACAAAATTTCAAAGTTTTATGACGCTCCAGTAAAAACTTACAAGCATTTGTATGTTGCAACCTTTGATAGGAGAAGGGTGAACCGTATAGAAGTTAGGGCCATTTGAAGTCTTATCAGTGTTTGATTTGGGACTCAAGGGTAGCATAGCTTTGAGCAATAGCTTAAATTGGCAAGAAGCTCGAGTACTTTATTGTTACAAACTTTCAAGGTTTTATGACGCTCCAGTAAAAATTTACAAGCATTTGTATGTTGCAAACTTTGCTAGGTGTAGGTCGTACCGTAGAGAAGTTAGGGCCATTTGAAGTTTTATCAGTGTTTGATTTGGGACTCAAGGGTAGCATAGCTTTGAGCGATAGCTTAAATTGACAAGAGGCTCGAGTACTTTATTGTTACAAAATTTCAAGGATTTATGACGCTCCAGTAAAGAGTTACAAGCATTTGTATGTTGCAAACTTTGATAGATGTAGGACGTACCGTATAGAAGTTAGGGCCATTTGAAGTTTTATCACTGTTTTATTTGGACTGAAGGGTAGCATAGCTTTGAGCGATAGCTTAAATTGACAAAAGGCTTGAGGACTTTATTGTTACAATATGACAAGGTTTTATGACGCTCCAGTAAAAATTTACAAGCATTTGTATGTTGCAAACTTTGATCGGTGTAGGACGTACCGTATAGAAGTTAGGGCCATTTGAAGTTTTATCAGTGTTTGATTTGGGACACAAGAGTAGCATAGCTTTGAGCGATAGCTTAAATTGACAAGAGGCTCGAGTACTTTATTGTTACAAAATTTCAAAGTTTTATGACGCTCCAATAAAAAGTTACAAGCATTTGTATGTTGCAACCTTTGATAGGAGAAGGGTGAAGCGTATAGAAGTTAGGGCCATTTGAAGTCTTATCAGTGTTTGATTTGGGACTCAAGGGTAGCATAGCTTTGAGCAATAGCTTAAATTGGCAAGAAGCTCGAGTACTTTATTGTTACAAACTTTCAAGGTTTTATGACGCTCCAGTAAAAATTTACAAGCATTTGTATGTTGCAAACTTTGCTAGGTGTAGGTCGTACCGTATAGAAGTTAGGGCCATTTGAAGTTTTATCAGTGTTTGATTTGGAACTCAAGGGTAGCATAGCTGTGAGCGATAGCTTAAATTGACAAGAGGCTCGAGTACTTTATTGTTACAAAATTTCAAGGTTTTATGACGCTCCAGTAAAAAGTTACAAGCATTTGTATGTTGGAAACTTTGATAGGTGTAGGACGTACCGTATAGAAGTTAGGGCCATTTGAAGTTTGATCAGTGTTTGATTTGGGACTCAAGGGTAGCATAGCTTTGAGCGATAGCTTAAATTGACAAGAGGCTCGAGTACTTTATTGTTACACAGTTTCAAGATTTTATGACGCTCCAGTAAAAAGTTACAAGCATTTGTATGTTGCAAACTTTGATAGGTGTAGGACGTACCGTATAGAAGTTAGGGCCAATTGAAGTTTTATCAGTATTTGATTTGGGAGTCAAGGGTAGCATAGCTTTGGGCGATAGCTTAAATTGACAAGAGGCTCGAGTACCTTATTGTTACAAAATGTCAAGGTTTTATGACGCTCCAGTAAAAAGTTACAAGCTTTTGTATGTTGCAAACTTTGATAGGTGTAGAACGTCCCGTATAAAAGTTAGGGCCATTTGAAGTATTATCAGACTGTGATTTGGGACTCAAGGGTAGCATAGCTTTGAGCGATAGCTTAAATTGACAAGAGGCTCGAGTACTTTATTGTTACAAAATTTCAAAGTATTATGACGCTCCAGTAAAAAGTTACAAGCATTTGTATGTTGCAACCTTTGATAGGAGAAGTACGCGCCGTATAGAAGTTCGGGCCATTTGAAGTTTTATCAGTGTTTGATTTGGGACTCAAGGGTAGCATAGCTTTGAGCGATAGCTTAAATTGACAAGAGGTTCGAGTACTTTATTGTTACAAAATTTCAAGGTTTTATGACGCTAACGTAAAAAGTTACAAGCATTTGTATGTTGCAAACTTTGATAGGTGTAGGACGTTCCATATAGAAGTTAGGGCCATTTGAAGTTTTATCAGTGTTTGATTTGGGACTCAAGGGTAGCACAGCTTTGAGCGATAGCTTAAATTGACAAGAGGCTCGAGTACTTTATTGTTACAAAATTTCAAGGATTTATGACGCTTCAGTAAAGAGTTACAAGCATTTGTATGTTGCAAACTTTGATAGATGTAGGACGTACCGTATAGAAGTTAGGGCCATTTGAAGTTTTATCAGTGTTTTATTTGGACTCAAGGGTAGCATAGCTTTGAGCGATAGCTTAAATTGACAAAAGGCTCGAGGACTTTATTGTTACAATATGACAAGGTTTTATGACCCTCCAGTAAAAATTTACAAGCATTTGTATGTTGCAAACTTTGATCGGTGTAGGACGTACCGTATAGAAGTTAGGGCCATTTGAAGTTTTATCAGTGTTTGATTTGGGACACAAGAGTAGCATAGCTTTGAGCGATAGCTTAAATTGAGAAGAGGCTCGAGTACTTCATTGTTACAAAATTTCAAAGTTTTATGACGCTCCAGTAAAAAGTTACAAGCATTTGTATGTTGCAACCTTTGATAGGAGAAGGGTGAACCGTATAGAAGTTAGGGCCATTTGAAGTCTTATCAGTGTTTGATGTGGGACTCAAGGGTAGCATAGCTTTGAGCAATAGCTAAAATTGGCAAGAAGCTCGAGTACTTTATTGTTACAAACTTTCAAGGTTTTATGACGCTCCAGTAAAAAGTGACAAGCATTTGTATGTTGCAAACTTTGATAGGTGTAAGACGTACCGTATAGAAGTTAGGGCCATTTGAAGTTTGATCAGTGTTTGATTTGGGACTCAAGGGTAGCATAGCTTTGAGCGATAGCTTAAATTGACAAGAGGCTCGAGTACTTTATTGTTACACAATTTCAAGATTTTATGACGCTCCAGTAAAAAGTTACAAGCATTTGTATGTTGCAAACTTTGATAGGTGTAGGACGTACCGTATAGAAGTTAGGGCCATTTGAAGTTTTATCAGTATTTGATTTGGGAGTCAAGGGTAGCATAGCTTTGAGCGATAGCTTAAATTGACAAGATGCTCGAGTACCTTATTGTTACAAAATGTCAAGGTTTTATGACGCTCCAGTAAAAAGTTACAAGCTTTTGTATGTTGCAAATTTTGATAGGTGTAGGACGTACCGTATAAAAGTTAGGGCCATTTGAAGTATTATCAGTGTGTGATTTGGGATTCAAGGGTAGCATAGCTTTGAGCGATAGCTTAAATTGACAAGAGGCTCGAGTACTTTATTGTTACAAAATTTCAAAGTTTTATGACGCTCCAGTAAAAAGTTACAAGCATTTGTATGTTGCAACCTTTGATAGGAGAAGTACGCGCCGTATAGAAGTTCGGGCCATTTGAAGTTTTATCAGTGTTTGATTTGGGACTCAAGGGTAGCATAGCTTTGAGCGATAGCTTAAATTGACAAGAGGCTCGGGTACCTTATTGTTACAAAATGTCAAGGTTTTATGACGCTCCAGTAAAAAGTTACAAGCTTTTGTATGTTGCAAACTTTGATAGGTGTAGGACGTACCGTATAAAAGTTAGGGCCATTTGAAGTATTATCAGTGTTTGATTTGGGACTCAAGGGTAGCATAGCTTTGAGCGATAGCTTAAATTGACAAGAGGCTCGAGTACTTTATTGTTACAAAATTTCAAAGTTTTATGACGCTCCAGTAAAAAGTTACAAGCATTTGTATGTTGCAACCTTTGATAGGAGAAGTACGCGCCGTATAGAAGTTAGGGCCATTTGAAGTTTTATCAGTGGTTGATTTGGGACTCAAGGGTAGCATAGCTTTGAGCGATAGCTTAAATTGACAAAAGGCTCGAGCACTTTATAGTTACAATATGTCAAGGTTTTATGACGCTCCAGTAAAAAGTTACAAGCATTTGTATGTTGGAAACTTTGATAGGTGTAGGACGTACCGTATAGAAGTTAGGGCCATTTGAAGTTTTATCAGTGTTTGATTTGGGACTCAAGGGTAGCATAGCTTTGAGCGATAGCTTAAATGGACAAGAGGCTCGAGTACTTTATTGTTACAAAATTTCAAAGTTTTATGACGCTCCAGTAAAAAGTTACAAGCATTTGTATGTTGCAACTTTTGATAGGAGAAGTACGCGCCGTATAGAAGTTAGGGCCATTTGAAGTTTTATCAGTGGTTGATTTGGGACTCAAGGGTAGCATAGCTTTGAGCGATAGCTTAAATTGACAAGAGGCTCGAGTACCTTATTGTTACAAAATGTCAAGGTTTTATGACGCTCCATTAAAAAGTTACAAGCTTTTGTATGTTGCAAACTTTGATAGGTGTAGGACGTACCGTATAAAAGTTAGGGCCATTTGAAGTATTATCAGCGTTTGATTTGGGACTCAAGGGTAGCATAGCTTTGAGCGATAGCTTAAATTGACAAGAGGCTCGAGTTCTTTATTGTTACAAAATTTCAAAATTTTACGACGCTCCAGTAAAAAGTTACAAGCATTTGTATGTTGCAACCTTTGATAGGAGAAGTCCGCGCCGTATAGAAGTTAGGGCCATTGGAAGTTTTATCAGTGGTTGATTTGGGACTCAAGGGTAGCATAGCTTTGAGCGATAGCTTAAATCGACAAAAGGCTCGAGCACTTTATTGTTACAAAATTTCAAGGTTTTATGACGCTATCGTAAAAAGTTACAAGCATTTGTATGTTGCAAACTTTGATAGGTGTAGGACTAGGTATAAAAGTTAGGGCCATTTGAAGTTTTATCAGTGTTTGATTTGGGACTCAAGGGTAGCATAGCTTTGAGCGATAGCTTAAATTGACAAGAGGCTCGAGTACTTTATTGTTACAAAATTTCAAGGATTTATAACGCTCCAGTAAAGAGTTACAAGCATTTGTATGTTGCAAATTTTGATAGATGTAGGACGTACCGTATAGAAGTTAGGGCCATTTGAAGTTTTATCAGTGTTTCATTTGGGACTCAAAAGTAGCATAGCTTTGAGCGATAGCTTAAATTGACAAGAGGCTTGAGTACTTTATTGTTACAAAATTTCAAGGTTCTATGACGCTCCAGTAAAAAGTTACAAGCATTTGTATGTTGCAAACTTTGATAGGTGTAGGACGTACGGTATAGAAGTTAGGGCCATTTGAAGTTTAATCAGTATTTGATTTGGGACTCAAGGGTAGCAAAGCTATGAGCGATAGCTTAAATTGAAAAGAGGCTCGAGTACTTTATTGTTACAAAATTTCAAGGTTTTATGACGCCCCAGTAACAAGTTACAAGCATTTGAATGTTGCAAACTTTGATAGGTGTAGGACGTACCGTATAGAAGTTAGCGCCATCTGAAGTCTTATCAGTATTTGATTTGGGACTCAGGTGTAGCATAGCATTAAGATAGCTTAAATTGACAAGAGGCTCGAGTACTTTGCTGTTACAAAATTTCAAGGTTTTATGACGCTCCAGTAAAAAGTTACAAGCATTTGTATGTTGCAAACTTTGCTAGGTGTAGGACGTATCGTATAGAAGTTAGGGCCATTAGAAGTTTTATCAGTGTTTGATTTGGGACTCAAGGGTAGCATAGCTTTGAGCGATAGCTTAAATTGACAAGAGGCTCGAGTACTTTATTGTTACAAAATTTCAAGGTTTTATGACGCTCCAGTAAAAAGTTACAAGCATTTGTATGTTGCAAAATTTGATAGGTGTAGGACGTACCGTATAGAAGTTAGGGCCAGTTGAAGTTTTATCAGTATTTGATTTGGGACTCAAGGGTAGCATAGCTTTGAGCGATAGCTTAAATTCACAAGAGGCTCGAGTACTTTATTGTTACATAATTTCAAGGTTTTATGACGCTCCAGTAAAAAGTTACAAGCATTTGTATGTTGCAAACTTTGATAGGTGTAGGACGTACCGTATAGAAGTTAGGGCCATTTGAAGTTTTATCAGTGTTTGATTTGGGACTCAAGGGTAGCATAGCTTTGAGCGATAGCTTAAATTGACACGAGGCTCGAGTACTTTATTGTTACAAAATTTCAAGGTTTTATAACGCTCCAGTAAAAACTTACAAGCATTTGTATGTTGCAAACTTTGATAGGTGTAGGACGTACCGTATAGAAGTTAGGGCCATTTGAAGGTTTATCAGAGTTTGATTTCGAACTCAAGGGTAGCATAGCTGTGAACGATAGCTTAAATTGACAAGAGGCTCGAGTACTTTATTGTTACAAAATTTCAAGGTTTTATGACGCTCCAGTAAAAAGTTACAAGCATATGTATGTTGCAAACTTTGATAGGTGTAGGACGTACCGTATAGAAGTTAGGGCCATTTGAAGTTTTATCAGTGTTTGATTTAGGACTCAAGGGTAGCATAGCTTTGAGCGATAGCTTAAATTGACAAGAGGCTCGAGTACTTTATTGTTACAAAATTTCAAGGTTTTATGACGCTCCAGTAAAAAGTTACAAGCATTTGTATGTTGCAAACTTTGATAGGTGTAGGACGTACCGTATAGAAGTTAGGGCCATTTGAAGTCTTATCAGTGTTTGATTTGGGACTCAAGGGTAGCATAGCTTTGAGCGATAGCTAAATTGACAAGAGGCTCGAGTACCTTATTGTTACAAAATGTCAAGGTTTTATGACGCTCCAGTAAAAAGTTACAAGCTTTTGTATGTTGCAAACTTTGATAGGTGTAGGACGTACCGTATAAAAGTTAGGGCCATTTGAAGTATTATCAGTGTTGGATTTGGGACTCAAGGGTAGCATAGCTTTGAGCGATAGCTTAAATTGACAAGAGGCTCGAGTTCTTTATTGTTACAAAATTTCAAAGTTTTATGACGCTCCAGTAAAAAGTTACAAGCATTTGTATGTTGCAACCTTTGATAGGAGAAGTACGCGCCGTATAGAAGTTAGGGCCATTTGAAGTTTTATCAGTGGTTGATTTGGGACTCAAGGGTAGCATAGCTTTGAGCGATAGCTTAAATTGACAAAAGGCTCGAGCACTTTATTGTTACAAAATTTCAAGGTTTTATGACGCTAACGTAAAAAGTTACAAGCATTTGTATGTTGCAAACTTTGATAGGTGTAGGACTAGGTATTGAAGTTAGGGCCATTTTAAGTTTTATCAGTGTTTGATTTGGGACTCAAGGGTAGCATAGCTTTGAGCGATAGCTTAAATTGACAAGAGGCTCGAGTACTTTATTGTTACAAAATTTCAAGGATTTATAACGCTCCAGTAAAGAGTTACAAGCATTTGTATGTTGCAAACTTTGATAGATGTAGTACGTACCGTATAGAAGTTAGGGCCATTTGAAGTTTTATCAGTGTTTCATTTGGGACTCAAAAGTAGCATAGCTTTGAGCGATAGCTTAAATTGACAAGAGGCTTGAGTACTTTATTGTTACAAAATTTCAAGGTTCTATGACGCTCCAGTAAAAAGTTACAAGCATTTGTATGTTGCAAACTTTGATAGGTGTAGGACGTACAGTATAGAAGTTAGGGCCATTTGAAGTTTTATCAGTATCTGATTTGGGACTCAAGGGTAGCAAAGCTATGAGCGATAGCTTAAATTGAAAAGAGGCTCGAGTACTTTATTGTTACAAAATTTCAAGGTCTTATGACGCTCCAGTAAAAAGTTACAAGCATTTGAATGTTGCAAACTTTGATAGGTGTAGGACGTACCGTATAGAAGTTAGCGCCATCTGAAGTCTTATCAGTATTTGATTTGGGACTCAGGTGTAGCATAGCATTACGATAGCTTAAATTGACAAGAGGCTCGAGTACTTTGCTGTTACAAAATTTCAAGGTTTTATGACGCTCCAGTAAAAAGTTACAAACATTTGTATGTTGCAAACTTTGATAGGTGTAGGACGTACCGTATAGAAGTTAGGGCCATTTGAAGTCTTATCAGTGTTTGATTTGGGACTCAAGGGTAGCATAGCTTTGAGCAATAGCTTAAATTCACAAGAGGCTCGAGTACTTTATTGTTACAAACTTTCAAGGTTTTATGACGCTCCACTAAAAAGTTACAAGCATTTGTATGTTGCAAACTTTGCTAGGTGTAGGACGTATCGTATAGAAGTTAGGGCCATTAGAAGTTTTATCAGTGTTTGATTTGGGACTCAAGGGTAGCATAGCTTTGAGCGATAGCTTAAATTGACAAGAGGCTCGAGTACTTTATTGTTACAAAATTTCAAGGTTTTATGACGCTCCAGTAAAAAGTTACATGCATTTGTATGTTGCAAACTTTGATAGGTGTACGACGTACCGTATAGAAGTTAGGGCCAGTTGAAGTTTTATCAGTATTTGATTTGGGACTCAAGGGTAGCATAGCTTTGAGCGATAGCTTAAATTCACAAGAGGCTCGAGTACTTTATTGTTACATAATTTCAAGGTTTTATGACGCTCCAGTAAAAACTTACAAGCATTTGTATGTTGCAAACTTTGATAGGAGAAGTACGCGCCGTATAGAAGTTAGGGCCATTTGAAGTTTTATCAGTGGTTGATTTGGGACTCAAGGGTAGCATAGCTTTGAGCGATAGCTTAAATTGACAAAAGGCTCGAGCACTTTATTGTTACAAAATTTCAAGGTTTTATGACGCTAACGTAAAAAGTTACAAGCATTTGTATGTTGCAAACTTTGATAGGTGTAGGACTAGGTATTGAAGTTAGGGCCATTTTAAGTTTTATCAGTGTTTGATTTGGGACTCAAGGGTAACATAGCTTTGAGCGATAGCTTAAATTGACAAGAGGCTCGAGTACTTTATTGTTACAAAATTTCAAGGATTTATAACGCTCCAGTAAAGAGTTACAAGCATTTGTATGTTGCAAACTTTGATAGATGTAGGACGTACCGTATAGAAGTTAGGGCCATTTGAAGTTTTATCAGTGTTTCATTTGGGACTCAAAAGTAGCATAGCTTTGAGCGATAGCTTAAATTGACAAGAGGCTTGAGTACTTTATTGTTACAAAATTTCAAGGTTCTATGACGCTCCAGTAAAAAGTTACAAGCATTTGTATGTTGCAAACTTTGATAGGTGTAGGACGTACAGTATAGAAGTTAGGGCCATTTGAAGTTTTATCAGTATTTGATTTGGGACTCAAGGGTAGCAAAGCTATGAGCGATAGCTTAAATTGAAAAGAGGCTCGAGTACTTTATTGTTACAAAATTTCAAGGTCTTATGACGCTCCAGTAAAAAGTTACAAGCATTTGAATGTTGCAAACTTTGATAGGTGTAGGACGTACCGTATAGAAGTTAGCGCCATCTGAAGTCTTATCAGTATTTGATTTGGGACTCAGGTGTAGCATAGCATTAAGATAGCTTAAATTGACAAGAGGCTCGAGTACTTTGCTGTTACAAAATTTCAAGGTTTTATGACGCTCCAGTAAAAAGTTACAAACATTTGTATGTTGCAAACTTTGATAGGTGTAGGACGTACCGTATAGAAGTTAGGGCCATTTGAAGTCTTATCAGTGTTTGATTTGGGACTCAAGGGTAGCATAGCTTTGAGCAATAGCTTAAATTCACAAGAGGCTCGAGTACTTTATTGTTACAAACTTTCAAGGTTTTATGACGCTCCACTAAAAAGTTACAAGCATTTGTATGTTGCAAACTTTGCTAGGTGTAGGACGTATCGTATAGAAGTTAGGGCCATTAGAAGTTTTATCAGTGTTTGATTTGGGACTCAAGGGTAGCATAGCTTTGAGCGATAGCTTAAATTGACAAGAGGCTCGAGTACTTTATTGTTACAAAATTTCAAGGTTTTATGACGCTCCAGTAAAAAGTTACAAGCATTTGTATGTTGCAAACTTTGATAGGTGTAGGACGTACCGTATAGAAGTTAGGGCCAGTTGAAGTTTTATCAGTATTTGATTTGGGACTCAAGGGTAGCATAGCTTTGAGCGATAGCTTAAATTCACAAGAGGCTCGAGTACTTTATTGTTACATAATTTCAAGGTTTTATGACGCTCCAGTAAAAAGTTACAAGCATTTGTATGTTGCAAACTTTGATAGGTGTAGGACGTACCGTATAGAAGTTAGGGCCATTTGAAGTTTTATCAGTGTTTGATTTGGGACTCAAGGGTAGCATAGCTTTGAGCGATAGCTTAAATTGACACGAGGCTCGAGTACTTTATTGTTACAAAATTTCAAGGTTTTATAACGCTCCAGTAAAAACTTACAAGCATTTGTATGTTGCAAACTTTGATAGGTGTAGGACGTACCGTATAGAAGTTAGGGCCATTTGAAGTCTTATCAGTGTTTGATTTGGGACTCAAGGGTAGCATAGCTTTGAGCAATAGCTTAAATTGACAAGAGACTCGAGTACTTTATTGTTACAAACTTTCAAGGTTTTATGACGCTCCACTAAAAAGTTACAAGCATTTGTATGTTGCAAACTTTGCTAGGTGTAGGACGTATCGTATATAAGTTAGGGCCATTAGAAGTTGTATCAGTGTTTGATTTGGGACTCAAGGGTAGCATAGCTTTGAGCGATAGCTTAAATTGACAAGAGGCTCGAGTACTTTATTGTTACAAAATTTCAAGGTTTTATGACGCTCCAGTAAAAAGTTACAAGCATTTGTATGTTGCAAACTTTGATAGGTGTAGGACGTACCGTATAGAAGTTAGGGCCAGTTGAAGTTTTATCAGTATTTGATTTGGGACTCAAGGGTAGCATAGCTTTGAGCGATAGCTTAAATTCACAAGAGGCTCGAGTACTTTATTGTTACATAATTTCAAGGTTTTATGACGCTCCAGTAAAAAGTTACAAGCATTTGTATGTTGCAAACTTTGATAGGTGTAGGACGTACCGTATAGAAGTTAGGGCCATTTGAAGTTTTATCAGTGTTTGATTTGGGACTCAAGGGTAGCATAGCTTTGAGCGATAGCTTAAATTGACACGAGGCTCGAGTACTTTATTGTTACAAAATTTCAAGGTTTTATGACGCTCCAGTAAAAAGTTACAAGCATTTGTATGTTGCAAACTTTGATAGGTGTAGGACGTACCGTATAGAAGTTAGGGCCATTTGAAGTTTTATCAGTGTTTTATTTGGACTCAAGGGTAGCATAGCTTTGAGCGATAGCTTAAATTGACAAAAGGCTCGAGCAGTTTATTGTTACAATATGTCAAGGTTTTATGACGCTCCAGTAAAAAGTTACAAGCATTTGTATGTTGCAAACTTTGATAGGTGTAGGACGTACCGTATAGAAGTTAGGGCCATTTGAAGTTTTATCAGTGTTTGATTTGGGACTCAAGGGTAGCATAGCTTTGAGCGATAGCTTAAATTGACAAGAGGCTCGAGTACTTTATTGTTACAAAATTTCAAAGTTTTATGACGCTCCAGTAAAAAGTTACAAGCATTTGTATGTTGCAACCTCTGATAGGAGAAGGACGAACCGTATAGAAGTTAGGGCCATTTGAAGTCTTATCAGTGTTTGATTTGGAACTCAAGGGTAGCATAGCTTTGATCAATAGCTTAAATTGGCAAGAAGCTCGAGTACTTTATTGTTACAAACTTTCAAGGTTTTATGACGCTCCAGTAAAAAGTTACAAGCATTTGTATGCTGCAAACTTTGCTATATGTAGGACGTACCGTATAGAAGTTAGGGCCATTTGAAGGTTTATCAGTGTTTGATTTCGAACTCAAGGGTAGCATAGCTGTGAACGATAGCTTAAATTGACAAGAGGCTCGAGTACTTTATTGTTACAAAATTTCAAGGTTTTATGACGCTCCAGTAAAAAGTTACAAGCATATGTATGTTGCAAACTTTGATAGGTGTAGGACGTACCGTATAGAAGTTAGGGCCATTTGAAGTTTTATCAGTGTTTGATTTAGGACTCAAGGGTAGCATAGCTTTGAGCGATAGCTTAAATTGACAAGAGGCTCGAGTACTTTATTGTTACAAAATTTCAAGGTTTTATGACGCTCCAGTAAAAAGTTACAAGCATTTGTATGTTGCAAACTTTGATAGGTGTAGGACGTACTGTATAGAAGTTAAGGCCATTTGAAGTTTTATCAGTATTTGATTTGGGACTCAAGGGTAGCATAGCTTTGAGCGATAGCTTAAATTGACAAGAGGCTCGAGTACTTTATTGTTACAAAATTTCAAGGTTTTATGACGCTCCAATAAAAAGTTACAAGGTTTTGTATGTTGCAAACTTTAATAAGTGTAGGACATACCGTATAAAAGTTAGGGCCATTTGAAGTATTATCAGTGTTTGATTTGGGACTCAAGGGTAGCATAGCTTTGAGTGATAGCTTAAATTGACAAGATGCTCGAGTACTTTATTGTTAAAAAATTTCAAGGTTTTATGACGCTCCAGTAAAAAGTTACAAGCATTTTTATGTTGCAAACTTTGATAGGTGTAGGACGTACCGTATAGAAGTTAGGTCCATTTGAAGTTCAATCAGTGTTTGATTTGGGATTCAAGGGTAGCATAGCTTTGAGCGATAGCTTAAATTGACAAGAGGCTCGAGTACTTTATTGTTACAAAATTTCAAGGTTTTATGACGCTCCAGTAAAGAGTTACAAGCATTTGTATGTTGCAAACTTTGATAGGTGTAGAACGTACCGTATAGAAGTTAGGGCCATTTGAAGTTTTATCAGTGTTTCATTTGGGACTCAAAAGAAGCATAGCTTTGAGCGATAGCTTAAATTGACATGAGGCTCGAGTACTTTATTGCTACAAAATTTCAAGGTCTTATGACGCTCCAGTAAAAAGTTTCAAGCATTTGTATGTTGCAAACTTTGATAGGTGTAGGACGTACCGTATAGAAGTTAGGGCCATTTGAAGTTTTATCAGTGTTTGAATTGGGACTCAATGGTAGCATAGCTTTGAGCGATAGCTTAATTTGACAAGAGGCCCGAGTACTTTATTGTTACAAAATTTGAAGGTTTTATGACGCTCCAGTAAAAAGTTACAAGCATTTGTACGTTGCAACCTTTAATAAGTGTAGGACGTACCGTATAGAAGATAGGGCCATTTGAAGTTTTAACAGTGTTTGATTTGGGACTCAAGGGTAGCATAGCTTTGAGCGATAGCTTAAATTGACAAAAGGCTCGAGCACTTTATTGTTACAATATGTCAAGATTTTATGACGCTCCAGTAAAAAATGACACGCATTTGTATGGTGCAAACTTTGATAGGTGTAGGAAGTACCGTATAGAAGTTAGGGCCATATGAAGTTTAATCAGTGGTTGAGTTGGGACTCAAGGGTAGCATAGCTTTGAGCGATAGCTTAAATTGACCAGAGGCTCGAGTACTTTATTGTTACAACATTTCAAGGTTTTATGACGCTCCTTTAAAAAGTTACAAGCATTTGAATGTTGCAAACTTTGATAGGTGTAGGACGTACCGTATAGAAGTTAGGGCCATTTGAAGTCTTATCAGTATTTGATTGGGGACTCAAGGGTAGCATAGCATTGAGCGATAGCTTAAATTGACAAGAGGCTCGAATACTTTATTGTTACAAAATTTCAAGGTTTTATGACACTCCAGTAAAAAGTTAGAAGCATTTGTATGTTGCAAACTTTGATAGGTGTAGGACGTACCGTATAGAAGTTAGGGCCAGTTGAAGTTTTATCAGTATTTGATTTGGGACTCAAGGGTAGCATAGCTTTGAGCGATAGCTTAAATTCACAAGAGGCTCGAGTACTTTATTGTTACATAATTTCAAGGTTTTATGACGCTCGAGTAAAAAGTTACAAGCATTTGTATGTTGCAAACTTTGATAGGTGTAGGACGTACCGTATAGAAGTTAGGGCCATTTGAAGTTTTATCAGTGTTTGATTTGGGACTCAAGGGTAGCATAGCTTTGAGCGATAGCTTAAATTGACACGAGGCTCGAGTACTTTATTGTTACAAAATTTCAAGGTTTTATAACGCTCCAGTAAAAACTTACAAGCATTTGTATGTTGCAAACTTTGATAGGTGTAGGACGTACCGTATAGAAGTTAGGGCCATTTGAAGTCTTATCAGTGTTTGATTTGGGACTCAAGGGTAGCATAGCTTTGAGCAATAGCTTAAATTGACAAGAGACTCGAGTACTTTATTGTTACAAACTTTCAAGGTTTTATGACGCTCCACTAAAAAGTTACAAGCATTTGTATGTTGCAAACTTTGCTAGGTGTAGGACGTATCGTATATAAGTTAGGGCCATTAGAAGTTGTATCAGTGTTTGATTTGGGACTCAAGGGTAGCATAGCTTTGAGCGATAGCTTACATTGACAAGAGGCTCGAGTACTTTATTGATACAAAATTTCAAGGTTTTATGACGCTCCAGTAAAAAGTTACAAGCATTTGTATGTTGCAAACTTTGATAGGTGTAGGACGTACCGTATAGAAGTTAGGGCCAGTTGAAGTTTTATCAGTATTTGATTTGGGACTCAAGGGTAGCATAGCTTTGAGCGATAGCTTAAATTCACAAGAGGCTCGAGTACTTTATTGTTACATAATTTCAAGGTTTTATGACGCTCCAGTAAAAAGTTACAAGCATTTGTATGTTGCAAACTTTGATAGGTGTAGGACGTACCGTATAGAAGTTAGGGCCATTTGAAGTTTTATCAGTGTTTGATTTGGGACTCAAGGGTAGCATAGCTTTGAGCGATAGCTTAAATTGACACGAGGCTCGAGTACTTTATTGTTACAAAATTTCAAGGTTTTATGACGCTCCAGTAAAAACTTACAAGCATTTGTATGTTGCAAACTTTGATAGGTGTAGGACGTACCGTATAGAAGTTAGGGCCATTTGAAGTTTTATCAGTGTTTTATTTGGACTCAAGGGTAGCATAGCTTTGAGCGATAGCTTAAATTGACAAAAGGCTCGAGCACTTTATTGTTACAATATGTCAAGGTTTTATGACGCTCCAGTAAAAAGTTACAAGCATTTGTATGTTGCAAACTTTGATAGGTGTAGGACGTACCGTATAGAAGTTAGGGCCATTTGAAGTTTTATCAGTGTTTGATTTGGGACTCAAGGGTAGCATAGCTTTGAGCGATAGCTTAAATTGACAAGAGGCTCGAGTACTTTATTGTTACAAAATTTCAAAGTTTTATGACGCTCCAGTAAAAAGTTACAAGCATTTGTATGTTGCAACCTCTGATAGGAGAAGGACGAACCGTATAGAAGTTAGGGCCATTTGAAGTCTTATCAGTGTTTGATTTGGGACTCAAGGGTAGCATAGCTTTGATCAATAGCTTAAATTGGCAAGAAGCTCGAGTACTTTATTGTTACAAACTTTCAAGGTTTTATGACGCTCCAGTAAAAAGTTACAAGCATTTGTATGCTGCAAACTTTGCTATATGTAGGACGTACCGTATAGAAGTTAGGGCCATTTGAAGGTTTATCAGTGTTTGATTTCGAACTCAAGGGTAGCATAGCTGTGAACGATAGCTTAAATTGACAAGAGGCTCGAGTACTTTATTGTTACAAAATTTCAAGGTTTTATGACGCTCCAGTAAAAAGTTACAAGCATATGTATGTTGCAAACTTTGATAGGTGTAGGACGTACCGTATAGAAGTTAGGGCCATTTGAAGTTTTATCAGTGTTTGATTTAGGACTCAAGGGTAGCATAGCTTTGAGCGATAGCTTAAATTGACAAGAGGCTCGAGTACTTTATTGTTACAAAATTTCAAGGTTTTATGACGCTCCAGTAAAAAGTTACAAGCATTTGTATGTTGCAAACTTTGATAGGTGTAGGACGTACTGTATAGAAGTTAAGGCCATTTGAAGTTTTATCAGTATTTGATTTGGGACTCAAGGGTAGCATAGCTTTGAGCGATAGCTTAAATTGACAAGAGGCTCGAGTACTTTATTGTTACAAAATTTCAAGGTTTTATGACGCTCCAATAAAAAGTTACAAGCTTTTGTATGTTGCAAACTTTAATAAGTGTAGGACATACCGTATAAAAGTTAGGGCCATTTGAAGTATTATCAGTGTTTGATTTGGGACTCAAGGGTAGCATAGCTTTGAGCGATAGCTTAAATTGACAAGAGGCTCGAGTACTTTATTGTTACAAAATTTCAAGGTTTTATGACACTCCAGTAAAAAGTTACAAGCATTTGTAAGTTGCAAACTTTGATAGGTGTAGGACGTACCGTATAGAAGTTAGGGCCATTTGAAGTTTTATCAGTGTTTGATTTGGGACTCAAGGCTAGCATAGCTTTGAGCGATAGCTTAAATTGACAAGAGGCTCGAGTACTTTATTGTTACATAATTTCAAGGTTTTATGACGCTCCAGTAAAAATTTACAAACATTTGTATGTTGCAAACTTTGATAGGTGTAGGACGTACCCTATAGAAGTTAGGGACATTTTAAGTTTTATCGGTGTTTGATTTGGGACTCAAGGGTAGCAGATCTTTGAGCGATAGCTTAAATTGACAAGATGCTCGAGTACTTTATTGTTAAAAAATTTCAAGGTTTTATGACGCTCCAGTAAAAAGTTACAAGCATTTTTATGTTGCAAACTTTGATAGGTGTAGGACGTACCGTATAGAAGTTAGGTCCATTTGAAGTTCAATCAGTGTTTGATTTGGGATTCAAGGGTAGCATAGCTTTGAGCGATAGCTTAAATTGACAAGAGGCTCGAGTACTTTATTGTTACAAAATTTCAAGGTTTTATGACGCTCCAGTAAAGAGTTACAAGCATTTATATGTTGCAAACTTTGATAGGTGTAGAACGTACCGTATAGAAGTTAGGGCCATTTGAAGTTTTATCAGTGTTTCATTTGGGACTCAAAAGAAGCATAGCTTTGAGCGATAGCTTAAATTGACATGAGGCTCGAGTACTTTATTGCTACAAAATTTCAAGGTCTTATGACGCTCCAGTAAAAAGTTTCAAGCATTTGTATGTTGCAAACTTTGATAGGTGTAGGACGTACCGTATAGAAGTTAGGGCCATTTGAAGTTTTATCAGTGTTGGAATTGGGACTCAATGGTAGCATAGCTTTGAGCGATAGCTTAATTTGACAATAGGCCCGAGTACTTTATTGTTACAAAATTTGAAGGTTTTATGACGCTCCAGTAAAAAGTTACAAGCATTTGTACGTTGCAACCTTTGATAAGTGTAGGACGTACCGTATAGAAGATAGGGCCATTTGAAGTTTTAACAGTGTTTGATTTGGGACTCTAGGGTAGCATAGCTTTGAGCGATAGCTTAAATTGACAAAAGGCTCGAGCACTTTATTGTTACAATATGTCAAGATTTTATGACGCTCCAGTAAAAAATGACACGCATTTGTATGTTGCAAACTTTGATAGGTGTAGGAAGTACCGTATAGAAGTTAGGGCCATATGAAGTTTAATCAGTGGTTGAGTTGGGACTCAAGGGTAGCATAGCTTTGAGCGATAGCTTAAATTGACCAGAGGCTCGAGTACTTTATTGTTACAACATTTCAAGGTTTTATGACGCTCCTTTAAAAAGTTACAAGCATTTGAATGTTGCAAACTTTGATAGGTGTAGGACGTACCGTATAGAAGTTAGGGCCATTTGAAGTCTTATCAGTATTTGATTGGGGACTCAAGGGTAGCATAGCATTGAGCGATAGCTTAAATTGACAAGAGGCTCGAATACTTTATTGTTACAAAATTTCAAGGTTTTATGACACTCCAGTAAAAAGTTAGAAGCATTTGTATGTTGCAAACTTTGATAGGTGTAGGACGTACCGTATAGAAGTTAGGGACATTTGAAGTTTTATCAGTGTTTGATTTGGGACTCAAGGGTAGCATAGCTTTGAGCGATAGCTTAAATTGACAAGAAGCTCGAGTACTTTATTGTTACAAAATTTCAATGTTTTATGACGCTCCAGTAAAAAGTTACAGGCATTTGTATGTTGCAAACTTTGATAGGTGTAGGACGTACCGTATAGAAGTTAGGGACATTTGAAGTTTTATCGGTGTTTGATTTGGGACTCAAGGGTAGCATAGCTTTGAGCGATAGCTTAAATTGACAAGAGGCTGGAGTACTTTATTCTTACAAAATTTCAAGGTTTTATGACGCTCCAGTAAAGAGTTACAAGCATTTGTATGTTGCAAACTTTGATAGGTGTAGGACGTACCGTATAGAAGTTAGGGCCATTTGAAGTTTTATCAGTGTTTCATTTGGCACTCAAAAGAAGCATAGCTTTGAGCGATAGCTTAAATTGACATGAGGCTCGAGTACTTTATTGCTACAAAATTTCAAGGTCTTATGACGCTCCAGTAAAAAGTTTCAAGCATTTGTATGTTGCAAACTTTGATAGTTGTAGGACGTACCGTATAGAAGTTAGGGCCATTTGAAATTTTATCAGTGTTTGATTTGGGACTCAATGGTAGCATAGCTTTGAGCGATAGCTTAATTTGACAAGAGGCCCGAGTACTTTATTGTTACAAAATTTTAAGGTTTTATGACCAGTAAAAAGTTACAAGCATTTGTACGTTGCAACATTTGATAAGTGTAGGACGTACCGTATAGAAGATAGGGCCATTTGAAGTTTTAACAGTGTTTGATTTGGGACTCAAGGGTAGCATAGCTTTGAGCGATAGCTTAAATTGACAAAAGGCTCGAGCACTTTATTGTTACAATATGTCAAGATTTTATGACGCTCCAGTAAAAAATGACACGCATTTGTATGTTGCAAACTTTGATAGGTGTAGGAAGTACCGTATAGAAGCTAGGGCCATTTGAAGTTTTATCAGTGGTTGATTTGAGACTCAAGGGTAGCATAGCTTTGAGCGATAGCTTAAATTGACCAGAGGCTCGAGTACTTTATTGTTACAACATTTCAAGGTTTTATGACGCTCCTTTAAAAAGTTACAAACATTTGAATGTTGCAAACTTTGATAGGTGTAGGACGTACTGTATAGAAGTTAAGGCCATTTGAAGTTTTATCAGTATTTGATTTGGGACTCAAGGGTAGCATAGCTTTGAGCGATAGCTTAAATTGACAAGAGGCTCGAGTACTTTATTGTTACAAAATTTCAAGGTTTTATGACGCTCCAATAAAAAGTTACAAGCTTTTGTATGTTGCAAACTTTAATAAGTGTAGGACATACCGTATAAAAGTTAGGGCCATTTGAAGTATTATCAGTGTTTGATTTGGGACTCAAGGGTAGCATAGCTTTGAGCGATAGCTTAAATTGACAAGAGGCTCGAGTAATTTATTGTTACAAAATTTCAAGGTTTTATGACACTCCAGTAAAAAGTTACAAGCATTTGTAAGTTGCAAACTTTGATAGGTGTAGGACGTACCGTATAGAAGTTAGGGCCATTTGAAGTTTTATCAGTGTTTGATTTGGGACTCAAGGCTAGCAAAACTTTGAGCGATAGCTTAAATTGACAAGAGGCTCGAGTACTTTATTGTTACATAATTTCAAGGTTTTATGACGCTCCAGTAAAAATTTACAAACATTTGTATGTTGCAAACTTTGATAGGTGTAGGACGTACCCTATAGAAGTTAGGGACATTTTAAGTTTTATCGGTGTTTGATTTGGGACTCAAGGGTAGCAGATCTTTGAGCGATAGCTTAAATTGACAAGATGCTCGAGTACTTTATTGTTAAAAAATTTCAAGGTTTTATGACGCTCCAGTAAAAAGTTACAAGCATTTTTATGTTGCAAACTTTGATAGGTGTAGGACGTACCGTATAGAAGTTAGGTCCATTTGAAGTTCTATCAGTGTTTGATTTGGGATTCAAGGGTAGCATAGCTTTGAGCGATAGCTTAAATTGACAAGAGGCTCGAGTACTTTATTGTTACAAAATTTCAAGGTTTTATGACGCTCCAGTAAAGAGTTACAAGCATTTGTATGTTGCAAACTTTGATAGGTGTAGAACGTACCGTATAGAAGTTAGGGCCATTTGAAGTTTTATCAGTGTTTCATTTGGGACTCAAAAGAAGCATAGCTTTGAGCGATAGCTTAAATTGACATGAGGCTCGAGTACTTTATTGCTACAAAATTTCAAGGTCTTATGACGCTCCAGTAAAAAGTTTCAAGCATTTGTATGTTGCAAACTTTGATAGGTGTAGGACGTACCGTATAGAAGTTAGGGCCATTTGAAGTTTTATCAGTGTTTGAATTGGGACTCAATGGTATCATAGCTTTGAGCGATAGCTTAATTTGACAAGAGGCCCGAGTACTTTATTGTTACAAAATTTGAAGGTTTTATGACGCTCCAGTAAAAAGTTACAAGCATTTGTACGTTGCAACCTTTGATAAGTGTAGGACGTACCGTATAGAAGATAGGGCCATTTGAAGTTTTAACAGTGTTTGATTTGGGACTCAAGGGTAGCATAGCTTTGAGCGATAGCTTAAATTGACAAAAGGCTCGAGCACTTTATTGTTACAATATGTCAAGATTTTATGACGCTCCAGTAAAAAATGACACGCATTTGTATGTTGCAAACTTTGATAGGTGTAGGAAGTACCGTATAGAAGTTAGGGCCATTTGAAGTTTTATCAGTGGTTGATTTGGGACTCAAGGGTAGCATAGCTTTGAGCGGTAGCTTAAATTGACCAGAGGCTCGAGTACTTTATTGTTACAACATTTCAAGGTTTTATGACGCTCCTTTAAAAAGTTACAAGCATTTGAATGTTGCAAACTTTGATAGGTGTAGGACGTACCGTATAGAAGTTAGGGCCATTTGAAGTCTTATCAGTATTTGATTGGGGACTCAAGGGTAGCATAGCATTGAGCGATAGCTTAAATTGACAAGAGGCTCGAATACTTTATTGTTACAAAATTTCAAGGTTTTATGACACTCCAGTAAAAAGTTAGAAGCATTTGTATGTTGCAAACTTTGATAGGTGTAGGACGTACCGTATAGAAGTTAGGGACATTTGAAGTTTTATCAGTGTTTGATTTGGGACTCAAGGGTAGCATAGCTTTGAGCGATAGCTTAAATTGACAAGAAGCTCGAGTACTTTATTGTTACAAAATTTCAATGTTTTATGACGCTCCAGTAAAAAGTTACAGGCATTTGTATGTTGCAAACTTTGATAGGTGTAGGACGTACCGTATAGAAGTTAGGGACATTTGAAGTTTTATCGGTGTTTGATTTGGGACTCAAGGGTAGCATAGCTTTGAGCGATAGCTTAAATTGACAAGAGGCTGGGGTACTTTATTCTTACAAAATTTCAAGGTTTTATGACGCTCCAGTAAAGAGTTACAAGCATTTGTATGTTGCAAACTTTGATAGGTGTAGGACGTACCGTATAGAAGTTAGGGCCATTTGAAGTTTTATCAGTGTTTCATTTGGCACTCAAAAGAAGCATAGCTTTGAGCGATAGCTTAAATTGACATGAGGCTCGAGTACTTTATTGCTACAAAATTTCAAGGTCTTATGACTCTCCAGTAAAAAGTTTCAAGCATTTGTATGTTGCAAACTTTGATAGGTGTAGGACGTACCGTATAGAAGTTAGGGCCATTTGAAATTTTATCAGTGTTTGATTTGGGACTCAATGGTAGAATAGCTTTGAGCGATAGCTTAATTTGACAAGAGGCCCGAGTACTTTATTGTTACAAAATTTTAAGGTTTTATGACGCTCCAGTAAAAAGTTACAAGCATTTGTACGTTGCAACATTTGATAAGTGTAGGACGTACCGTATAGAAGATAGGGCCATTTGAAGTTTTAACAGTGTTTGATTTGGGACTCAAGGGTAGCATAGCTTTGAGCGATAGCTTAAATTGACAAAAGGCTCGAGCACTTTATTGTTACAATATGTCAAGATTTTATGACGCTCCAGTAAAAAATGACACGCATTTGTATGTTGCAAACTTTGATAGGTGTAGGAAGTACCGTATAGAAGCTAGGGCCATTTGAAGTTTTATCAGTGGTTGATTTGAGACTCAAGGGTAGCATAGCTTTGAGCGATAGCTTAAATTGACCAGAGGCTCGAGTACTTTATTGTTACAACATTTCAAGGTTTTATGACGCTCCTTTAAAAAGTTACAAACATTTGAATGTTGCAAACTTTGATAGGTGTAGGACGTACCGTATAGAAGTTAGGGCCATTTGAAGTCTTATCAGTATTTGATTTGGGACTCAAGGGTAGCATAGCATTGAGCGATAACTTAAATTGACAAGAGGCTCGAATACTTTATTGTTACAAAATTTCAAGGTTTTATGACACTCCAGTAAAAAGTTACAGGCATTTGTATGTTGCAAACTTTGATATATGTAGGACGTACCGTATAGAAGCTAGGGCCATTTGAAGTTTTATCAGTGTTTCATTTGGGACTCAAAAGTAGCATAGCTTTGAGCGATAGCTTAAATTGAGAAGAGGCTCGAGTACTTTATTGTTCAAAATTTCAAGGTTTTATGACGCTCCAGTAGAAAGTTACAAGCATTTGTATGTTGCAAACTTTGATAGGTGTAGGACGTACCGTATATAAGTTAGGGCCATTTGAAGTTTTATCAGTGTTTGATTTGGGAGTCAAGGGTAGCATAGCATTGAGCGATAGCTTAAATTGACAAGAGGCTCGAGTACTTTATTGTTACAAAATTTGAAGTCATTTATGACACTCCAGTAAAAAGTTACAAGCATTTGTATGTTGCAAAATTTGATTGGTGTATGACGTACCGTATAGAAGTTAGGGCCATTTGAAGTTTTATCAGTGTTTGATTTGGGACTCAAGGGTAGCAAAGCTTTGAGCGATAGCTTAAATTGACAAGAGGCTAGAGTACTTTATTGTTACATAATTTCAAAGTTTTATGACGCTCCAGTAAAAAGTTACAAGCATTTGTATGTTGCAAACTTTGATAGGTGTAGGACGTACCGTATAGAAGTTAGGGACACTTGAAGTTTTATCAGTGTTTGATTTGGGACTCAAGGGTAGCATAGCTTTGAGCGATAGCTTAAATTGACAAGAGGCTCGAGTACTTTATTGCTACAAAATTTCAAGGTTTTATGACGCTCCAGTAGAAAGTTACAAGCATTTGTATGTTGCAAACTTTGATAGGTGTAGGACGTACCGTATAGAAGTAAGGGCCATTTGAAGTTTTATCAGTGTTTGATTTGGGACTCAAGGGTAGCATAGCATTGACCGATAGCTTAAATTGACAAGAGGCTCGAGTACTTTATTGTTACAAAATTTGAAGTCATTTATGACACTCCAGTAAAAAGTTACAAGCATTTGTATGTTGCAAAATTTGATAGGTGTAGGACGTACCGTATAGAAGTTAGGGCCATTGGAAGTTTTATCAGTGTTTGATTTGGGACTCAAGGGTAGCAAAGCTTTGAGCGATAGCTTAAATTGACAAGAGGCTCGAGTACTTTAATGTTACATAATTTCAAAGTTTTATGACGCTCCAGTAAAAAGTTACAAGCATTTGTATGTTGCAAACTTTGATAGGTGTAGGACGTACCGTATATAAGTTAGGGACACTTGAAGTTTTATCAGTGTTTGATTTGGGACTCAAGGGTAGCATAGCTTTGAGCGATAGCTTAAATTGACAAGAGGCTCGAGTACTTTATTGTTACAAAATTTCAATGTTTTATGACGCTCTCGTAAAAAGTGACAAGCATTTGTATGTTGCAATTTTTGATAGGTGTAGGACGTACCGTATAGAAGCTAGGGCCATTTGAAATTCTATCAGTGTTTGATTCTGGACTCAAGGGTAGCATAGCTTTGAGCGATAGCTTCAATTGACAAGAGGCTCGAGTACTTTATTGTTACAAAATTTCAAGGTTTTATGACGCTCCAGTAAAAGTTACAAGCATTTGTATGTTGCAAACTTTGATAGGTGTAGGACGTACCGTGTAGAAGTTAGAACCATTTAAAGTTTTATCAGTGTTTGATTTGGGACTCAAGGGTAGCATAGCTTTGAGCGATAGCTTAAATTGACAAGAGGCTCGAGTACTTTATTGTTACAAAATTTCAAGGTTTTATGACGCTCCCGTAAAAAGTGACAAGCATTTGTATGTTGCAATTTTTGATAGTTGTAGGACGTACCGTATAGAAGTTAGGGCCATTTGAAGTTTTATCAGTGTTTGATTTGGGAGTCAAGGGTAGCATAGCTTTGAGCGATAGCTTTAATTGACAAGAGGCTCGAGTACTTTATTGTTACAAAATTTCAAGGTTTTATGACGCTCCAGTAAGAGTTCCAAGCATTTGTATGTTGCAAACTTTGATAGGTGTAGGACGTACCGTGTAGAAGTTAGGGCCATTTAAAGTTTTATCAGTGTTTGATTTGGGACTCAAGGGTAGCATAGCTTAGAGCGATAGCTTAAATTGACAAGAGGCTCGAGTACTTTATTATTACAAAATTTCAAGGTTTTATGACGCTCCAGTAAAAAGTTACAGGCATTTGTATGTTGCAAACTTTGATAGATGTAGGACGTACCGTATAGAAGTTAGGGCCATTTGAAGTTTTATCAGTGTTTCATTTGGGACTCAAAAGTAGCATAGCTTTGAACGATAGCTTAAATTGACAAGAGGCTCGAGTACTTTATTGTTCAAAATTTCAAGGTTTTATGACGCTCCAGTAGAAAGTTACAAGCATTTGTATGTTGCAAACTTTGATAGGTGTAGGACGTACCGTATAGAAGTTAGGGCCATTTGAAGTTTTATCAGTGTTTGATTTGGGACTCAAGGGTAGCATAGCATTGAGCGATAGCTTAAATTGACAAGAGGCTCGAGTACTTTATTGTTACAAAATTTGAAGTCATTTATGACACTCGAGTAAAAAGTTACAAGCATTTGTATGTTGCAAAATTTGATAGGTGTATGACGTACCGTATAGAAGTTAGGGCCATTTGAAGTTTTATCAGTGTTTGATTTGGGACTCAAGGGTAGCAAAGCTTTGAGCGATAGCTTAAATTGACAAGAGGCTCGAGTACTTTATTGCTACAAAATTTCAAGGTTTTATGACGCTCCAGTAGAAAGTTACAAGCATTTGTATGTTGCAAACTTTGATAGGTGTAGGACGTACCGTATAGAAGTTAGGGCCATTTGAAGTTTTATCAGTGTTTGATTTGGGACTCAAGGGTAGCATAGCATTGAGCGATAGCTTAAATTGACAAGAGGCTCGAGTACTTTATTGTTACAAAATTTGAAGTCATTTATGACACTCCAGTAAAAAGTTACAAGCATTTGTATGTTGCAAAATTTGATAGGTGTAGGACGTACCGTATAGAAGTTAGGGCCATTTGAAGTTTTATCAGTGTTTGATTTGGGACTCAAGGGTAGCAAAGCTTTGAACGATAGCTTAAATTGACAAGAGGCTCGAGTACTTTATTGTTACATAATTTCAAAGTTTTATGACGCTCCAGTAAAAAGTTACAAGCATTTGTATGTTGCAAACTTTGATAGGTGTAGGACGTACCGTATAGAAGTTAGGGACACTTGAAGTTTTATCAGTGTTTGATTTGGGACTCAAGGGTAGCATAGCTTTGAGCGATAGCTTAAATTGACAAGAGGCTCGAGTACTTTATTGTTACAAAATTTCAAGGTTTTATGACGCTCTCGTAAAAAGTGACAAGCATTTGTATGTTGCAATTTTTGATAGGTGTAGGACGTACCGTATAGAAGATAGGGCCATTTGAAGTTTTCTCAGTGTTTGATTTGGGACTCAAGGATAGCATAGCATTGAGCGATAGCTTAAATTGACAAGAGGCTCGAGTACTTTATTGTTACAAAATTTGAAGTCATTTATGACGCTCTCGTAAAAACTTACAAGCATTTGTATGTTGCAATTTTTGATAGGTGTAGGACGTACCGTATAGAAGATAGGGCCATTTGAAATTTTATCAGTGTTTGATTCTGGACTCAAGGGTAGCATAGCTTTGAGCGATAGCTTCAATTGACAAGAGGCTCGAGTACTTTATTGTTACAAAATTTCAAGGTTTTATGACGCTCCAGTAAAAGTTACAAGCATTTGTATGTTGCAAACTTTGATAGGTGTAGGACGTACCGTGTAGAAGTTAGAACCATTTAAAGTTTTATCAGTGTTTGATTTGGGACTCAAGGGTAGCATAGCTTTGAGCGATAGCTTAAATTGACAAGAGGCTCGAGTACTTTATTGTTACAAAATTTGAAGTCATTTATGACGCTCTCGTAAAAACTTACAAGCATTTGTATGTTGCAATTTTTGATAGGTGTAGGATGTACCGTATAGAAGATAGGGCCATTTGAAATTTTATCAGTGTTTGATTCTGGACTCAAGGGTAGCATAGCTTTGAGCGATAGCTTCAATTGACAAGAGGCTCGAGTACTTTATTGTTACAAAATTTCAAGGGTTTATGACGCTCCAGTAAAAGTTACAAGCATTTGTATGTTGCAAACTTTGATAGGTGTAGGACGTACCGTGTAGAAGTTAGAACCATTTAAAGTTTTATCAGTGTTTGATTTGGGACTCAAGGGTAGCATAGCTTTGAGCGATAGCTTAAATTGACAAGAGGCTCGAGTACTCTATTGTTACAAAATTTCAAGGTTTTATGACGCTCCAGTAAAAAGTGACAAGCATTTGTATGCTGCAATTTTTGATAGTTGTAGGACGTATCGTATAGAAGTTAAGGCCATTTGAAGTTTTATCAGTGTTTGATTTGGGAGTCAAGGGTAGCATAGCTTTGAGCGATAGCTTCAATTGACAAGAGGCTCGAGTACTTTATTGTTACAAAATTTCAAGGTTTTATGACGCTCCAGTAAGAGTTACAAGCATTTGTATGTTGCAAACTTTGATAGGTGTAGGACGTACCGTGTAGAAGTTAGGGCTATTTAAAGTTTTATCAGTGTTTGATTTGGGACTCAAGGGTAGCATAGCTTTGAGCGATAGCTTAAATACAAGAGGCTCGAGTACTTTATTATTACAAAATTTCAAGGTTTTATGACGCTCCAGTAAAAAGTTATAGGCATTTGTATGTTGCAAACTTTGATAGATGTAGGACGTACCGTATAGAAGTTAGGGCCATTTGAAGTTTTATCAGTGTTTCATTTGGGACTCAAGGGTAGCATAGCATTCAGCGATAGCTTAAATTGACAAGAGGCTCGAGTACTTTATTGTTACAAAATTTGAAGTCATTTATGACACTCCAGTAAAAAGTTACAAGCATTTGTATGTTGCAAAATTTGATAGGTGTAGGACGTACCGTATAGAAGTTAGGGCCATTTGAAGTTTTATCAGTGTTTGATTTGGGACTCAAGGGTAGCAAAGCTTTGAGCGATAGCTTAAATTGACAAGAGGCTCGAGTACTTTATTGTTACATAATTTCAAAGTTTTATGACGCTCCAGTAAAAAGTTACAAGCATTTGTATGTTGCAAACTTTGATAGGTGTAGGACGTACCGTATAGAAGTTAGGGACACTTGAAGTTTTATCAGTGTTTGATTTGGGACTCAAGGGTAGCATAGCTTTGAGCGATAGCTTAAATTGACAAGAGGCTCGAGTACTTTATTGTTACAAAATTTCAAGGTTTTATGACGCTCTCGTAAAAAGTGACAAGCATTTGTATGTTGCAATTTTTGATAGGTGTAGGACGTACCGTATAGAAGATAGGGCCATTTGAAGTTTTCTCAGTGTTTGATTTGGGACTCAAGGATAGCATAGCATTGAGCGATAGCTTAAATTGACAAGAGGCTCGAGTACTTTATTGTTACAAAATTTGAAGTCATTTATGACGCTCTCGTAAAAACTTACAAGCATTTGTATGTTGCAATTTTTGATAGGTGTAGGACGTACCGTATAGAAGATAGGGCCATTTGAAATTTTATCAGTGTTTGATTCTGGACTCAAGGGTAGCATAGCTTTGAGCGATAGCTTCAATTGACAAGAGGCTCGAGTACTTTATTGTTACAAAATTTCAAGGTTTTATGACGCTCCAGTAAAAGTTACAAGCATTTGTATGTTGCAAACTTTGATAGGTGTAGGACGTACCGTGTAGAAGTTAGAACCATTTAAAGTTTTATCAGTGTTTGATTTGGGACTCAAGGGTAGCATAGCTTTGAGCGATAGCTTAAATTGACAAGAGGCTCGAGTACTTTATTGTTACAAAATTTGAAGTCATTTATGACGCTCTCGTAAAAACTTACAAGCATTTGTATGTTGCAATTTTTGATAGGTGTAGGACGTACCGTATAGAAGATAGGGCCATTTGAAATTTTATCAGTGTTTGATTCTGGACTCAAGGGTAGCATAGCTTTGAGCGATAGCTTCAATTGACAAGAGGCTCGAGTACTTTATTGTTACAAAATTTCAAGGGTTTATGACGCTCCAGTAAAAGTTACAAGCATTTGTATGTTGCAAACTTTGATAGGTGTAGGACGTACCGTGTAGAAGTTAGAACCATTTAAAGTTTTATCAGTGTTTGATTTGGGACTCAAGGGTAGCATAGCTTTGAGCGATAGCTTAAATTGACAAGAGGCTCGAGTACTCTATTGTTACAAAATTTCAAGGTTTTATGACGCTCCCGTAAAAAGTGACAAGCATTTGTATGCTGCAATTTTTGATAGTTGTAGGACGTATCGTATAGAAGTTAAGGCCATTTGAAGTTTTATCAGTGTTTGATTTGGGAGTCAAGGGTAGCATAGCTTTGAGCGATAGCTTCAATTGACAAGAGGCTCGAGTACTTTATTGTTACAAAATTTCAAGGTTTTATGACGCTCCAGTAAGAGTTACAAGCATTTGTATGTTGCAAACTTTGATAGGTGTAGGACGTACCGTGTAGAAGTTAGGGCTATTTAAAGTTTTATCAGTGTTTGATTTGGGATTCAAGGGTAGCATAGCTTTGAGCGATAGCTTAAATTGACAAGAGGCTCGAGTACTTTATTATTACAAAATTTCAAGGTTTTATGACGCTCCAGTAAAAAGTTATAGGCATTTGTATGTTGCAAACTTTGATAGATGTAGGACGTACCGTATAGAAGTTAGGGCCATTTGAAGTTTTATCAGTGTTTCATTTGGGACTCAAGGGTAGCATAGCATTGAGCGATAGCTTAAATTGACAAGAGGCTCGAGTACTTTATTGTTACAAAATTTGAAGTCATTTATGACACTCCAGTAAAAAGTTACAAGCGTTTGTATGTTGCAAAATTTGATAGGTGTATGACGTACCGTATAGAAGTTAGGGCCATTTGAAGTTTTATCAGTGTTTGATTTGGGACTCAAGGGTAGCAAAGCTTTGAGCGATAGCTTAAATTGACAAGAGGCTCGAGTACTTTATTGTTACATAATTTCAAAGTTTTATGACGCTCCAGTAAAAAGTTAAAAGCATTTGTATGTTGCAAACTTTGATAGGTGTAGGACGTACCGTATAGAAGTTAGGGACACTTGAAGTTTTATCAGTGTTTGATTTGGGACTCAAGGGTAGCATAGCTTTGAGCGATAGCTTAAATTGACAAGAGGCTCGAGTACTTTATTGTTACAAAATTTCAAGGCTTTATGACGCTCCAGTAAAGAGTTACAGGCATTTGTATGTTGCAAACTTTGATAGATGTAGGACGTACCGTATAGAAGCTAGGGCCATTTGAAGTTTTATCAGTGTTTCATTTGGGACTCAAAAGTAGCATAGCTTTGAGCGATAGCTTAAATTGACAAGAGGCTCGAGTACTTTATTGCTACAAAATTTCAAGGTTTTATGACGCTCCAGTAGAAAGTTACAAGCATTTGTATGTTGCAAACTTTGATAGGTGTAGGACGTACCGTGTAGAAGTTGGGGCCATTTGAAGTTTTATCAGTGTTTGATTTGGGACTCAAGGGTAGCATAGCATTGAGCGATAGCTTAAATTGACAAGAGGCTCGAGTACTTTATTGTTACAAAATTTGAAGTCAGTTATGACACTCCAGTAAAAAGTTACAAGCATTTGTATGTTGCAAAATTTGATAGGTGCAGGACGTACCGTATAGAAGTTAGGGCCATTTGAAGTTTTATCAGTGTTTGATTTGGGACTCAAGGGTAGCAAAGCTTTGAGCGATAGCTTCAATTGACAAGAGGCTCGAGTACTTTATTGTTTCAAGGTTTTATGACGCTCCAGTAAAAGTTACAAGCATTTGTATGTTGCAAACTTTGATAGGTGTAGGACGTACCGCGTAGAAGTTAGAACCATTTAAAGTTTTATCAGTGTTTGATTTGGGACTCAAGGGTAGCATAGCTTTGAGCGATAGCTTAAATTGACAAGAGGCTCGAGTACTTTATTGTTACAAAATTTCAAGGTTTTATGACGCTCCCGTAAAAAGTGACAAGCATTTGTATGTTGCAATTTTTGATAGCTGTAGGACGTACCGTATAGAAATTAGGGCCATTTGAAGTTTTATCAGTGTTTCATTTGGGACTCAAAAGTAGCATAGCTTTGAGCGATAGCTTAAATTGACAAGAGGCTCGAGTACTTTATTGTTCAAAATTTCAAGGTTTTATGACGCTCCAGTAGAAAGTTACAAGCATTTGTATGTTGCAAACTTTGATAGGTGTAGGACGTACCGTATAGAAGATAGGGCCATTTGAAGTTTCTCAGTGTTTGATTTGGGACTCAAGGGTAGCATAGCATTGAGCGATAGCTTAAATTAACAAGAGGCTCGAGTACTTTATTGTTACAAAATTTGAAGTCATTTATGACACTCCAGTAAAAAGTTACAAGCATTTGTATGTTGCAAAATTTTATAGGTGTAGGACGTACCGTATAGAAGTTAGGGCCATTTGAAGATTTATCAGTGTTTGATTTGGGACTCAAGGGTAGCAAAGCTTTGAGCGATAGCTTAAATTGACAAGAGGCTCGAGTACTTTATTGTTACATAATTTCAAAGTTTTATGACGCTCCAGTAAAAAGTTACAAGCATTTGTATGTTGCAAACTTTGATAGGTGTAGGACGTACCGTATAGAAGTTAGGGACACTTGAAGTTTTATCAGTGTTTGATTTGGGACTCAAGGGTTGCATAGCTTTGAGCGATAGCTTAAATTGACAAGAGGCTCGAGTACTTTATTGTTACAAAATTTCAAGGTTTTATGACACTCTCGTAAAAAGTGACAAGCATTTGTATGTTGCAATTTTTGATAGGTGTAGGACGTACCGTATAGAAGATAGGGCCATTTGAAATTTTATCAGTGTTTGATTCTGGACTCAAGGGTAGCATAGCTTTGAGCGATAGCTTCAATTGACAAGAGGCTCGAGTACTTTATTGTTACAAAATTTCAAGGTTTTATGACGCTCCAGTAAAAGTTACAAGCATTTGTATGTTGCAAACTTTGATAGGTGTAGGACGTACCGTATAGAAGTTAGGGCCATTTGAAGTTTTATCAGTGTTTGGTTTGGGACTCAAGGGTAGCAAAGCTTTGAGCGATAGCTTCAATTGACAAGAGGCTCGAGTACTTTATTGTTTCAAGGTTTTATGACGCTCCAGTAAAAGTTACAAGCATTTGTATGTTGCAAACTTTGATAGGTGTAGGACGTACCGCGTAGAAGTTAGAACCATTTAAAGTTTTATCAGTGTTTGATTTGGGACTCAAGGGTAGCATAGCTTTGAGCGATAGCTTAAATTGACAAGAGGCTCGAGTACTTTATTGTTACAAAATTTCAAGGTTTTATGACGCTCCCGTAAAAAGTGACAAGCATTTGTATGTTGCAATTTTTGATAGCTGTAGGACGTACCGTATAGAAATTAGGGCCATTTGAAGTTTTATCAGTGTTTCATTTGGGACTCAAAAGTAGCATAGCTTTGAGCGATAGCTTAAATTGACAAGAGGCTCGAGTACTTTATTGTTCAAAATTTCAAGGTTTTATGACGCTCCAGTAGAAAGTTACAAGCATTTGTATGTTGCAAACTTTGATAGGTGTAGGACGTACCGTATAGAAGATAGGGCCATTTGAAGTTTCTCAGTGTTTGATTTGGGACTCAAGGGTAGCATAGCATTGAGCGATAGCTTAAATTAACAAGAGGCTCGAGTACTTTATTGTTACAAAATTTGAAGTCATTTATGACACTCCAGTAAAAAGTTACAAGCATTTGTATGTTGCAAAATTTTATAGGTGTAGGACGTACCGTATAGAAGTTAGGGCCATTTGAAGTTTTATCAGTGTTTGGTTTGGGACTCATGGGTAGCATAGCTTTGAGCGATAGCTTAAATTGACAAGAGGCTCGAGTACTTTATTGTTACAAAATTTCAAGGTTTTATGACGTTCCAGTAAAAAGTTTCAAGCATTTCTATGTTGCAAACTTTGATAGGTGTAGGACGTACCGTAGAGACGTTAGGGCCATTTGAATATTTATCAGTGTTTGATTTGGGACTCAGCTTTGAGCGATAGCTTAAATTGACAAGAGGATTGAGTACTTTATTGTTATAAAATTTCAAGGTTTTATGACGCTCCAGTAAAAAGTTACAAGCATTTGTATGTTGCAAACTTTGATAGGTATAGGATGCACCGTATAGAAGTTACGGCCATTTGAAGTTTTATCAGTGTTTGATTTGGGACTCAAGGGTAGCATAGCTTTGAGCGATAGCTTAAGTTGACAAGAGGATCGAGTACTTTATTGTTACAAAATTTCAAGGTTTTGTGACGTTCCAGTAAAGAGTTACAAGCATTTGTATGTTGCAAATTTTGATAGCTGTAGGACGTACCGTATAGAAGATAGGGCCATTTGAAGTTTTATCAGTGTTCCATTTGGGACTCAAAAGTAGCATAGCTTTGGGCGATAGCTTAAATCGACAAGAGGCTCGAGTACTTTATTGCTACAAAATTTCAAGGTTTTATGACGCTCCAGTAAAAAGTTACAAGTATTTGTATGTGGCAAACTTTGATAGGTGTAGGACGTACCGTATAGAAGTTAGGGCCATTTGAAGTTTTATCAGTGTTTGATTTGGGACTCAATGGTAGCATAGCTTCGAGCGATAGCTTAAATTGACATGAGGCTCGAGTACTTTATTGTTACAAAATTTCAAGGTTTTATGACGCTCCAGTAAAAAGTTACAAGCATTTGTACGTTGCAACCTTTGATAGGTGTAGGACGTACCGTATAGAAGATAGGGCCACTTGAAGTTTTAACAGTGTTTGATTTGGGACTCAAGGGTAGCATAGCTTTGAGCGATAGCTTAAATTGACAAAAGGCTCGAGCACTTTATTGTTACAATATGTCAAGATTTTATGACGCTCCAGAAAAAGTTACAAGCATTTGAATGTTGCAAACTTTGATAGGTGTAGGACATACCGTATAGAAGTTAGGGCCATTTGAAGACTTATCAGTATTTGATTTGGGACTCAAGGGTAGCATAGCATTGAGCGATAGCTTAAATTGACAAGAGGCTCGAATACTTTATTGTTACAAAATTTGAAGGTTTTATGACGCTCCAGTAAAGAGTTACAAGCATTTGTATGTTGCAAACTTTAATAGGTGTAGGACGTACCGTATAGAAGTTAGGGACATTTGAAGTTTTATCAGTGTTTGATTTGGGACTCAAGAGTAGCATAGCTTTGAGCGATTGCTTAAATTGACAAGTGGCTCGAGTACTTTATTGTTACAAAATTTCAAGGTTTTATGACGCTCTCGTAAAAAGTGACAAGCATTTGTATGTTGCAATTTTTGATAGGTGTAGGACGTACCGTATAGAAGATAGGGCCATTTGAAGTTTTCTCAGTGTTTGATTTGGGACTCAAGGGTAGCATAGCATTGAGCGATAGCTTAAATTAACAAGAGGCTCGAGTACTTTATTGTTACAAAATTTGAAGTCATTTATGACACTCCAGTAAAAAGTTACAAGCATTTGTATGTTGCAAAATTTGATAGGTGTAGGACATACCGTATAGAAGTTAGGGCCATTTGAAGACTTATCAGTATTTGATTTGGGACTCAAGGGTAGCATAGCATTGAGCGATAGCTTAAATTGACAAGAGGCTCGAATACTTTATTGTTACAAAATTTGAAGGTTTTATGACGCTCCAGTAAAGAGTTACAAGCATTTGTATGTTGCAAACTTTAATAGGTGTAGGACGTACCGTATAGAAGTTAGGGACATTTGAAGTTTTATCAGAGTTTGATTTGGGACTCAAGAGTAGCATAGCTTTGAGCGATTGCTTAAATTGACAAGTGGCTCGAGTACTTTATTGTTACAAAATTTCAAGGTTTTATGACGCTCTCGTAAAAAGTGACAAGCATTTGTATGTTGCAATTTTTGATAGGTGTAGGACGTACCGTATAGAAGATAGGGCCATTTGAAATTTTATCAGTGTTTGATTCTGGACTCAAGGGTAGCAAAGCTTTGAGCGATAGCTTCAATTGACAAGAGGCTCGAGTACTTTATTGTTTCAAGGTTTTATGACGCTCCAGTAAAAGTTACAAGCATTTGTATGTTGCAAACTTTGATAGGTGTAGGACGTACCGTGGAGAAGTTAGAACCATTTAAAGTTTTATCAGTGTTTGATTTGGGACTCAAGGGTAGCATAGCTTTGAGCGATAGCTTAAATTGACAAGAGGCTCGAGTACTTTATTGTTACAAAATTTCAAGGTTTTATGACGCTCCCGTAAAAAGTGACAAGCATTTGTATGTTGCAATTTTTGATAGCTGTAGGACGTACCGTATAGAAGTTAGGGCCATTTGAAGTTTTATCAGTGTTTCATTTGGGACTCAAAAGTAGCATAGCTTTGAGCGATAGCTTAAATTGACAAGAGGCTCGAGTACTTTATTGTTCAAAATTTCAAGGTTTTATGACGCTCCAGTAGAAAGTTACAAGCATTTGTATGTTGCAAACTTTGATAGGTGTAGGACGTACCGTATAGAAGATAGGGCCATTTGAAGTTTCTCAGTGTTTGATTTGGGACTCAAGGGTAGCATAGCATTGAGCGATAGCTTAAATTAACAAGAGGCTCGAGTACTTTATTGTTACAAAATTTGAAGTCATTTATGACACTCCAGTAAAAAGTTACAAGCATTTGTATGTTGCAAAATTTTATAGGTGTAGGACGTACCGTATAGAAGTTAGGGCAATTTGAAGTTTTATCAGTGTTTGATTTGGGACTCAAGGGTAGCAAAGCTTTGAGCGATAGCTTAAATTGACAAGAGGCTCGAGTACTTTATTGTTACATAATTTCAAAGTTTTATGACGCTCCAGTAAAAAGTTACAAGCATTTGTATGTTGCAAAATTTTATAGGTGTAGGACGTACCGTATAGAAGTTAGGGCAATTTGAAGTTTTATCAGTGTTTGATTTGGGACTCAAGGGTAGCAAAGCTTTGAGCGATAGCTTAAATTGACAAGAGGCTCGAGTACTTTATTGTTACATAATTTCAAAGTTTTATGACGCTCCAGTAAAAAGTTACAAGCATTTGTATGTTGCAAACTTTGATAGGTGTAGGACGTACCGTATAGAAGTTAGGGACACTTGAAGTTTTATCAGTGTTTGATTTGGGACTCAAGGGTAGCATAGCTTTGAGCGATAGCTTAAATTGACAAGAGGCTCGAGTAATTTATTGTTACAAAATTTCAAGGTTTTATGACACTCTCGTAAAAAGTGACAAGCATTTGTATGTTGCAATTTTTGATAGGTGTAGGACGTACCGTATAGAAGATAGGGCCATTTGAAGTTTTATCAGTGTTCCATTTGGGACTCAAAAGTAGCATAGCTTTGGGCGATAGCTTAAATCGACAAGAGGCTCGAGTACTTTATTGCTACAAAATTTCAAGGTTTTATGACGCTCCAGTAAAAAGTTACAAGCATTTGTATGTGGTAAACTTTGATAGGTGTAGGACGTATCGTATAGAAGTTAGGGCCATTTGAAGTTTTATCAGTGTTTGATTTGGGACTCAATGGTAGCATAGCTTCGAGCGATAGCTTAAATTGACATGAGGCTCGAGTACTTTATTGTTACAAAATTTCAAGGTTTTATGACGCTCCAGTAAAAAGTTACAAGCATTTGTACGTTGCAACCTTTGATAGGTGTAGGACGTACCGTATAGAAGATAGGGCCACTTGAAGTTTTAACAGTGTTTGATTTGGGACTCAAGGGTAGCATAGCTTTGAGCGATAGCTTAAATTGACAAAAGGCTCGAGCACTTTATTGTTACAATATGTCAAGATTTTATGACGCTCCAGAAAAAGTTACAAGCATTTGAATATTGCAAACTTTGATAGGTGTAGGACATACCGTATAGAAGTTAGGGCCATTTGAAGACTTATCAGTATTTGATTTGGGACTCAAGGGTAGCATAGCATTGAGCGATAGCTTAAATTGACAAGAGGCTCGAATACTTTATTGTTACAAAATTTGAAGGCTTTATGACGCTCCAGTAAAGAGTTACAAGCATTTGTATGTTGCAAACTTTAATAGGTGTAGGACGTACCGTATAGAAGTTAGGGACATTTGAAGTTTTATCAGTGTTTGATTTGGGACTCAAGAGTAGCATAGCTTTGAGCGATTGCTTAAATTGACAAGTGGCTCGAGTACTTTATTGTTACAAAATTTCAAGGTTTTATGACGCTCTCGTAAAAAGTGACAAGCATTTGTATGTTGCAATTTTTGATATGTGTAGGACGTACCGTATAGAAGATAGGGCCATTTGAAGTTTTCTCAGTGTTTGATTTGGGACTCAAGGGTAGCATAGCATTGAGCGATAGCTTAAATTAACAAGAGGCTCGAGTACTTTATTGTTACAAAATTTGAAGTCATTTATGACACTCCAGTAAAAAGTTACAAGCATTTGTATGTTGCAAAATTTGATAGGTGTAGGATGTACCGTATAGAAGTTAGGGCCATTTGAAGTTTTATCAGTGTTTGATTTGGGACTCAAGGGTAGCAAAGCTTTGAGCGATAGCTTAAATTGACAAGAGGCTCGAGTACTTTATTGTTACATAATTTCAAAGTTTTATGACGCTCCAGTAAAAAGTTACAAGCATTTGTATGTTGCAAACTTTGATAAGTGTAGGACGTACCGTATAGAAGTTAGGGACACTTGAAGTTTTATCAGTGTTTGATTTGGGACTCAAGGGTAGCATAGCTTTGAGCGATAGCTTAAATTGACAAGAGGCTCGAGTACTTTATTGTTACAAAATTTCAAGGTTTTATGACGCTCTCGTAAAAAGTGACAAGCATTTGTATGTTGCAATTTTTGATAGGTGTAGGACGTACCGTATAGAAGATAGGGCCATTTGAAATTGTATCAGTGTTTGATTCTGGACTCAAGGGTAGCATAGCTTTGAGCGATAGCTTCAATTGACAAGAGGCTCGAGTACTTTATTGTTACAAAATTTCAAGGTTTTATGACGCTCCAGTAAAAGTTACAAGCATTTGTATGTTGCAAACTTTGATAGGTGTAGGACGTACCGTGTAGAAGTTAGGGCCATTTAAAGTTTTATCAGTGTTTGGTTTGGGACTCAAGGGTAGCATAGCTTTGAGCGATAGCTTAAATTGACAAGAGGCTCGAGTACTTTATTGTTACAAAATTTCAAGGTTTTATGACGTTCCAGTAAAAAGTTACAAGCATTTCTATGTTGCAAACTTTGATAGGTGTAGGACGTAGCGTAGAGACGTTAGGGCCATTTGAATATTTATCAGTGTTTGATTTGGGACTCAGCTTTGAGCGATAGCTTAAATTGACAAGAGGATCGAGTACTTTATTGTTATAAAATTTCAAGGTTTTATGACGCTCCAGTAAAAAGTTACAAGCATTTGTATGTTGCAAACTTTGATAGGTATAGGATGCACCGTATAGAAGTTACGGCCATTTGAAATTTTATCAGTGTTGATTTGGGACACAAGGGTAGCATAGCTTTGAGCGATAGCTTAAGTTGACAAGAGGATCGAGTACTTTATTGTTACAAAATTTCAAGGTTTTATGACGTTCCAGTAAAGAGTTACAAGCATTTGTATGTTGCAAATTTGGATAGCTGTAGGACGTACCGTATAGAAGATAGGGCCATTTGAAGTTTTATCAGTGTTCCATTTGGGACTCAAAAGTAGCATAGCTTTGGGCGATAGCTTAAATCGACAAGAGGCTCGAGTACTTTATTGCTACAAAATTTCAAGGTTTTATGACGCTCCAGTAAAATGTTACAAGCATTTGTATGTGGCAAACTTTGATAGGTGTAGGACGTACCGTATAGAAGTTAGGGCCATTTGAAGTTTTATCAGTGTTTGATTTGGGACTCAATGGTAGCATAGCTTCGAGCGATAGCTTAAATTGACATGAGGCTCGAGTACTTTATTGTTACAAAATTTCAAGGTTTTATGACGCTCCAGTAAAAAGTTACAAGCATTTGTACGTTGCAACCTTTGATAGGTGTAGGACGTACCGTATAGAAGATAGGGCCACTTGAAGTTTTAACAGTGTTTGATTTGGGACTCAAGGGTTGCATAGCTTTGAGCGATAGCTTAAATTGACAAAAGGCTCGAGCACTTTATTCTTACAATATGTCAAGATTTTATGACGCTCCAGAAAAAGTTACAAGCATTTGAATGTTGCAAACTTTGATAGGTGTAGGACATACCGTATAGAAGTTAGGGCCATTTGAAGACTTATCAGTATTTGATTTGGGACTCAAGGGTAGCATAGCATTGAGCGATAGCTTAAATTGACAAGAGGCTCGAATACTTTATTGTTACAAAATTTGAAGGTTTTATGACGCTCCAGTAAAGAGTTACAAGCATTTGTATGTTGCAAACTTTAATAGGTGTAGGACGTACCGTATAGAAGTTAGGGACATTTGAAGTTTTATCAGTGTTTGATTTGGGACTCAAGAGTAGCATAGCTTTGAGCGATTGCTTAAATTGACAAGTGGCTCGAGTACTTTATTGTTACAAAATTTCAAGGTTTTATGACGCTCTCGTAAAAAGTGACAAGCATTTGTATGTTGCAAACTTTGATAGGTATAGGATGAACCGTAGAGAATTTAAGGCCATTTGAAGTCTTATCAGTATTTGATTTGGGACTCAATGGTAGCATAGATTTGAGCGATAGCTTAAATTGACAAGAGGCTCGAGTACTTTATTGTTACAAAATTTCAAGGTTTTATGACGCTCCAGTAAAGAGTTACAAGCATTTGTATGTTGCAAACTTTGATAGATGTAGGACGTACCGTATAGAAGTTAGGGCCATTTGAAGTTTTATCAGTGTTTCATTTGGGACTCAAAAGTAGCATAGCTTTGAGCGATAGCTTAAATTGACAAGAGGCTCGAGTACTTTATTGCTACAAAATTTCACGGTTTTTTGACGCTCCAGTAAAAAGTTACAAGCATTTGTATGTTGTAAACTTTGATAGGTGTAGGACGTACCGTATAGAAGTTAGGGCCATTTGAAGTTTTATCAGTGTTTGATTTGGGACTCAATGGTAGCATAGCTTTGAGCGATAGCTTAAATTGACAAGAGGCTCGAGTACTTTATTGTAACAAAATTTCAAGGTTTTATGACGCTCCAGTAAAAAGTTACAAGCATTTGTATGTTGCAAACTTTGATAGGTGTAGGACGCACCGTATAGAAGTTAGGGACACTTGAAGTTTTATCAGTGTTTGATTTGGGACTCAAGGGTAGCATAGCTCTGAGCGATAGCTTAAATTGACAAGAGGCTCGAGTACTTTATTGTTACAAAATTTTAAGGCTTTATGACGCTCCAGTAAAGATTTACAGGCATTTGTATGTTGCAAACTTTGATAGATGTAGGACGTACCGTATAGAAGCTAGGGCCATTTGAAGTTTTATCAGTGTTTCATTTGGGACTCAAAAGTAGCATAGCTTTGAGCGATAGCTTAAATTGACAAGAGGCTCGAGTACTTTATTGTTACACAATTTCAAAGTTTTATGACGCTCCAGTAAAAAGTTACAAGCATTTGTATGTTGCAAACTTTGATAGGTGTAGGACGTACCGTATAGAAGTTAGGGACACTTGAAGTTTTATCAGTGTTTGATTTGGGACTCAAGGGTAGCATAGCTTTGAGCGATAGCGTAAATTGACAAGAGGCTCGAGTACTTTATTGTTACAAAATTTCAAGGTTTTATGACGCTCTCGTAAAATGTGACAAGCATTTGTATGTTGCAATTTTTGATAGGTGTAGGACGTACCGTATTGAAGATAGGGCCATTTGAAGTTTTCTCAGTGTTTGATTTGGGACTCAAGGGTAGCATAGCATTGAGCGATAGCTTAAATTAACAAGAGGCTCGAGTACTTTATTGTTACAAAATTTGAAGTCATTTATGACACTCCAGTAAAAAGTTACAAGCATTTGTATGTTGCAAAATTTTATAGGTGTAGGACGTACCGTATAGAAGTTAGGGCCATTTGAAGTTTTATCAGTGTTTGATTTGGGACTCAAGGGTAGCAAAGCTTTGAGCGATAGCTTAAATTGACAAGAGGCTCGAGTACTTTATTGTTACATAATTTCAAAGTTTTATGACGCTCCAGTAAAAAGTTTCAAGCATTTGTATGTTGCAAACTTTGATAGGTGTAGGACGTACCGTATAGAAGTTAGGGACACTTGAAGTTTTATCAGTGTTTGATTTGGGACTCAAGGGTAGCATAGCTTTGAGCGATAGCTTAAATTGACAAGAGGCTCGAGTACTTTATTGTTACAAAATTTCAAGGTTTTATGACGCTCTCGTAAAAAGTGACAAGCATTTGTATGTTGCAATTTTTGATAGGTGTAGGACGTACCGTATAGAAGATAGGGCCATTTGAAATTTTTTCAGTGTTTGATTCTGGACTCAAGGGTAGCATAGCTTTGAGCGATAGCTTCAATTGACAAGAGGCTCGAGTACTTTATTGTTACAAAATTTCAAGGTTTTATGACGCTCCAGTAAAAGTTACAAGCATTTGTATGTTGCAAACTTTGATAGGTGTAGGACGTACCGTGTAGAAGTTAGGGCCATTTAAAGTTTTATCAGTGTTTGGTTTGGGACTCAAGGGTAGCATAGCTTTGAGCGATAGCTTAAATTGACAAGAGGCTCGAGTACTTTATTGTTACAAAATTTCAAGGTTTTATGACGCTCCAGTAAAAAGTTACAAGCATTTCTATGTTGCAAACTTTGATAGGTGTAGGACGTACCGTAGAGACGTTAGGGCCATTTGAATATTTATCAGTGTTTGATTTGGGACTCAGCTTTGAGCGATAGCTTAAATTGACAAGAGGATTGAGTACTTTATTGTTATAAAATTTCAAGGTTTTATGACGCTCCAGTAAAAAGTTACAAGCATTTGTATGTTGCAAACTTTGATAGGTATAGGATGCACCGTATAGAAGTTACGGCCATTTGAAGTTTTATCAGTGTTTGATTTGGGACTCAAGGGTAGCATAGCTTTGAGCGATAGCTTAAGTTGACAAGAGGATCGAGTACTTTATTGTTACAAAATTTCAAGGTTTTATGACGTTCCAGTAAAGAGTTACAAGCATTTGTATGTTGCAAATTTTGATAGCTGTAGGACGTACCGTATAGAAGATAGGGCCATTTGAAGTTTTATCAGTGTTCCATTTGGGACTCAAAAGTAGCATAGCTTTGGGCGATAGCTTAAATCGACAAGAGGCTCGAGTACTTTATTGCTACAAAATTTCAAGGTTTTATGACGCTCCAGTAAAAAGTTACAAGCATTTGTATGTGGCAAACTTTGATAGGTGTAGGACGTACCGTATAGAAGTTAGGGCCATTTGAAGTTTTATCAGTGTTTGATTTGGGACTCAATGGTAGCATAGCTTCGAGCGATAGCTTAAATTGACATGAGGCTCGAGTACTTTATTGTTACAAAATTTCAAGGTTTTATGACGCTCCAGTAAAAAGTTACAAGCATTTGTACTTTGCAACCTTTGATAGGTGTAGGACGTACCGTATAGAAGATAGGGCCACTTGAAGTTTTAACAGTGTTTGATTTGGGACTCAAGGGTAGCATAGCTTTGAGCGATAGCTTAAATTGACAAAAGGCTCGAGCACTTTATTGTTACAATATGTCAAGATTTTATGACGCTCCAGAAAAAGTTACAAGCATTTGAATGTTGCAAACTTTGATAGGTGTAGGACATACCGTATAGAAGTTAGGGCCATTTGAAGACTTATCAGTATTTGATTTGGGACTCAAGGGTAGCATAGCATTGAGCGATAGCTTAAATTGACAAGAGGCTCGAATACTTTATTGTTACAAAATTTGAAGGTTTTATGACGCTCCAGTAAAGAGTTACAAGCATTTGTATGTTGCAAACTTTAATAGGTGTAGGACGTACCGTATAGAAGTTAGGGACATTTGAAGTTTTATCAGTGTTTGATTTGGGACTCAAGAGTAGCATAGCTTTGAGCGATTGCTTAAATTGACAAGTGGCTCGAGGACTTTATTGTTACAAAATTTCAAGGTTTTATGACGCTCTCGTAAAAAGTGACAAGCATTTGTATGTTGCAATTTTTGATAGGTGTAGGACGTACCGTATAGAAGATAGGGCCATTTGAAGTTTTCTCAGTGTTTGATTTGGGACTCAAGGGTAGCATAGCATTGAGCGATAGCTTAAATTAACAAGAGGCTCGAGTACTTTATTGTTACAAAATTTGAAGTCATTTATGACACTCCAGTAAAAAGTTACAAGCATTTGTATGTTGCAAAATTTGATAGGTGTAGGACATACCGTATAGAAGTTAGGGCCACTTGAAGTTTTATCAGTGTTTGATTTGGGACTCAAGGGTAGCAAAGCTTTGAGCGATAGCTTAAATTGACAAGAGGCTCGAGTACTTTATTGTTACATAATTTCAAAGTTTTATGACGCTCCAGTAAAAAGTTACAAGCATTTGTATGTTGCAAACTTTGATAGGTGTAGGACGTACCGTATAGAAGTTAGGGACACTTGAAGTTTTATCAGTGTTTGATTTGGGACTCAAGGGTAGCATAGCTTTGAGCGATAGCTTAAATTGACAAGAGGCTCGAGTACTTTATTGTTACAAAATTTCAAGGTTTTATGACGCTCTCGTAAAAAGTGACAAGCATTTGTATGTTGCAATTTTTGATAGGTGTAGGACGTACCGTATAGAAGATAGGGCCATTTGAAATTTTATCAGTGTTTATTCTGGACTCAAGGGTAGCATAGCTTTGAGCGATAGCTTCAATTGACAAGAGGCTCGAGTACTTTATTGTTACAAAATTTCAAGGTTTTATGACGCTCCAGTAAAAGTTACAAGCATTTGTATGTTGCAAACTTTGATAGGTGTAGGACGTACCGTGTAGAAGTTAGGGCCATTTAAAGTTTTATCAGTGTTTGGTTTGGGACTCAAGGGTAGCATAGCTTTGAGCGATAGCTTAAATTGACAAGAGGCTCGAGTACTTTATTGTTACAAAATTTGAAGGTTTTATGACGTTCCAGTAAAAAGTTACAAGCATTTCTATGTTGCAAACTTTGATAGGTGTAGGACGTACCGTAGAGACGTTAGGGCCATTTGAATATTTATCAGTGTTTGATTTGGGACTCAGCTTTGAGCGATAGCTTAAATTGACAAGAGGATCGAGTACTTTATTGTTATAAAATTTCAAGGTTTTATGACGCTCCAGTAAAAAGTTACAAGCATTTGTATGTTGCAAACTTTGATAGGTATAGGATGCACCGCATAAAAAGTTACGGCCATTTGAAGTTTTATCAGTGTTTGATTTGGGACTCAAGGGTAGCATAGCTTTGAGCGATAGCTTAAGTTGACAAGAGGATCGAGTACTTTATTGTTCCAAAATTTCAAGGTTTTATGACGTTCCAGTAAAGAGTTACAAGCATTTGTATGTTGCAAATTTGGATAGCTGTAGGACGTACCGTATAGAAGATAGGGCCATTTGAAGTTTTATCAGTGTTCCATTTGGGACTCAAAAGTAGCATAGCTTTGGGCGATAGCTTAAATCGACAAGAGGCTCGAGTACTTTATTGCTACAAAATTTCAAGGTTTTATGACGCTCCAGTAAAATGTTACAAGCATTTGTATGTGGCAAACTTTGATAGGTGTAGGACGTACCGTATAGAAGTTAGGGCCATTTGAAGTTTTATCAGTGTTTGATTTGGGACTCAATGGTAGCATAGCTTCGAGCGATAGCTTAAATTGACATGAGGCTCGAGTACTTTATTGTTACAAAATTTCAAGGTTTTATGACGCTCCAGTAAAAAGTTACAAGCATTTGTACGTTGCAACCTTTGATAGGTGTAGGACGTACCGTATAGAAGATAGGGCCACTTGAAGTTTTAACAGTGTTTGATTTGGGACTCAAGGGTAGCATAGCTTTGAGCGATAGCTTAAATTGACAAAAGGCTCGAGCACTTTATTGTTACAAAATTTCAAGGTTTTATGACGCTCCAGTAAAGAGTTACAAGCATTTGTATGTTGCAAACTTTGATAGATGTAGGACGTACCGTATAGAAGTTAGGGCCATTTGAAGTTTTATCAGTGTTTCATTTGGGACTCAAAAGTAGCATAGCTTTGAGCGTTAGCTTAAATTGACAAGAGGCTCGAGTACTTTATTGCTACAAAATTTCACGGTTTTTTGACGCTCCAGTAAAAAGTTACAAGCATTTGTATGTTGCAAACTTTGATAGGTGTAGGACCTACCGTATAGAAGTTAGGGCCATTTGAAGATGTATCAGTGTTTGATTTGGGACTCAATGGTAGCATAGCTTTGAGCGATAGCTTAAATTGACAAGAGGCTCGAGTACTTTATTGTAACAAAATTTCAAGGTTTTATGACGCTCCAGTAAAAAGTTACAAGCATTTGTACGTTGCAACCTTTGATAGGTGTAGGACGTACCGTATAGAAGATAGGGCCATTTGAAGTTTTTCAGTGTTTGATTTGGGACTCAAGGGTACCATAGCTTTGAGCGATATCTTAAATTGACAAAAAGCTCGAGCACTTTATTGTTATAATATGTCAAGATTTTATGACGCTCCAGTAAAAAGTTACAAGCATTTGTATGTTGCAAACTTTGATAGGTGCAGGAAGTACCGTATAGAAGTTAGGGCCATTTGAAGTTTTATCAGTGTTTGATTTGGGACTCAAGGGTAGCATAGCTTTGAGCGATAGCTTAAATTGACAAGAGGCTCGAGTACTTTATTGTTAAATAATTTCAAGGTTTTATGACGCTTCAGTAAAAAGTTACAAGCATTTGTATGTTGCAAACCTTGATAGGTGTAGGACGTACCGTATAGAAGTTAGGGACATTTGAAGTTTTATCAGTGTTTGATTTGGGACTCAAGGGTAGCATAGCTTTGAGCGATAGCTTCAATTGACAAGTGGCTCGAGTACTTTATTGTTACACAATTTCAAGGTTTTATGACGCTCCAGTAAAAGTTACAAGCATTTGTATGTTGCAAACTTTGATAGGTGTAGGACGTACCGTATAGAAGTAAGGGCCATTTAAAGTTTTATCAGTGTTTGAGTTGGGACTCAAGGGTAGCATAGCTTTGAGCGATAGCTTAAATTGACAAGAGGCTCGAGTACTTTATTGCTACAAAATTTCCAGGTTTTATGACGCTCCAGTAAAAGGTTACAAGCATTTGTATGTTGCAAACTTTGATAAGTGTAGGTCGTACCGTATAGAAATTAGAGCCATTTGAAATTTTATCAGTGTTTGATTTGGGACTGAAGGGTAGCATAGCTTTGAGCAATAGCTTAAATTGACAAGAGGCTCGAGGACTTTATTATTACAAACTTTCAAGGTTTTATGACGCTCCAGTAAAAAGTTACAAGCATTTGTATATTGCAAACTTTGCTAGTTGTAGGACGTACCGTATAGATGTTAGGGCCATTTGAAGTTTTATCAGTGTTTGATTTGGGACTCAAGGGTAGCATAGCTTTGAGCGATAGCTTAAATTGATAAGAGGCTCGAGTACTTTATTGTTACAAAATTTCAAGGTTTTATGACGCTCTCGTAAAAGTGACAAGCATTTGTATGTTGCAATTTTTGATAGGTGTAGGACGTACCGTATAGAAGTTAGGGCCATTTGACGTTTTATCAGTGTTTGATTCTGGACTCAAGGGTAGCATAGCTTTCAGCGATAGCTTCAATTGACAAGAGGCTCGAGTACTTTATTGTTACAAAACTTCAAGGTTTTATGACGCTCCAGTAAAAAGTTACAAGCATTTGTATGTTGCAAACTTTGATAGGTGTAGGACGTACCGTATAGAAGATAGGGCCACTTGAAGTTTTAACAGTGTTTGATTTGGGACTCAAGGGTAGCATAGCTTTGAGCGATAGCTTAAATTGACAAAAGGCTCGAGCACTTTATTGTTACAATATGTCAAGATTTTATGACGCTCCAGAAAAAGTTACAAGCATTTGAATATTGCAAACTTTGATAGGTGTAGGACATACCGTATAGAAGTTAGGGCCATTTGAAGACTTATCAGTATTTGATTTGGGACTCAAGGGTAGCATAGCATTGAGCGATAGCTTAAATTGACAAGAGGCTCGAATACTTTATTGTTACAAAATTTGAAGGCTTTATGACGCTCCAGTAAAGAGTTACAAGCATTTGTATGTTGCAAACTTTAATAGGTGTAGGACGTACCGTATAGAAGTTAGGGACATTTGAAGTTTTATCAGTGTTTGATTTGGGACTCAAGAGTAGCATAGCTTTGAGCGATTGCTTAAATTGACAAGTGGCTCGAGTACTTTATTGTTACAAAATTTCAAGGTTTTATGACGCTCTCGTAAAAAGTGACAAGCATTTGTATGTTGCAATTTTTGATATGTGTAGGACGTACCGTATAGAAGATAGGGCCATTTGAAGTTTTCTCAGTGTTTGATTTGGGACTCAAGGGTAGCATAGCATTGAGCGATAGCTTAAATTAACAAGAGGCTCGAGTACTTTATTGTTACAAAATTTGAAGTCATTTATGACACTCCAGTAAAAAGTTACAAGCATTTGTATGTTGCAAAATTTGATAGGTGTAGGATGTACCGTATAGAAGTTAGGGCCATTTGAAGTTTTATCAGTGTTTGATTTGGGACTCAAGGGTAGCAAAGCTTTGAGCGATAGCTTAAATTGACAAGAGGCTCGAGTACTTTATTGTTACATAATTTCAAAGTTTTATGACGCTCCAGTAAAAAGTTACAAGCATTTGTATGTTGCAAACTTTGATAGGTGTAGGACGTACCGTATAGAAGTTAGGGACACTTGAAGTTTTATCAGTGTTTGATTTGGGACTCATGGGTAGCATAGCTTTGAGCGATAGCTTAAATTGACAAGAGGCTCGAGTACTTTATTGTTACAAAATTTCAAGGTTTTATGACGCTCTCGTAAAAAGTGACAAGCATTTGTATGTTGCAATTTTTGATAGGTGTAGGACGTACCGTATAGAAGATAGGGCCATTTGAAATTGTATCAGTGTTTGATTCTGGACTCAAGGGTAGCATAGCTTTGAGCGATAGCTTCAATTGACAAGAGGCTCGAGTACTTTATTGTTACAAAATTTCAAGGTTTTATGACGCTCCAGTAAAAGTTACAAGCATTTGTATGTTGCAAACTTTGATAGGTGTAGGACGTACCGTGTAGAAGTTAGGGCCATTTAAAGTTTTATCAGTGTTTGGTTTGGGACTCAAGGGTAGCATAGCTTTGAGCGATAGCTTAAATTGACAAGAGGCTCGAGTACTTTATTGTTACAAAATTTCAAGGTTTTATGACGTTCCAGTAAAAAGTTACAAGCATTTCTATGTTGCAAACTTTGATAGGTGTAGGACGTACCGTAGAGACGTTAGGGCCATTTGAATATTTATCAGTGTTTGATTTGGGACTCAGCTTTGAGCGATAGCTTAAATTGACAAGAGGATCGAGTACTTTATTGTTATAAAATTTCAAGGTTTTATGACGCTCCAGTAAAAAGTTACAAGCATTTGTATGTTGCAAACTTTGATAGGTATAGGATGCACCGTATAGAAGTTACGGCCATTTGAAATTTTATCAGTGTTGATTTGGGACACAAGGGTAGCATAGCTTTGAGCGATAGCTTAAGTTGACAAGAGGATCGAGTACTTTATTGTTACAAAATTTCAAGGTTTTATGACGTTCCAGTAAAGAGTTACAAGCATTTGTATGTTGCAAATTTGGATAGCTGTAGGACGTACCGTATAGAAGATAGGGCCATTTGAAGTTTTATCAGTGTTCCATTTGGGACTCAAAAGTAGCATAGCTTTGGGCGATAGCTTAAATCGACAAGAGGCTCGAGTACTTTATTGCTACAAAATTTCAAGGTTTTATGACGCTCCAGTAAAATGTTACAAGCATTTGTATGTGGCAAACTTTGATAGGTGTAGGACGTACCGTATAGAAGTTAGGGCCATTTAAAGTTTTATCAGTGTTTGATTTGGGACTCAATGGTAGCATAGCTTCGAGCGATAGCTTAAATTGACATGAGGCTCGAGTACTTTATTGTTACAAAATTTCAAGGTTTTATGACGCTCCAGTAAAAAGTTACAAGCATTTGTACGTTGCAACCTTTGATAGGTGTAGGACGTACCGTATAGAAGATAGGGCCACTTGAAGTTTTAACAGTGTTTGATTTGGGACTCAAGGGTTGCATAGCTTTGAGCGATAGCTTAAATTGACAAAAGGCTCGAGCACTTTATTCTTACAATATGTCAAGATTTTATGACGCTCCAGAAAAAGTTACAAGCATTTGAATGTTGCAAACTTTGATAGGTGTAGGACATACCGTATAGAAGTTAGGGCCATTTGAAGACTTATCAGTATTTGATTTGGGACTCAAGGGTAGCATAGCATTGAGCGATAGCTTAAATTGACAAGAGGCTCGAATACTTTATTGTTACAAAATTTGAAGGTTTTATGACGCTCCAGTAAAGAGTTACAAGCATTTGTATGTTGCAAACTTTAATAGGTGTAGGACGTACCGTATAGAAGTTAGGGACATTTGAAGTTTTATCAGTGTTTGATTTGGGACTCAAGAGTAGCATAGCTTTGAGCGATTGCTTAAATTGACAAGTGGCTCGAGTACTTTATTGTTACAAAATTTCAAGGTTTTATGACGCTCTCGTAAAAAGTGACAAGCATTTGTATGTTGCAAACTTTGATAGGTATAGGATGAACCGTAGAGAATTTAAGGCCATTTGAAGTCTTATCAGTATTTGATTTGGGACTCAATGGTAGCATAGATTTGAGCGATAGCTTAAATTGACAAGAGGCTCGAGTACTTTATTGTTACAAAATTTCAAGGTTTTATGACGCTCCAGTAAAGAGTTACAAGCATTTGTATGTTGCAAACTTTGATAGCTGTAGGACGTACCGTATAGAAATTAGGGCCATTTGAAGTTTTATCAGTGTTTCATTTGGGACTCAAAAGTAGCATAGCTTTGAGCGATAGCTTAAATTGACAAGAGGCTCGAGTACTTTATTGCTACAAAATTTCACGGTTTTTTGACGCTCCAGTAAAAAGTTACAAGCATTTGTATGTTGTAAACTTTGATAGGTGTAGGACCTACCGTATAGAAGTTAGGGCCATTTGAAGATTTATCAGTGTTTGATTTGGGACTCAATGGTAGCATAGCTTTGAGCGATAGCTTAAATTGACAAGAGGCTCGAGTACTTTATTGTAACAAAATTTCAAGGTTTTATGACGCTCCAGTAAAAAGTTACAAGCATTTGTATGTTGCAAACTTTGATAGGTGGAGGACGCACCGTATAGAAGTTAGGGACACTTGAAGTTTTATCAGTGTTTGATTTGGGACTCAAGGGTAGCATAGCTCTGAGCGATAGCTTAAATTGACAAGAGGCTCGAGTACTTTATTGTTACAAAATTTTAAGGCTTTATGACGCTCCAGTAAAGATTTACAGGCATTTGTATGTTGCAAACTTTGATAGATGTAGGACGTACCGTATAGAAGCTAGGGCCATTTGAAGTTTTATCAGTGTTTCATTTGGGACTCAAAAGTAGCATAGCTTTGAGCGATAGCTTAAATTGACAAGAGGCTCGAGTACTTTATTGTTACACAATTTCAAAGTTTTATGACGCTCCAGTAAAAAGTTACAAGCATTTGTATGTTGCAAACTTTGATAGGTGTAGGACGTACCGTATAGAAGTTAGGGACACTTGAAGTTTTATCAGTGTTTGATTTGGGACTCAAGGGTAGCATAGCTTTGAGCGATAGCTTAAATTGACAAGAGGCTCGAGTACTTTATTGTTACAAAATTTCAAGGTTTTATGACGCTCTCGTAAAAAGTGACAAGCATTTGTATGTTGCAATTTTTGATAGGTGTAGGACGTACCGTATAGAAGATAGGGCCATTTGAAATTGTATCAGTGTTTGATTCTGGACTCAAGGGTAGCATAGCTTTGAGCGATAGCTTCAATTGACAAGAGGCTCGAGTACTTTATTGTTACAAAATTTCAAGGTTTTATGACGCTCCAGTAAAAGTTACAAGCATTTGTATGTTGCAAACTTTGATAGGTGTAGGACGTACCGTGTAGAAGTTAGGGCCATTTAAAGTTTTATCAGTGTTTGGTTTGGGACTCAAGGGTAGCATAGCTTTGAGCGATAGCTTAAGTTGACAAGAGGCTCGAGTACTTTATTGTTACAAAATTTCAAGGTTTTATGACGTTCCAGTAAAAAGTTACAAGCATTTCTATGTTGCAAACTTTGATAGGTGTAGGACGTACCGTAGAGACGTTAGGGCCATTTGAATATTTATCAGTGTTTGATTTGGGACTCAGCTTTGAGCGATAGCTTAAATTGACAAGAGGATCGAGTACTTTATTGTTATAAAATTTCAAGGTTTTATGACGCTCCAGTAAAAAGTTACAAGCATTTGTATGTTGCAAACTTTGATAGGTATAGGATGCACCGTATAGAAGTTACGGCCATTTGAAATTTTATCAGTGTTGATTTGGGACACAAGGGTAGCATAGCTTTGAGCGATAGCTTAAGTTGACAAGAGGATCGAGTACTTTATTGTTACAAAATTTCAAGGTTTTATGACGTTCCAGTAAAGAGTTACAAGCATTTGTATGTTGCAAATTTGGATAGCTGTAGGACGTACCGTATAGAAGATAGGGCCATTTGAAGTTTTATCAGTGTTCCATTTGGGACTCAAAAGTAGCATAGCTTTGGGCGATAGCTTAAATCGACAAGAGGCTCGAGTACTTTATTGCTACAAAATTTCAAGGTTTTATGACGCTCCAGTAAAATGTTACAAGCATTTGTATGTGGCAAACTTTGATAGGTGTAGGACGTACCGTATAGAAGTTAGGGCCATTTGAAGTTTTATCAGTGTTTGATTTGGGACTCAATGGTAGCATAGCTTCGAGCGATAGCTTAAATTGACATGAGGCTCGAGTACTTTATTGTTACAAAATTTCAAGGTTTTATGACGCTCCAGTAAAAAGTTACAAGCATTTGTACGTTGCAACCTTTGATAGGTGTAGGACGTACCGTATAGAAGATAGGGCCACTTGAAGTTTTAACAGTGTTTGATTTGGGACTCAAGGGTTGCATAGCTTTGAGCGATAGCTTAAATTGACAAAAGGCTCGAGCACTTTATTCTTACAATATGTCAAGATTTTATGACGCTCCAGAAAAAGTTACAAGCATTTGAATGTTGCAAACTTTGATAGGTGTAGGACATACCGTATAGAAGTTAGGGCCATTTGAAGACTTATCAGTATTTGATTTGGGACTCAAGGGTAGCATAGCATTGAGCGATAGCTTAAATTGACAAGAGGCTCGAATACTTTATTGTTACAAAATTTGAAGGTTTTATGACGCTCCAGTAAAGAGTTACAAGCATTTGTATGTTGCAAACTTTAATAGGTGTAGGACGTACCGTATAGAAGTTAGGGACATTTGAAGTTTTATCAGTGTTTGATTTGGGACTCAAGAGTAGCATAGCTTTGAGCGATTGCTTAAATTGACAAGTGGCTCGAGTACTTTATTGTTACAAAATTTCAAGGTTTTATGACGCTCTCGTAAAAAGTGACAAGCATTTGTATGTTGCAAACTTTGATAGGTATAGGATGAACCGTAGAGAATTTAAGGCCATTTGAAGTCTTATCAGTATTTGATTTGGGACTCAATGGTAGCATAGATTTGAGCGATAGCTTAAATTGACAAGAGGCTCGAGTACTTTATTGTTACAAAATTTCAAGGTTTTATGACGCTCCAGTAAAGAGTTACAAGCATTTGTATGTTGCAAACTTTGATAGATGTAGGACGTACCGTATAGAAGTTAGGGCCATTTGAAGTTTTATCAGTGTTTCATTTGGGACTCAAAAGTAGCATAGCTTTGAGCGATAGCTTAAATTGACAAGAGGCTCGAGTACTTTATTGCTACAAAATTTCACGGTTTTTTGACGCTCCAGTAAAAAGTTACAAGCATTTGTATGTTGTAAACTTTGATAGGTGTAGGACCTACCGTATAGAAGTTAGGGCCATTTGAAGTTTTATCAGTGTTTGATTTGGGACTCAATGGTAGCATAGCTTTGAGCGATAGCTTAAATTGACAAGAGGCTCGAGTACTTTATTGTAACAAAATTTCAAGGTTTTATGACGCTCCAGTAAAAAGTTACAAGCATTTGTATGTTGCAAACTTTGATAGGTGTAGGACGCACCGTATAGAAGTTAGGGACACTTGAAGTTTTATCAGTGTTTGATTTGGGACTCAAGGGTAGCATAGCTCTGAGCGATAGCTTAAATTGACAAGAGGCTCGAGTACTTTATTGTTACAAAATTTTAAGGCTTTATGACGCTCCAGTAAAGATTTACAGGCATTTGTATGTTGCAAACTTTGATAGATGTAGGACGTACCGTATAGAAGCTAGGGCCATTTGAAGTTTTATCAGTGTTTCATTTGGGACTCAAAAGTAGCATAGCTTTGAGCGATAGCTTAAATTGACAAGAGGCTCGAGTACTTTATTGTTACACAATTTCAAAGTTTTATGACGCTCCAGTAAAAAGTTACAAGCATTTGTATGTTGCAAACTTTGATAGGTGTAGGACGTACCGTATAGAAGTTAGGGACACTTGAAGTTTTATCAGTGTTTGATTTGGGACTCAAGGGTAGCATAGCTTTGAGCGATAGCGTAAATTGACAAGAGGCTCGAGTACTTTATTGTTACAAAATTTCAAGGTTTTATGACGCTCTCGTAAAATGTGACAAGCATTTGTATGTTGCAATTTTTGATAGGTGTAGGACGTACCGTATTGAAGATAGGGCCATTTGAAGTTTTCTCAGTGTTTGATTTGGGACTCAAGGGTAGCATAGCATTGAGCGATAGCTTAAATTAACAAGAGGCTCGAGTACTTTATTGTTACAAAATTTGAAGTCATTTATGACACTCCAGTAAAAAGTTACAAGCATTTGTATGTTGCAAAATTTTATAGGTGTAGGACGTACCGTATAGAAGTTAGGGCCATTTGAAGTTTTATCAGTGTTTGATTTGGGACTCAAGGGTAGCAAAGCTTTGAGCGATAGCTTAAATTGACAAGAGGCTCGAGTACTTTATTGTTACATAATTTCAAAGTTTTATGACGCTCCAGTAAAAAGTTACAAGCATTTGTATGTTGCAAACTTTGATAGGTGTAGGACGTACCGTATAGAAGTTAGGGACACTTGAAGTTTTATCAGTGTTTGATTTGGGACTCAAGGGTAGCATAGCTTTGAGCGATAGCTTAAATTGACAAGAGGCTCGAGTACTTTATTGTTACAAAATTTCAAGGTTTTATGACGCTCTCGTAAAAAGTGACAAGCATTTGTATGTTGCAATTTTTGATAGGTGTAGGACGTACCGTATAGAAGATAGGGCCATTTGAAATTTTTTCAGTGTTTGATTCTGGACTCAAGGGTAGCATAGCTTTGAGCGATAGCTTCAATTGACAAGAGGCTCGAGTACTTTATTGTTACAAAATTTCAAGGTTTTATGACGCTCCAGTAAAAGTTACAAGCATTTGTATGTTGCAAACTTTGATAGGTGTAGGACGTACCGTGTAGAAGTTAGGGCCATTTAAAGTTTTATCAGTGTTTGGTTTGGGACTCAAGGGTAGCATAGCTTTGAGCGATAGCTTAAATTGACAAGAGGCTCGAGTACTTTATTGTTACAAAATTTCAAGGTTTTATGACGTTCCAGTAAAAAGTTACAAGCATTTCTATGTTGCAAACTTTGATAGGTGTAGGACGTACCGTAGAGACGTTAGGGCCATTTGAATATTTATCAGTGTTTGATTTGGGACTCAGCTTTGAGCGATAGCTTAAATTGACAAGAGGATTGAGTACTTTATTGTTATAAAATTTCAAGGTTTTATGACGCTCCAGTAAAAAGTTACAAGCATTTGTATGTTGCAAACTTTGATAGGTATAGGATGCACCGTATAGAAGTTACGGCCATTTGAAGTTTTATCAGTGTTTGATTTGGGACTCAAGGGTAGCATAGCTTTGAGCGATAGCTTAAGTTGACAAGAGGATCGAGTACTTTATTGTTACAAAATTTCAAGGTTTTATGACGTTCCAGTAAAGAGTTACAAGCATTTGTATGTTGCAAATTTTGATAGCTGTAGGACGTACCGTATAGAAGATAGGGCCATTTGAAGTTTTATCAGTGTTCCATTTGGGACTCAAAAGTAGCATAGCTTTGGGCGATAGCTTAAATCGACAAGAGGCTCGAGTACTTTATTGCTACAAAATTTCAAGGTTTTATGACGCTCCAGTAAAAAGTTACAAGCATTTGTATGTGGCAAACTTTGATAGGTGTAAGACGTACCGTATAGAAGTTAGGGCCATTTGAAGTTTTATCAGTGTTTGATTTGGGACTCAATGGTAGCATAGCTTAGAGCGATAGCTTAAATTGACATGAGGCTCGAGTACTTTATTGTTACAAAATTTCAAGGTTTTATGACGCTCCAGTAAAAAGTTACAAGCATTTGTACTTTGCAACCTTTGATAGGTGTAGGACGTACCGTATAGAAGATAGGGCCACTTGAAGTTTTAACAGTGTTTGATTTGGGACTCAAGGGTAGCATAGCTTTGAGCGATAGCTTAAATTGACAAAAGGCTCGAGCACTTTATTGTTACAATATGTCAAGATTTTATGACGCTCCAGAAAAAGTTACAAGCATTTGAATGTTGCAAACTTTGATAGGTGTAGGACATACCGTATAGAAGTTAGGGCCATTTGAAGACTTATCAGTATTTGATTTGGGACTCAAGGGTAGCATAGCATTGAGCGATAGCTTAAATTGACAAGAGGCTCGAATACTTTATTGTTACAAAATTTGAAGGTTTTATGACGCTCCAGTAAAAAGTTACAAGCATTTGTATGTTGCAAACTTTAATAGGTGTAGGACGTACCGTATAGAAGTTAGGGACATTTGAAGTTTTATCAGTGTTTGATTTGGGACTCAAGAGTAGCATAGCTTTGAGCGATTGCTTAAATTGACAAGTGGCTCGAGGACTTTATTGTTACAAAATTTCAAGGTTTTATGACGCTCTCGTAAAAAGTGACAAGCATTTGTATGTTGCAATTTTTGATAGGTGTAGGACGTACCGTATAGAAGATAGGGCCATTTGAAGTTTTCTCAGTGTTTGATTTGGGACTCAAGGGTAGCATAGCATTGAGCGATAGCTTAAATTAACAAGAGGCTCGAGTACTTTATTGTTACAAAATTTGAAGTCATTTATGACACTCCAGTAAAAAGTTACAAGCATTTGTATGTTGCAAAATTTGATAGGTGTAGGACATACCGTATAGAAGTTAGGGCCATTTGAAGTTTTATCAGTGTTTGATTTGGGACTCAAGGGTAGCAAAGCTTTGAGCGATAGCTTAAATTGACAAGAGGCTCGAGTACTTTATTGTTACATAATTTCAAAGTTTTATGACGCTCCAGTAAAAAGTTACAAGCATTTGTATGTTGCAAACTTTGATAGGTGTAGGACGTACCGTATAGAAGTTAGGGACACTTGAAGTTTTATCAGTGTTTGATTTGGGACTCAAGGGTAGCATAGCTTTGAGCGATAGCTTAAATTGACAAGAGGCTCGAGTACTTTATTGTTACAAAATTTCAAGGTTTTATGACGCTCTCGTAAAAAGTGACAAGCATTTGTATGTTGCAATTTTTGATAGGTGTAGGACGTACCGTATAGAAGATAGGGCCATTTGAAATTTTATCAGTGTTTATTCTGGACTCAAGGGTAGCATAGCTTTGAGCGATAGCTTCAATTGACAAGAGGCTCGAGTACTTTATTGTTACAAAATTTCAAGGTTTTATGACGCTCCAGTAAAAGTTACAAGCATTTGTATGTTGCAAACTTTGATAGGTGTAGGACGTACCGTGTAGAAGTTAGGGCCATTTAAAGTTTTATCAGTGTTTGGTTTGGGACTCAAGGGTAGCATAGCTTTGAGCGATAGCTTAAATTGACAAGAGGCTCGAGTACTTTATTGTTACAAAATTTGAAGGTTTTATGACGTTCCAGTAAAAAGTTACAAGCATTTCTATGTTGCAAACTTTGATAGGTGTAGGACGTACCGTAGAGACGTTAGGGCCATTTGAATATTTATCAGTGTTTGATTTGGGACTCAGCTTTGAGCGATAGCTTAAATTGACAAGAGGATCGAGTACTTTATTGTTATAAAATTTCAAGGTTTTATGACGCTCCAGTAAAAAGTTACAAGCATTTGTATGTTGCAAACTTTGATAGGTATAGGATGCACCGCATAAAAAGTTACGGCCATTTGAAGTTTTATCAGTGTTTGATTTGGGACTCAAGGGTAGCACAGCTTTGAGCGATAGCTTAAATTGACAAGAGGCTCGAGTACTTTATTGTTCCAAAATTTCAAGGTTTTATGACGTTCCAGTAAAGAGTTACAAGCATTTGTATGTTGCAAATTTGGATAGCTGTAGGACGTACCGTATAGAAGATAGGGCCATTTGAAGTTTTATCAGTGTTCCATTTGGGACTCAAAAGTAGCATAGCTTTGGGCGATAGCTTAAATCGACAAGAGGCTCGAGTACTTTATTGCTACAAAATTTCAAGGTTTTATGACGCTCCAGTAAAATGTTACAAGCATTTGTATGTGGCAAACTTTGATAGGTGTAGGACGTACCGTATAGAAGTTAGGGCCATTTGAAGTTTTATCAGTGTTTGATTTGGGACTCAATGGTAGCATAGCTTCGAGCGATAGCTTAAATTGACATGAGGCTCGAGTACTTTATTGTTACAAAATTTCAAGGTTTTATGACGCTCCAGTAAAAAGTTACAAGCATTTGTACGTTGCAACCTTTGATAGGTGTAGGACGTACCGTATAGAAGATAGGGCCACTTGAAGTTTTAACAGTGTTTGATTTGGGACTCAAGGGTAGCATAGCTTTGAGCGATAGCTTAAATTGACAAAAGGCTCGAGCACTTTATTGTTACAAAATTTCAAGGTTTTATGACGCTCCAGTAAAGAGTTACAAGCATTTGTATGTTGCAAACTTTGATAGATGTAGGACGTACCGTATAGAAGTTAGGGCCATTTGAAGTTTTATCAGTGTTTCATTTGGGACTCAAAAGTAGCATAGCTTTGAGCGTTAGCTTAAATTGACAAGAGGCTCGAGTACTTTATTGCTACAAAATTTCACGGTTTTTTGACGCTCCAGTAAAAAGTTACAAGCATTTGTATGTTGCAAACTTTGATAGGTGTAGGACCTACCGTATAGAAGTTAGGGCCATTTTTAGGGCCATTTGTATCAGTGTTTGATTTGGGACTCAATGGTAGCATAGCTTTGAGCGATAGCTTAAATTGACAAGAGGCTCGAGTACTTTATTGTAACAAAATTTCAAGGTTTTATGACGCTCCAGTAAAAAGTTACAAGCATTTGTACGTTGCAACCTTTGATAGGTGTAGGACGTACCGTATAGAAGATAGGGCCATTTGAAGTTTTTCAGTGTTTGATTTGGGACTCAAGGGTACCATAGCTTTGAGCGATATCTTAAATTGACAAAAAGCTCGAGCACTTTATTGTTATAATATGTCAAGATTTTATGACGCTCCAGTAAAAAGTTACAAGCATTTGTATGTTGCAAACTTTGATAGGTGCAGGAAGTACCGTATAGAAGTTAGGGCCATTTGAAGTTTTATCAGTGTTTGATTTGGGACTCAAGGGTAGCAAAGCTTTGAGCGATAGCTTAAATTGACAAGAGGCTCGAGTACTTTATTGTTAAATAATTTCAAGGTTTTATGACGCTTCAGTAAAAAGTTACAAGCATTTGTATGTTGCAAACCTTGATAGGTGTAGGACGTACCGTATAGAAGTTAGGGACATTTGAAGTTTTATCAGTGTTTGATTTGGGACTCAAGGGTAGCATAGCTTTGAGCGATAGCTTCAATTGACAAGTGGCTCGAGTACTTTATTGTTACACAATTTCAAGGTTTTATGACGCTCCAGTAAAAGTTACAAGCATTTGTATGTTGCAAACTTTGATAGGTGTAGGACGTACCGTATAGAAGTAAGGGCCATTTAAAGTTTTATCAGTGTTTGAGTTGGGACTCAAGGGTAGCATAGCTTTGAGCGATAGCTTAAATTGACAAGAGGCTCGAGTACTTTATTGCTACAAAATTTCCAGGTTTTATGACGCTCCAGTAAAAGGTTACAAGCATTTGTATGTTGCAAACTTTGATAAGTGTAGGTCGTACCGTATAGAAATTAGAGCCATTTGAAATTTTATCAGTGTTTGATTTGGGACTGAAGGGTAGCATAGCTTTGAGCAATAGCTTAAATTGACAAGAGGCTCGAGGACTTTATTATTACAAACTTTCAAGGTTTTATGACGCTCCAGTAAAAAGTTACAAGCATTTGTATATTGCAAACTTTGCTAGTTGTAGGACGTACCGTATAGATGTTAGGGCCATTTGAAGTTTTATCAGTGTTTGATTTGGGACTCAAGGGTAGCATAGCTTTGAGCGATAGCTTAAATTGATAAGAGGCTCGAGTACTTTATTGTTACAAAATTTCAAGGTTTTATGACGCTCTCGTAAAAGTGACAAGCATTTGTATGTTGCAATTTTTGATAGGTGTAGGACGTACCGTATAGAAGTTAGGGCCATTTGAAGTTTTATCAGTGTTTGATTCTGGACTCAAGGGTAGCATAGCTTTCAGCGATAGCTTCAATTGACAAGAGGCTCGAGTACTTTATTGTTACAAAACTTCAAGGTTTTATGACGCTCCAGTAAAAAGTTACAAGCATTTGTATGTTGCAAACTTTGATAGGTGTAGGACGTACCTTATAGAAGTTAGGACCATTTGAAGTCTTATCAGTGTTTGATTTGGGACTCAAGGGTAGCATAGCTTTGAGCAATAGCTTAAATTGACAAGAGGCTCGAGGACGTTATTGTTACAATCTTTCAAGGTTTTATGACGCTCCAGTAAAAAGTTACAAGCATTTGTATGTTGCAAACTTTGCTAGTTGTAGGACGTACCGTATAGATGTTAGGGCCATTTGAAGTTTTATCAGTGTTTGATTTGGGACTCAAGAGTAGCATAGCTGTGAGCGATAGCTTAAATTGACAAGAGGCTCGAGTACTTTATTGTAAAAAAATTTCAAGGTTTAATGACGCTCCAGTAAGAGTTACAAGCATTTGTATGTTGCAAACTTTGATAGGTGTAGGACGTACCGTGCAGAAATTAGGGCCATTTAAAGTTTTATCAGTGTTTGATTTGGGACTCAAGGGTAGCATAGCTTTGAGCGATAGCTTAAATTGACAAGAGGCTCGAGTACTTTATTGTTACAAAATTTCAAGGTTTTATGGCACTCCAGTAAAAAGTTACAAGCATTTCTATGTTGCAAACTTTGATAGTAAAAAGTTACAAGCATTTGTATGTGGCAAACTTTGATAGGTGTAGGACGTACCGTATAGAAGTTAGGTCCATTTGATGTCTTATCAGTGTTTGATTTGGGACTCAAGGGTAGCATAGCTTTGAGCGATAGCTTCAATTGACAAGAGGCTCGAGTACTTTATTGTTACAAACTTTCAAGGTTTTATGACGCTCCAGTAAAAAGTTACAAGCATTTGTATGTTGCAAACTTTGATAGGTGTAGGACGTACGGTATAGAAGTTAGGTCCATTTGAAGTTTTATCAGTGTTTGATTTGAGACTCAAGGGTAGCATAGCTTTGAGCGATAGCTTAAATTGACACGAGGCTCGAGTACTTTATTGCTACAAAATTTCCAGGTTTTATGACGGTCCAGTAAAAGGTTACAAGCATTTGTATGTTGCAAACTTTGATAGGTGTAGGACGTACGGTGTAGAAGTTAGGGCCATTTGAAGTTTTATCAGTGTTTGATCTGGGACTCAATGGTAGCAAAGCTATGAGCGATAGCTTAAATTGAAAAGAGGCTGGAGTACTTTATTGTTACAAAATTTCAAGGTTTTATGACGCTCCAGTAAAAAGTTACAAGCATTTGTATGTTGCAAACTTTGATAGGTGTAGGACGTACCGTATAGAAGTTAGGGCCATTTGAAGTTTTATCAGTATTTGATTTGGGACTCAAGAGTATCATAGCTTTGAGCGATAGCTTAAATTGACAAGAGGCTCGAGTACTTTGCTGTTACAAAATTTCAAGTTTTTATGACGCTCCAGTAAAAAGTTACAAGCATTTGTATGTTGCAAACTTTGATAGGTGTGGGACGTACCGTATAGAAGTTAGGGCCATTTGAAGTCTTATCAGTGTTTGATTTGGGACTCAAGGGTAGCATAGCTTTGAGCAATAGCTTAAATTGACAAGAGGCTCGAGGACTTTATTGTTACAAACTTTCAAGGTTTTATGACGCTCCAGTAAAAAGTAACTAGCATTTGTATGTTGCAAACTTTGCTAGTTGTAGGACGTACCGTATAGATGTTAGGGCCCTTTGAAGTTTTATCAGTGTTTGATTTGGGACTCAAGTTTAGCATAGCATTGAGCGATAGCTTAAATTGACAAGCGGCTCGAGTACTTTATTGTTACAAAATTTCAAGGTTTTATGACACTCCAGTAAAAAGTTACAAGCATTTGTATGTTGCAAACTTTGATAGGTGCAGGACGTACCGTATAGAAGTTAGGGACATTTGAAGTTTTATCAGTGTTTGATTTGGGACTCAAGGGTAGCATAGCTTTGAGCGATAGCTTAAATTGATAAGAGGCTCGAGTACTTTATTGTTACAAAATTTCAAGGTTTTATGACGCTCTCGTAAAAAGTGACAAGCATTTGTATGTTGCAATTTTTGATAGGTGTAGGACGTACCGTATAGAAGTTAGGGCCATTTGAAGTTTTATCACTGTTTGATTCTGGACTTAAGGGTAGCATAGCTTTGAGCGATAGCTTCAATTGACAAGAGGCTCGAGTACTTTATTGTTACAAACTTTCAAGGTTTTATGACGCTCCAGTAAAAAGTTACAAGCATTTGTATGTTGCAAACTTTGATAGGTGTAGGACGTACGGTATAGAAGTTAGGTCCATTTGAAGTTTTATCAGTGTTTGATTTGAGACTCAAGGGTAGCATAGCTTTGAGCGATAGCTTAAATTGACACGAGGCTCGAGTACTTTATTGCTACAAAATTTCCAGGTTTTATGACGCTCCAGTAAAAGGTTACAAGCATTTGTATGTTGCAAACTTTGATAGGTGTAGGACGTACGGTGTAGAAGTTAGGGCCATTTGAAGTTTTATCAGTATTTGATCTGGGACTCAAGGGTAGCAAAGCTATGAGCGATAGCTTAAATTGAAAAGAGGCTGGAGTACTTTATTGTTACAAAATTTCAAGGTTTTATGACGCTCCAGTAAAAAGTTACAAGCATTTGTATGTTGCAAACTTTGATAGGTGTAGGACGTACCGTATAGAAGTTAGGGCCATTTGAAGTTTTATCAGTATTTGATTTGGGACTCAAGAGTATCATAGCTTTGAGCGATAGCTTAAATTGACAAGAGGCTCGAGTACTTTGCTGTTACAAAATTTCAAGTTTTTATGACGCTCCAGTAAAAAGTTACAAGCATTTGTATGTTGCAAACTTTGATAGGTGTGGGACGTACCGTATAGAAGTTAGGGCCATTTGAAGTCTTATCAGTGTTTGATTTGGGACTCAAGGGTAGCATAGCTTTGAGCAATAGCTTAAATTGACAAGAGGCTCGAGGACTTTATTGTTACAAACTTTCAAGGTTTTATGACGCTCCAGTAAAAAGTAACTAGCATTTGTATGTTGCAAACTTTGCTAGTTGTAGGACGTACCGTATAGATGTTAGGGCCCTTTGAAGTTTTATCAGTGTTTGATTTGGGACTCAAGGGTAGCATAGCATTGAGCGATAGCTTAAATTGACAAGCGGCTCGAGTACTTTATTGTTACAAAATTTCAAGGTTTTATGACACTCCAGTAAAAAGTTACAAGCATTTGTATGTTGCAAACTTTGATAGGTATAGGATGCACCGTATAGAAGTTAGGGCCATTTGAAGTCTTATCAGTGTTTGATTTGGGACTCAAGGGTAGCATAGCATTGAGCGATAGCTTAAATTGACAAGAGGCTCGAGTACTTTATTGTTACAAAATTTCAAGGTTTTATGACACTCCAGTAAAAAGTTACAAGCATTTGTATGTTGCAAACTTTGATAGGTGTTGGACGTACCGTATAGAAGTTAGGGCCATTTGAAGTTTTATCAGTGTTTGATTTGGGACTCAAGGGTAGCAAAGCTTTGAGCGATAGCTTAAATTGACAAGAGGCTCGAGTAATTTATTGTTACAAAATTTCAAGGTTTTATAACGCTCCAGTAAAAGTTACAAGCATTTGTATGTTGCAAACTTTGATAGATGTAGGACGTACCGTGTAGAAGTTAGGGCCATTTAAAGTTTTATCAGTGTTTGATTTGGGACTCAAGGGTAGCATAGCTTTGAGCGATAGCTTCAATTGACAAGAGGCTCGAGTACTTTATTGTTACAAAATTTCAAGGTTTTATGACGCTCCAGTAAAAAGTTACAAGCATTTGTATGTTGCAAACTTTCATAGGTATAGGATGCACCGAATAGAAGTTAGGGCCATTTGAAGTCTTATCAGTGTTTGATTTGGGACTCAAGGGTAGCATAGCATTGAGCGATAGCTTAAATTGACAAGAGGCTCGAGTACTTTATTGTCACAAAATTTCAAGGTTTTATGACACTCCAGTAAAAAGTTACAAGCATTTCTATGTTGCAAACTTTGATAGTAAAAAGTTACAAGCATTTGTATGTGGCACACTTTGATAGGTGTAGGACGTACCGTATACATAGAAGTTAGGTCCATTTGAAGTCTTATCAGTGTTTGATTTGGGACTCAAGGGTAGCATAGCTTTGAGCGATAGCTTAAATTGACAAGAGGCTCGAGTACTTTATTGTTACAAACTTTCAAGGTTTTATGACGCTCCAGTAAAAAGTTACAAGCATTTGTATGTTGCAAACTTTGATAGGTGTAGGAAGAACGGTATAGAAGTTAGGACCATTTGAAGTTTTATCAGTGTTTGATTTGAGACTCAAGGGTAGCATAGCTTTGAGCGATAGCTTAAATTGACAAGAGGCTCGAGTAATTTATTGCTACAAAATTTCCAGGTTTTATGACGCTCCAGTAAAAGGTTACAAGCATTTGTATGTTGCAAACTTTGATGTGTGTAGGACGTACGGTGTAGAAGTTAGGGCCATTTGAAGTTTTATCAGTATTTGATCTGGGACTCAAGGGTAGCAAAGCTATGAGAGATAGCTTAAATTGAAAAGAGGCTGGAGTACTTTATTGTTACAAAATTTCAAGGTTTTATGACGCTCCAGTAAAAAGTTACAAGCATTTGTATGTTGCAAACTTTGATAGGTGTAGGACGTTAGGGCCATTTGAAGTCTTATCAGTGTTTGATTTGGGACTCAAGGGTAGCATAGCTTTGAGCGATAGCTTAAATTGACAAGAGGCTCGAGGACTTTATTGTTACAAACTTTCAAGATTTTATGACGCTCCAGTAAAAAGTTACAAGCATTTGTATGTTGCAATTTTTGATAGGTGTAGGACGTACCGTATAGAAGTTAGGGCCATTTGAAGTCTTATCAGTGTTTGATTTGGGACTCAAGGGTAGCATAGCTTTGAGCAATAGCTTAAATTGACAAGAGGCTCGAGGACTTTATTGTTACAAACTTTCAAGGTTTTATGACGCTCCAGTAAAAAGTAACTAGCATTTGTATGTTGCAAACTTTGCTAGTTGTAGGACGTACCGTATAGATGTTAGGGCCCTTTGAAGTTTTATCAGTGTTTGATTTGGGACTCAAGGGTAGCATAGCATTGAGCGATAGCTTAAATTGACAAGCGGCTCGAGTACTTTATTGTTACAAAATTTCAAGGTTTTATGACACTCCAGTAAAAAGTTACAAGCATTTGTATGTTGCAAACTTTGATAGGTATAGGATGCACCGTATAGAAGTTAGGGCCATTTGAAGTCTTATCAGTGTTTGATTTGGGACTCAAGGGTAGCATAGCATTGAGCGATAGCTTAAATTGACAAGAGGCTCGAGTACTTTATTGTTACAAAATTTCAAGGTTTTATGACACTCCAGTAAAAAGTTACAAGCATTTGTATGTTGCAAACTTTGATAGGTGTTGGACGTACCGTATAGAAGTTAGGGCCATTTGAAGTTTTATCAGTGTTTGATTTGGGACTCAAGGGTAGCAAAGCTTTGAGCGATAGCTTAAATTGACAAGAGGCTCGAGTAATTTATTGTTACAAAATTTCAAGGTTTTATAACGCTCCAGTAAAAGTTACAAGCATTTGTATGTTGCAAACTTTGATAGATGTAGGACGTACCGTGTAGAAGTTAGGGCCATTTAAAGTTTTATCAGTGTTTGATTTGGGACTCAAGGGTAGCATAGCTTTGAGCGATAGCTTCAATTGACAAGAGGCTCGAGTACTTTATTGTTACAAAATTTCAAGGTTTTATGACGCTCCAGTAAAAAGTTACAAGCATTTGTATGTTGCAAACTTTCATAGGTATAGGATGCACCGAATAGAAGTTAGGGCCATTTGAAGTCTTATCAGTGTTTGATTTGGGACTCAAGGGTAGCATAGCATTGAGCGATAGCTTAAATTGACAAGAGGCTCGAGTACTTTATTGTCACAAAATTTCAAGGTTTTATGACACTCCAGTAAAAAGTTACAAGCATTTCTATGTTGCAAACTTTGATAGTAAAAAGTTACAAGCATTTGTATGTGGCACACTTTGATAGGTGTAGGACGTACCGTATACATAGAAGTTAGGTCCATTTGAAGTCTTATCAGTGTTTGATTTGGGACTCAAGGGTAGCATAGCTTTGAGCGATAGCTTAAATTGACAAGAGGCTCGAGTACTTTATTGTTACAAACTTTCAAGGTTTTATGACGCTCCAGTAAAAAGTTACAAGCATTTGTATGTTGCAAACTTTGATAGGTGTAGGAAGAACGGTATAGAAGTTAGGACCATTTGAAGTTTTATCAGTGTTTGATTTGAGACTCAAGGGTAGCATAGCTTTGAGCGATAGCTTAAATTGACAAGAGGCTCGAGTAATTTATTGCTACAAAATTTCCAGGTTTTATGACGCTCCAGTAAAAGGTTACAAGCATTTGTATGTTGCAAACTTTGATAGGTGTAGGACGTACGGTGTAGAAGTTAGGGCCATTTGAAGTTTTATCAGTATTTGATCTGGGACTCAAGGGTAGCAAAGCTATGAGAGATAGCTTAAATTGAAAAGAGGCTGGAGTACTTTATTGTTACAAAATTTCAAGGTTTTATGACGCTCCAGTAAAAAGTTACAAGCATTTGTATGTTGCAAACTTTGATAGGTGTAGGACGTTAGGGCCATTTGAAGTCTTATCAGTGTTTGATTTGGGACTCAAGGGTAGCATAGCTTTGAGCGATAGCTTAAATTGACAAGAGGCTCGAGGACTTTATTGTTACAAACTTTCAAGATTTTATGACGCTCCAGTAAAAAGTTACAAGCATTTGTATGTTGCAATTTTTGATAGGTGTAGGACGTACCGTATAGAAGTTTTATCAGTATTTGATTTGGGACTCAAGGGTAGCCAAGCTTTGAGCGATAGCTTAAATTGACAAGAGGCTCGAGTACTTTATTTTTACAAAATTTCAAGTTTTTATGACGCTCCAGTAAAGAGTTACAAGCATTTGTATGTTGCAAACTTTGATAGGTGTAGGACGTACCGTATAGAAGTTAGGGCCATTTGAAGTTTTATGAGTATTTGATTTGGGACTCAAGGGTAGCATAGCTTTGAGCGATAGCTTAAATTGACAAGAGGCTCGAGTACTTTTTTGTTACAAAATTTCAAGGTTTTATGACGCTCCAGTAAAAGTTACAAGCATTTGTATGTTGCAAACTTTGATAGGTGTAGGACGTACCGTGTAGAAGTTAGGGCCATTTAAAGTTTTATCAGTGTTTGATTTGGGACTCAAGGGTAGCATAGCTTTGAGCGATAGCTTAAATTGACAAGAGGCTCGAGTACTTTATTGTTACAAAATTTCAAGGTTTTATGATGCTCCCGTAAAAAGTGACAAGCATTTGTATGTTGCAATTTTTGATAGGTGTCGGACGTACCGTATAGAAGTTAGGGCCATTTGAAGTTTTATCAGTGTTTGATTTGGGACTCAAGGGTAGCATAGCTTTGAGCGATAGCTTCAATTGACAAGAGGCTCGAGTACTTTATTGTAAAAAAATTTCAAGGTTTTATGACGCTCCAGTAAGAGTTACAAGCATTTGTATGTTGCAAACTTTGATAGGTGTAGGCCGTACCGTGTAGAAGTTAGGGCCATTTAAAGTTTTATCAGTGTTTGATTTGGGACTCAAGGGTAGCATAGCTTTGAGCGATAGCTTAAATTGACAAGAGGCTCGAGTACTTTATTGTTACAAAATTTCAAGGTTTTATGACACTCCAGTAAAAAGTTACAAGCATTTCTATGTTGCAAACTTTGATAGTAAAAAGTTACAAGCATTTGTATGTGGCAAACTTTGATAGGTGTAGGACGTACCGTATAGAAGTTAGGTCCATTTGAAGTCTTATCAGTGTTTGATTTGGAACTCAAGGGTAGCATAGCTTTGAGCGATAGCTTAAATTGACAAGAGGCTCGAGTACTTTATTGTTACAAACTTTCAAGGTTTTATGACGCTCCAGTAAAAAGTTACAAGCATTTGTATGTTGCAAACTTTGATAGGTGTAGGACGTACGGTATAGAAGTTAGGACCATTTGAAGTTTTATCAGTGTTTGATTTGAGACTCAAGGGTAGCATAGCTTTGAGCGATAGCTTAAATTGACAAGAGGCTCGAGTACTTTATTGCTACAAAATTTCCAGGTTTTATGACGCTCCTGTAAAAGGTTACAAGCATTTGTATGTTGCAAACTTTGATAGGTGTAGGACGTCCCGTATAGAAGTTAGGGCCATTTGAAGTTTTATCAGTATTTGATTTGAGACTCAAGGGTAGCACAGCTTTGAGCGATAGCTTAAATTGACAAGAGGCTCGAGTACTTTATTGTTACAAAATTTCAAGGTTTTATGACGCTCCAGTAAAAGTTACAAGCATTTGTATGTTGCTAACTTTGATAGGTGTAGGACGTACCGTGTAGAAGTTAGGGCCATATAAAGTTTTATCAGTGTTTGATTTGGGACTCAAGGGTAGCATAGCTTTGAGCGATAGCTTAAATTGACAAGAGGCTCGAGTACTTTATTGTTACAAAATTTCAAGGTTTTATGATGCTCCCGTAAAAAGTGGCAAGCATTTGTATGTTGCAATTTTTGATAGGTGTAGGACGTACCGTATAGAAGTTAGGGCCATTTGAAGTTTTATCAGTGTTTGATTTGGGACTCAAGGGTAGCCTAGCTTTGAGCGATAGCTTCAATTGACAAGAGGCTCGAGTACTTTATTGTAAAAAAATTTCAAGGTTTTATGACGCTCCAGTAAGAGTTACAAGCATTTGTATGTTGCAAACTTTGATAGGTGTAGAAGTTAGGACCATTTAGAATTTTATCAGTGTTTGATTTGGGACTCAAGGGTAGCATAGCTTTGAGCGATAGCTTAAATTGACAAGAGGCTCGAGTACTTTATTGTTACAAAATTTCAAGGTTTTATGACACTCCAGTAAAAAGTTACAAGCATTTCTATGTTGCAAACTTTGATAGTAAAAAGTTACAAGCATTTGTATGTGGCAAACTTTGATAGGTGTAGGACGTACCGTATAGAAGTTAGGTCCATTTGAAGTCTTATCAGTGTTTGATTTGGGACTCAAGGGTAGCATAGGTTTGAGCGATAGCTTAAATTGACAAGAGGCTCGAGTACTTTATTGTTACAAACTTTCAAGGTTTTCTGACGCTCCAGTAAAAAGTTACAAGCATTTGTATGTTGCAAACTTTGATAGGTGTAGGACGTACGGTATAGAAGTTAGGACCATTTGAAGTTTTATCAGTGTTTGATTTGAGACTCAAGGGTAGCATAGCTTTGAGCGATAGCTTAAATTGACAAGAGGCTCGAGTACTTTATTGCTACAAAATTTCCAGGTTTTATGACGCTCCAGTAAAAAGTTACAAGCCTTTGTATGTTGCAAACTTTGATAGGTGTAGGACGTACCGTATATAAGTTAGGGCCATTTGAAGTTTTATCAGTATTTGATCTGGGACTCAAGGGTAGCAAAGCTATGAGCGATAGCTTAAATTGAAAAGAGGCTGGAGTACTTTATTGTTACAAAATTTCAAGGTTTTATGACGCTCCAGTAAAAAGTTGCAAGCATTTGTATGTTGCAAACTTTGATAGGTGTAGGACGTACCGTATAGAAGTTAGGGCCATTTGAAGTTTTATCAGTGTTTGATTCTGGACTCAAGGGTAGCATAGCTTTGAGCGATAGCTTCAATTGACAAGAGGCTCGAGTACTTTATTGTTACAAAATTTCAAGGTTTTATGACGCTCCAGTAAAAAGTTACAAGCATTTCTATGTTGCAAACTTTGATAGGTGTAGGATGTACCGTATAGAAGTTAGGGCCATTTGAAGTCTTATCAGTGTTTGATTTGGGACTCAAGGGTAGCATAGCTTTGAGCAATAGCTTAAATTGACAAGAGGCTCGAGGACTTTATTGTTACAAACTTTCAAGGTTTTATGACGCTCAGTAAAAAGTTACAAGCATTTGTATGTTGCAAACTTTGCTAGTTGTAGGACGTACCGTATAGATGTTAGGGCCATTTGAAGTTTTATCAGTGTTTGATTTGGGACTCAAGGGTAGCATAGCTTTGAGCGATAGCTTAAATTGACAAGAGGCTCGAGTACTTTATTGTTACAAAATTTCAAGGTTTTATGACGCTCCAGTAAAAAGTTGCAAGCATTTGTATGTTGCAAACTTTGATAGGTGTAGGACGTACCGTATAGAAGTTAGGGCCATTTGAAGTTTTATCAGTGTTTGATTCTGGACTCAAGGGTAGCATAGCTTTGAGCGATAGCTTCAATTGACAAGAGGCTCGAGTACTTTATTGTTACAAAATTTCAAGGTTTTATGACGCTCCAGTAAAAAGTTACAAGCATTTGTATGTTGCAATTTTAGATAGGTGTAGGACGTACCGTATAGAAGTTACTGCCATTTGAAATTTTATCAGTATTTGATTTGGGACTCAAGGGTAGCCAAGCTTTGAGCGATAGCTTAAATTGACAAGAGGCTCGAGTACTTTATTGTTACATAATTTCAAGGCTTTATGACGCTCCAGTAAAAAGTTACAAGCATTTGTATGTTGCAAACCTTGATAGGTGTAGGACGTACCGTATAGAAGTTAGGGACAGTTGAAGTTTTATCAGTGTTTGATTTGTGACTCAAGGGTAGCATAGCTTTGAGCGATAGCTTCAATTGACAAGCGGCTCGAGTACTTTATTGTTACAAAATTTCAAGGTTTTATGACGCTTCAGTAAGAGTTACAAGCATTTGTATGTTGCAAACTTTGATAGGTGTAGGACATACCGTGTAGAAGTTAGGGCCATTTAAAGTTTTATCAGTGTTTGATTTGGGACTCAAGGGTAGCATAGCTTTGAGCGATAGGTTAAATTGACAAGAGGCTCGAGTACTTTATTGTTACAAAATTTCAAGGTTTTATGACACTCCAGTAAAAAGTTACAAGCATTTCTATGTTGCAAACTTTGATAGTAAAAAGTTACAAGCATTTGTATGTGGCAAACTTTGATAGGTGTAGGACGTACCGTATAGAAGTTAGGTCCATTTGAAGTCTTATCAGTGTTTGATTTGGGACTCAAGGGTAGCATAGCTTTGAGCGATAGCTTATATAGACAAGAGGCTCGAGTACTTTATTGTTACAAACTTTCAAGGTTTTATGACGCTCCAGTAAAAAGTTACAAGCATTTGTATGTTGCAAACTTTGATAGGTGTAGGACGTACGCTATAGAAGTTATGACCATTTGAAGTTTTATCAGTGTTTCATTTGAGACTCAAGGGTAGCATAGCTTTGAGCGATAGCTTAAATTGACAAGAGGCTCGAGTACTTTATTGCTACAAAATTTTCAGGTTTTATGACGCTCCAGTAAAAGGTTACACGCATTTGTATGTTGCAAACTTTGATAGGTGTAGGACGTACCGTATAGAAGTTAGGGCCATTTGAAGTTTTATCAGTATTTGATTTGGGACTCAAGGGTAGCATAGCTTTGAGCGATAGCTTAAATTGACAAGAGGCTCGAGTACTTTATTGTTACAAAATTTCAAGGGTTTATGACGCTCCAGTAAAAAGTTACAAGCATTTGTATGTTGCAAACTTTGATAGGTGTAGGACGTACCGTATAGAAGTTAGGGCCATTTGAAGTTTTATCAGTGTTTCATTTGGGACTCAAGGGTAGCATAGCTTTGAGCGATAGCTTAAATTGACAAGAGGCTCGAGTACTTTATTGTTACAAAATCTCAAGGTTTTATGACGCTCCAGTAAAAAGTTACAAGCATTTGTATGTTGCAAACTTTGATAGGTGTAGGACGTACCGTATAGAAGTTAGGGCCATTTGAAGTTTTATCAGTGTTTGATTTGGGACTCAAGGGTAGCATAGCTTTGAGCGATAGCTTAAATTGACAAGAGGCTCGATTACTTTATTTTTACAAAATTTCAAGGTTTTATGACGCTCCAGTAAAGAGTTACAAGCATTTGTATGTTGCAAACTTTGATAGGTGTATTACGTACCGTATAGAAGTCAGGGCCATTTGAAGTTTTATCAGTGTTTGATTTGAGACTCAAGGGTAGCATAGCTTTGAGCGATAGCTTAAATTGACAAGAGGCTCGAATACTTTATTGTTACAAAATGTCAAGGTTTTATGACGCTCCAATAAAAAGTTACAAGCAATTGTATGTTGCAAACTTTGATAGGTATAGGATGCACCGTATAGAAGTTCGGGCCATTTGAAGTTTTATCAGTGTTTGATTTGGGATTCAAGGGTAGCATAGCTTTGAGCAAAAGCTTAAATTGACAAGAGGCTCGAGTACTTTATTGCTACAAAATTTCAAGGTTTTATGACGCTCCCGTAAAAAGTTACAAGCATTTCTATGTTGCAAACTTTGATAGGTGTAGGACGTACCGTATAGAAGTTAGGGCCATTTGAAGTTTTATCAGTATTTGATTTGGGACTCAAGGGTAGCAAAGCTATGAGCGATAGCTTAAATTGAAAAGAGGCTGTAGTACTTTATTGCTACAAAATTTCAAGGTTTTATGACGCTCCAGTAAAAAGTTACAAGCATTTGTATGTTGCAACCTCTGATAGGAGAAGGACGCGCGCTGTATAGAAGTTAGGGCCATTTGAAGTTTTATCAGTGGTTGATTTGGGAGTCAAGGGTAGCATAGCTTTGAGCGATAGCTTAAATTGACAAAAGGCTCGAGCACTTTATTGTTCCAGTAAAATGTTACAAGCATTTGTATGTTGCAACCTTTGATAGGTGTAGGACGTACCGTATAGAAGTTAGGGCTATTTGAAGTTTTATCAGTGTTTGATTTGGGACTCCATGGCTGCATAGCTTTGAGCGATAGCTTAAATTGACAAGAGGCTCGAGTACTTTATTGTTACATAATTTCAAGGTTTTATGACGCTCCAGTAAAAAGTTACAAGCATTTGTATGTTGCAAACCTTGATAGGAGTAGGACGTACCGTATAGAAGTTAGGGCCATTTGAAGTTTTATCAGTGTTTGATTTGGGACTCAAGGGTAGCATAGCTTTGAGCGATAGCTTAAATTGACAAAAGGCTCGAGCACTTTATTGTTACAATATGTCAAGGGTTTATGACGCTCCAGTAAAAAGTTACAAGCATTTGTATGTTGCAACTTTTGATAGGTGTAGGACGTACCGTATAAAAGTTAGAACCATTTGAAGTTTTATCAGTGTTTGATTTGGAACTCAAGGGCTGCATAGCTTTGAGCGATAGCTTAAATTGACAAAAGGCTCGAGCACTTTGTTGTTACAATATGTTAAGTTTTTATGACGCTCCAGTAAAAAATTACTAGCATTTGTATGTTGCAAACTTTGATAGATCTAGGACGTACCGTATAGAAGTTAGGGCCATTTGAAGTTTTATCAGTGTTTGATTTGGGACTCAAGGGTAGCATAGCTTTGAGCGATAGCTTAAATAGACAAGAGGCTCGAGTACTTTATTGTTACAAAATTTCAAGGTTTTATGATGCTCCCGTAAAAAGTTACAAGCATTTGATTGTTACAAACTTTGATAGGTGTAGGACGTACCGTATAGGGGTTAGGACCATTTGAAGTTTTATCAGTGTTTGATTTGGGACTCAAGGGTAGCATAGCTTTGAGCGATAGCTTAAATTGACAAGAGGCTCGAGTACTTTATTGTTACAAAATTTCAAGGTTTTATGACGTTCCAGTGAAAAGTTACAAGCATTTGTATGTTGCAAACTTTGATAGGTGTAGGACGTACCGTATAGCAGTTAGGGCCATTTGAAGTTTTATCAGTATTTCATTTGGAACTCAAGGGTAGCAAAGCTATGAGCGATAGCTTAAATTGAAAAGAAGCTGTAGTACTTTATTGTTACAAAATTTCAAGGTTTTATGACGTTCCAGTAAAAAGTTACAAGCATTTGTATGTTGCAACCTCTGATAGGAGAATCACGCGCCGTATAGAAGTTAGGGCCATTTGAAGTTTTATCAGTGGTTGATTTGGGACTCAAGGGTAGCATAGCTTGGAGCGATAGCTTAAATTGACAAATGGCTCGAGCACTTTATTGTTACAATATGTCAAGGTTTCATGACGCTCCAGTAAAATGTTACAAGCATTTGTATGTTGCAACTTTTGATGGGTGTAGGACGTACCGTATAGAAGTTAGGGCCATGTGAAGTTTTACCAGTATTTGATTTGGGACTCCATGGAAGCATAGCTTTGAGCGATAGCTTAAATTGACAAGAGGCTCGAGTGCTTTATTGTTACATAATTTCAAGGTTTTATGACGCTCCAGTAAAAAGTTACAAGCATTTGTATGTTGCAAGCCTTGATAGGTGTAGGACGTACCGTATAGAAGTTAGGGGCATTTGAAGTTTTATCAGTGTTTGATTTGGGACTCAAGGGTAGCATAGCTTTGAGCGATATCTTAAATTGACAAGAGGCTCGAGTACTTTATTGTTACAAAATCTCAAGGTTTTATGACGCTCCAGTAAAAAGTTACAAGCATTTGTATGTTGCAAACTTTGATAGGTGTAGGACGTACCGTATAGAAGTTAGGGCCACTTGAAGTTTTATCAGTGTTTCATTTGGGACTCAAGGATAGCATAGCTTTGAGCGATAGCTTAAATTGACAAGAGGCTCGAGTACTTTATTGTTACAAAATTTCAAGGGTTTATGACGCTCCAGTAAATAGTTACAAGCATTTGTATGTTGCAAACTTTGATAGGTGTAGGACGTACCGTATAGAAGTTAGGGCCATTTGAAGTTTTATCAGTATTTGATTTGGGACTCAAGGGTAGCATAGCTTTGAGCGATAGCTTAAATTGACAAGAGGCTCGATTACTTTATTTTTACAAAATTTCAAGGTTTTATGACGCTCCAGTAAAGAGTTACAAGCATTTGTATGTTGCAAACTTTGATAGGTGTAGGATGCACCGTATAGAAGTTCGGGATATTTGAAGTTTTATCAGTGTTTGATTTGGGATTCAAGGGTAGCATAGCTTTGAGCGATAGCTTAAATTGACAAGAGGCTCGAGTACTTTATTGTTACATAATTTCAAGGTTTTATGACGCTCCAGTAAAAAGTTACAAGCATTTGTATGTTGCAAACCTTGATAGGTGTAGGACGTACCGTATAGAAGTTAGGGACATTTGAATTTTTATCAGTGTTTAATTTGGGACTCAAGGGTAGCATAGCTTTGAGCGATAGCTTCAATTGACAAGAGGCTCGAGTACTTTATTGTTACAAAATTTCAAGGTTTTATGACGCTCCACTAAAAGTTAGAAGCATTTGTATGTTGCAATTTTTGATAGGTGTAGGACGTACCGTATAGAAGTTAGGGCCATTGGAAGTTTTATCAGTGTTTGATTTGGGATTCAAGGGTAGCATAGCTTTGAGCGATAGCTTTTAATTGACAAGAGGCTCGAGTACTTTATTGCTACAAAATTTCAAGGTTTTATGACGCTCCCGTAAAAAGTTACAAGCATTTGTATGTTGCAAACTTTGATAGGTGTAGGACGTACCGTATAGAAGTTAGAGCCATTTGAAGTTTTATCAGTGTTTGATTTGGAACTCAAGGGTAGCATAACTTTAAGCGATAGCTTAAATTGACAAGAGGCTCGACTACTTTATTGTTACAAAATTTCAAGGTTTTATGACGCTCCAATAAAAAGTTACAAGCAATTGTATGTTGCAAACTTTGATAGGTATAGGATGCACCGTATAGAAGTTCGGGCCATTTGAAGTTTTATCAGTGTTTGATTTGGGATTCAAGGGTAGCATAGCTTTGAGCAAAAGCTTAAATTGACAAGAGGCTCGAGTACTTTATTGCTACAAAATTTCAAGGTTTTATGACGCTCCCGTAAAAAGTTACAAGCATTTCTATGTTGCAAACTTTGATAGGTGTAGGACGTACCGTATAGCAGTTAGGGCCATTTGAAGTTTTATCAGTATTTGATTTGGGACTCAAGGGTAGCAACGCTATGAGCGATAGCTTAAATTGAAAAGAGGCTGTAGTACTTTATTGCTACAAAATTTCAAGGTTTTATGACGCTCCAGTAAAAAGTTACAAGCATTTGTATGTTGCAACCTCTGATAGGAGAAGGACGCGCGCTGTATAGAAGTTAGGGCCATTTGAAGTTTTATCAGTGGTTGATTTGGGAGTCAAGGGTAGCATAGCTTTGAGCGATAGCTTAAATTGACAAAAGGCTCGAGCACTTTATTGTTACAATATGTCAAGGTTTTATGACGCTCCAGTAAAAAGTTACAAGCATTTGTATGTTGCAAACTTTGATAGGTGTAGGACGTACCGTATAGAAGTTAGGGCCATTTGAAGTTTTATCAGTGTTTGATTTGGGACTCCATGGCTGCATAGCTTTGAGCGATAGCTTAAATTGACAAGAGGCTCGAGTACTTTATTGTTACATAATTTCAAGGTTTTATGACGCTCCAGTAAAAAGTTACAAGCATTTGTATGTTGCAAACCTTGATAGGAGTAGGACGTACCGTATAGAAGTTAGGGACATTTGAAGTTTTATCAGTGTTTGATTTGGGACTCAAGGGTAGCATAGCTTTGAGCGATAGCTTCAATTGACAAGAGGCTCGAGTACTTTATTGTTACAAAATTTCAAGGTTTTATGACGTTCCACTAAAAGTTAGAAGCATTTGTATGTTGCAATTTTTGATAGGTGTAGGACGTACCGTATAGAAGTTAGGGCCATTTGAAGTTTTATCAGTGGTTGATTTGGGACTCAAGGGTAGCATAGCTTTGAGCGATAACTTAAATTGACAAAAGGCTCGAGCACTTTATTGTTACAATATGTCAAGGGTTTATGACGCTCCAGTAAAAAGTAACAAGCATTTGTATGTTGCAAACTTTGATAGGTGTAGGACGTACCGTATAGAAGTTAGGGACATTTGAAGTTTTATCAGTGTTTGATTTGGGACTCAAGGGTAGCATAGCTTTGAGCGATAGCTTCAATTGACAAGAGGCTCGAGTACTTTATTGTTACAAAATTTCAAGGTTTTATGACGTTCCACTAAAAGTTAGAAGCATTTGTATGTTGCAAACTTTGATAGATCTAGGACGTACCGTATAGAAGTTAGGGCCATTTGAAGTCTTATCAGTGTTTGATTTGGGACTCAAGGGTAGCATAGCTTTGAGCAATAGCTTAAATTGACAAGAGGCTCGAGGACTTTATTGTTACAAACTTTCAAGGTTTTATGACGCTCAGTAAAAAGTTACAAGCATTTGTATGTTGCAAACTTTGCTAGTTGTAGGACGTACCGTATAGATGTTAGGGCCATTTGAAGTTTTATCAGTGTTTGATTTGGGACTCAAGGGTAGCATAGCTTTGAGCGATAGCTTAAATTGACAAGAGGCTCGAGTACTTTATTGTTACAAAATTTCAAGGTTTTATGACGCTCCAGTAAAAAGTTGCAAGCATTTGTATGTCGCAAACTTTGATAGGTGTAGGACGTACCGTATAGAAGTTAGGGCCATTTGAAGTTTTATCAGTGTTTGATTCTGGACTCAAGGGTAGCATAGCTTTGAGCGATAGCTTCAATTGACAAGAGGCTCGAGTACTTTATTGTTACAAAATTTCAAGGTTTTATGACGCTCCAGTAAAAAGTTACAAGCATTTGTATGTTGCAATTTTAGATAGGTGTAGGACGTACCGTATAGAAGTTACTGCCATTTGAAATTTTATCAGTATTTGATTTGGGACTCAAGGGTAGCCAAGCTTTGAGCGATAGCTTAAATTGACAAGAGGCTCGAGTACTTTATTGTTACATAATTTCAAGGCTTTATGACGCTCCAGTAAAAAGTTACAAGCATTTGTATGTTGCAAACCTTGATAGGTGTAGGACGTACCGTATAGAAGTTAGGGACAGTTGAAGTTTTATCAGTGTTTGATTTGTGACTCAAGGGTAGCATAGCTTTGAGCGATAGCTTCAATTGACAAGCGGCTCGAGTACTTTATTGTTACAAAATTTCAAGGTTTTATGACGCTTCAGTAAGAGTTACAAGCATTTGTATGTTACAAACTTTGATAGGTGTAGGACATACCGTGCAGAAGTTAGGGCCATTTAAAGTTTTATCAGTGTTTGATTTGGGACTCAAGGGTAGCATAGCTTTGAGCGATAGGTTAAATTGACAAGAGGCTCGAGTACTTTATTGTTACAAAATTTCAAGGTTTTATGACACTCCAGTAAAAAGTTACAAGCATTTCTATGTTGCAAACTTTGATAGTAAAAAGTTACAAGCATTTGTATGTGGCAAACTTTGATAGGTGTAGGACGTACCGTATAGAAGTTAGGTCCATTTGAAGTCTTATCAGTGTTTGATTTGGGACTCAAGGGTAGCATAGCTTTGAGCGATAGCTTATATAGACAAGAGGCTCGAGTACTTTATTGTTACAAACTTTCAAGGTTTTATGACGCTCCAGTAAAAAGTTACAAGCATTTGTATGTTGCAAACTTTGATAGGTGTAGGACGTACGCTATAGAAGTTATGACCATTTGAAGTTTTATCAGTGTTTCATTTGAGACTCAAGGGTAGCATAGCTTTGAGCGATAGCTTAAATTGACAAGAGGCTCGAGTACTTTATTGCTACAAAATTTTCAGGTTTTATGACGCTCCAGTAAAAGGTTACACGCATTTGTATGTTGCAAACTTTGATAGGTGTAGGACGTACCGTATAGAAGTTAGGGCCATTTGAAGTTTTATCAGTATTTGATTTGGGACTCAAGGGTAGCATAGCTTTGAGCGATAGCTTAAATTGACAAGAGGCTCGAGTACTTTATTGTTACAAAATTTCAAGGGTTTATGACGCTCCAGTAAAAAGTTACAAGCATTTGTATGTTGCAAACTTTGATAGGTGTAGGACGTACCGTATAGAAGTTAGGGCCATTTGAAGTTTTATCAGTGTTTCATTTGGGACTCAAGGGTAGCATAGCTTTGAGCGATAGCTTAAATTGACAAGAGGCTCGAGTACTTTATTGTTACAAAATCTCAAGGTTTTATGACGCTCCAATAAAAAGTTACAAGCATTTGTATGTTGCAAACTTTGATAGGTGTAGGACGTACCGTATAGAAGTTAGGGCCATTTGAAGTTTTATCAGTATTTGATTTGGGACTCAAGGGTAGCATAGCTTTGAGCGATAGCTTAAATTGACAAGAGGCTCGATTACTTTATTTTTACAAAATTTCAAGGTTTTATGACGCTCCAGTAAAGAGTTACAAGCATTTGTATGTTGCAAACTTTGATAGGTGTATTACGTACCGTATAGAAGTCAGGGCCATTTGAAGTTTTATCAGTGTTTGATTTGAGACTCAAGGGTAGCATAGCTTTGAGCGATAGCTTAAATTGACAAGAGGCTCGAATACTTTATTGTTACAAAATGTCAAGGTTTTATGACGCTCCAATAAAAAGTTACAAGCATTTGTATGTTGCAAACTTTGATAGGTGTAGGATGCACCGTATAGAAGTTCGGGATATTTGAAGTTTTATCAGTGTTTGATTTGGGACTCAAGGGTAGCATAGCTTTGAGCGATAGCTTAAATTGACAAGAGGCTCGAGTACTTTATTGTTACAAAATTTCAAGGTTTTATGACGCTCCAGTAAAAAGTTGCAAGCATTTGTATGTCGCAAACTTTGATAGGTGTAGGACGTACCGTATAGAAGTTAGGGCCATTTGAAGTTTTATCAGTGGTTGATTTGGGAGTCAAGGGTAGCATAGCTTTGAGCGATAGCTTAAATTGACAAAAGGCTCGAGCACTTTATTGTTACAATATGTCAAGGTTTCATGACGCTCCAGTAAAATGTTACAAGCATTTGTATGTTGCAACCTTTGATAGGTGTAGGACGTACCGTATAGAAGTTAGGGCCATTTGAAGTTTTATCAGTGTTTGATTTGGGACTCCATGGCTGCATAGCTTTGAGCGATAGCTTAAATTGACAAGAGGCTCGAGTACTTTATTGTTACATAATTTCAAGGTTTTATGACGCTCCAGTAAAAAGTTACAAGCATTTGTATGTTGCAAACCTTGATAGGAGTAGGACGTACCGTATAGAAGTTAGGGACATTTGAAGTTTTATCAGTGTTTGATTTGGGACTCAAGGGTAGCATAGCTTTGAGCGATAGCTTCAATTGACAAGAGGCTCGAGTACTTTATTGTTACAAAATTTCAAGGTTTTATGACGTTCCACTAAAAGTTAGAAGCATTTGTATGTTGCAATTTTTGATAGGTGTAGGACGTACCGTATAGAAGTTAGGGCCATTGGAAGTTTTATCAGTGGTTGATTAGGGACTCAAGGGTAGCATAGCTTTAAGCGATAGCTTAAATTGACAAAAGGCTCGAGCACTTTATTGTTACAATATGTCAAGGGTTTATGACGCTCCAGTAAAAAGTTACAAGCATTTGTATGTTGCAACTTTTGATAGGTGTAGGACGTACCGTATAGAAGTTAGGGACATTTGAAGTTTTATCAGTGTTTGATTTGGGACTCAAGGGTAGCATAGCTTTGAGCGATAGCTTCAATTGACAAGAGGCTCGAGTACTTTATTGTTACAAAATTTCAAGGTTTTATGACGTTCCACTAAAAGTTAGAAGCATTTGTATGTTGCAAACTTTGATAGATCTAGGACGTACCGTATAGAAGTTAGGGCCATTTGAAGTCTTATCAGTGTTTGATTTGGGACTCAAGGGTAGCATAGCTTTGAGCAATAGCTTAAATTGACAAGAGGCTCGAGGACTTTATTGTTACAAACTTTCAAGGTTTTATGACGCTCAGTAAAAAGTTACAAGCATTTGTATGTTGCAAACTTTGCTAGTTGTAGGACGTACCGTATAGATGTTAGGGCCATTTGAAGTTTTATCAGTGTTTGATTTGGGACTCAAGGGTAGCATAGCTTTGAGCGATAGCTTAAATTGACAAGAGGCTCGAGTACTTTATTGTTACAAAATTTCAAGGTTTTATGACGCTCCAGTAAAAAGTTGCAAGCATTTGTATGTCGCAAACTTTGATAGGTGTAGGACGTACCGTATAGAAGTTAGGGCCATTTGAAGTTTTATCAGTGTTTGATTCTGGACTCAAGGGTAGCATAGCTTTGAGCGATAGCTTCAATTGACAAGAGGCTCGAGTACTTTATTGTTACAAAATTTCAAGGTTTTATGACGCTCCAGTAAAAAGTTACAAGCATTTGTATGTTGCAATTTTAGATAGGTGTAGGACGTACCGTATAGAAGTTACTGCCATTTGAAATTTTATCAGTATTTGATTTGGGACTCAAGGGTAGCCAAGCTTTGAGCGATAGCTTAAATTGACAAGAGGCTCGAGTACTTTATTGTTACATAATTTCAAGGCTTTATGACGCTCCAGTAAAAAGTTACAAGCATTTGTATGTTGCAAACCTTGATAGGTGTAGGACGTACCGTATAGAAGTTAGGGACAGTTGAAGTTTTATCAGTGTTTGATTTGTGACTCAAGGGTAGCATAGCTTTGAGCGATAGCTTCAATTGACAAGCGGCTCGAGTACTTTATTGTTACAAAATTTCAAGGTTTTATGACGCTTCAGTAAGAGTTACAAGCATTTGTATGTTACAAACTTTGATAGGTGTAGGACATACCGTGCAGAAGTTAGGGCCATTTAAAGTTTTATCAGTGTTTGATTTGGGACTCAAGGGTAGCATAGCTTTGAGCGATAGGTTAAATTGACAAGAGGCTCGAGTACTTTATTGTTACAAAATTTCAAGGTTTTATGACACTCCAGTAAAAAGTTACAAGCATTTCTATGTTGCAAACTTTGATAGTAAAAAGTTACAAGCATTTGTATGTGGCAAACTTTGATAGGTGTAGGACGTACCGTATAGAAGTTAGGTCCATTTGAAGTCTTATCAGTGTTTGATTTGGGACTCAAGGGTAGCATAGCTTTGAGCGATAGCTTATATAGACAAGAGGCTCGAGTACTTTATTGTTACAAACTTTCAAGGTTTTATGACGCTCCAGTAAAAAGTTACAAGCATTTGTATGTTGCAAACTTTGATAGGTGTAGGACGTACGCTATAGAAGTTATGACCATTTGAAGTTTTATCAGTGTTTCATTTGAGACTCAAGGGTAGCATAGCTTTGAGCGATAGCTTAAATTGACAAGAGGCTCGAGTACTTTATTGCTACAAAATTTTCAGGTTTTATGACGCTCCAGTAAAAGGTTACACGCATTTGTATGTTGCAAACTTTGATAGGTGTAGGACGTACCGTATAGAAGTTAGGGCCATTTGAAGTTTTATCAGTATTTGATTTGGGACTCAAGGGTAGCATAGCTTTGAGCGATAGCTTAAATTGACAAGAGGCTCGAGTACTTTATTGTTACAAAATTTCAAGGGTTTATGACGCTCCAGTAAAAAGTTACAAGCATTTGTATGTTGCAAACTTTGATAGGTGTAGGACGTACCGTATAGAAGTTAGGGCCATTTGAAGTTTTATCAGTGTTTCATTTGGGACTCAAGGGTAGCATAGCTTTGAGCGATAGCTTAAATTGACAAGAGGCTCGAGTACTTTATTGTTACAAAATCTCAAGGTTTTATGACGCTCCAATAAAAAGTTACAAGCATTTGTATGTTGCAAACTTTGATAGGTGTAGGACGTACCGTATAGAAGTTAGGGCCATTTGAAGTTTTATCAGTATTTGATTTGGGACTCAAGGGTAGCATAGCTTTGAGCGATAGCTTAAATTGACAAGAGGCTCGATTACTTTATTTTTACAAAATTTCAAGGTTTTATGACGCTCCAGTAAAGAGTTACAAGCATTTGTATGTTGCAAACTTTGATAGGTGTATTACGTACCGTATAGAAGTCAGGGCCATTTGAAGTTTTATCAGTGTTTGATTTGAGACTCAAGGGTAGCATAGCTTTGAGCGATAGCTTAAATTGACAAGAGGCTCGAATACTTTATTGTTACAAAATGTCAAGGTTTTATGACGCTCCAATAAAAAGTTACAAGCATTTGTATGTTGCAAACTTTGATAGGTGTAGGATGCACCGTATAGAAGTTCGGGATATTTGAAGTTTTATCAGTGTTTGATTTGGGATTCAAGGGTAGCATAGCTTTGAGCGATAGCTTAAATTGACAAGAGGCTCGAGTACTTTATTGTTACATAATTTCAAGGTTTTATGACGCTCCAGTAAAAAGTTACAAGCATTTGTATGTTGCAAACCTTGATAGGTGTAGGACGTACCGTATAGAAGTTAGGGACATTTGAATTTTTATCAGTGTTTAATTTGGGACTCAAGGGTAGCATAGCTTTGAGCGATAGCTTCAATTGACAAGAGGCTCGAGTACTTTATTGTTACAAAATTTCAAGGTTTTATGACGCTCCACTAAAAGTTAGAAGCATTTGTATGTTGCAATTTTTGATAGGTGTAGGACGTACCGTATAGAAGTTAGGGCCATTGGAAGTTTTATCAGTGTTTGATTTGGGATTCAAGGGTAGCTTAGCTTTGAGCGATAGCTTTTAATTGACAAGAGGCTCGAGTACTTTATTGCTACAAAATTTCAAGGTTTTATGACGCTCCCGTAAAAAGTTACAAGCATTTGTATGTTGCAAACTTTGATAGGTGTAGGACGTACCGTATAGAAGTTAGAGCCATTTGAAGTTTTATCAGTGTTTGATTTGGAACTCAAGGGTAGCATAACTTTAAGCGATAGCTTAAATTGACAAGAGGCTCGACTACTTTATTGTTACAAAATTTCAAGGTTTTATGACGCTCCAATAAAAAGTTACAAGCAATTGTATGTTGCAAACTTTGATAGGTATAGGATGCACCGTATAGAAGTTCGGGCCATTTGAAGTTTTATCAGTGTTTGATTTGGGATTCAAGGGTAGCATAGCTTTGAGCAAAAGCTTAAATTGACAAGAGGCTCGAGTACTTTATTGCTACAAAATTTCAAGGTTTTATGACGCTCCCGTAAAAAGTTACAAGCATTTCTATGTTGCAAACTTTGATAGGTGTAGGACGTACCGTATAGAAGTTAGGGCCATTTGAAGTTTTATCAGTATTTGATTTGGGACTCAAGGGTAGCAAAGCTATGAGCGATAGCTTAAATTGAAAAGAGGCTGTAGTACTTTATTGCTACAAAATTTCAAGGTTTTATGACGCTCCAGTAAAAAGTTACAAGCATTTGTATGTTGCAACCTCTGATAGGAGAAGGACGCGCGCTGTATAGAAGTTAGGGCCATTTGAAGTTTTATCAGTGGTTGATTTGGGAGTCAAGGGTAGCATAGCTTTGAGCGATAGCTTAAATTGACAAAAGGCTCGAGCACTTTATTGTTGCAATATGTCAAGGTTTCATGACGCTCCAGTAAAATGTTACAAGCATTTGTATGTTGCAACCTTTGATAGGTGTAGGACGTACCGTATAGAAGTTAGGTCCATTTGAAGTTTTATCAGTGTTTGATTTGGGACTCCATGGCTGCATAGCTTTGAGCGATAGCTTAAATTGACAAGAGGCTCGAGTACTTTATTGTTACATAATTTCAAGGTTTTATGACGCTCCAGTAAAAAGTTACAAGCATTTGTATGTTGCAAACCTTGATAGGAGTAGGACGTACCGTATAGAAGTTAGGGACATTTGAAGTTTTATCAGTGTTTGATTTGGGACTCAAGGGTAGCATAGCTTTGAGCGATAGCTTAAATTGACAAAAGGCTCGAGCACTTTATTGTTACAATATGTCAAGGGTTTATGACGCTCCAGTAAAAAGTTACAAGCATTTGTATGTTGCAACTTTTGATAGGTGTAGGACGTACCGTATAGAAGTTAGAACCATTTGAAGTTTTATCAGTGTTTGATTTGGAACTCAAGGGCTGCATAGCTTTGAGCGATAGCTTAAATTGACAAAAGGCTCGAGCACTTTGTTGTTACAATATGTTAAGTTTTTATGACGCTCCAGTAAAAAATTACTAGCATTTGTATGTTGCAAACTTTGAAAGGTGTAGGAAGTACCGTATAGAAGTTAGGGCCATTAGAAATTTTATCAGTGTTTGATATGGGGCTCAAGGGTAGCATAGCTTTGAGCGATAGCTTAAATTGACAAGAGGCTCGAGTACTTTATTGTTACAAAATTTCAAGGTTTTATGACGCTCCAATACAAAGTTACAAGCATTTGTATGTTGCAAACTTTGATAGATCTAGGACGTACCGTATAGAAGTTAGGGCCATTTGAAGTTTTATCAGTGTTTGATTTGGGACTCAAGGGTAGCATAGCTTTGAGCGATAGCTTAAATAGACAAGAGGCTCGAGTACTTTATTGTTACAAAATTTCAAGGTTTTATGATGCTCCCGTAAAAAGTTACAAGCATTTGATTGTTACAAACTTTGATAGGTGTAGGACGTACCGTATAGGGGTTAGGACCATTTGAAGTTTTATCAGTGTTTGATTTGGGACTCAAGGGTAGCATAGCTTTGAGCGATAGCTTAAATTGACAAGAGGCTCGAGTACTTTATTGTTACAAAATTTCAAGGTTTTATGACGTTCCAGTGAAAAGTTACAAGCATTTGTATGTTGCAAACTTTGATAGGTGTAGGACGTACCGTATAGCAGTTAGGGCCATTTGAAGTTTTATCAGTATTTCATTTGGAACTCAAGGGTAGCAAAGCTATGAGCGATAGCTTAAATTGAAAAGAAGCTGTAGTACTTTATTGTTACAAAATTTCAAGGTTTTATGACGTTCCAGTAAAAAGTTACAAGCATTTGTATGTTGCAACCTCTGATAGGAGAATCACGCGCCGTATAGAAGTTAGGGCCATTTGAAGTTTTATCAGTGGTTGATTTGGGACTCAAGGGTAGCATAGCTTGGAGCGATAGCTTAAATTGACAAATGGCTCGAGCACTTTATTGTTACAATATGTCAAGGTTTCATGACGCTCCAGTAAAATGTTACAAGCATTTGTATGTTGCAACTTTTGATGGGTGTAGGACGTACCGTATAGAAGTTAGGGCCATGTGAAGTTTTACCAGTATTTGATTTGGGACTCCATGGAAGCATAGCTTTGAGCGATAGCTTAAATTGACAAGAGGCTCGAGTGCTTTATTGTTACATAATTTCAAGGTTTTATGACGCTCCAGTAAAAAGTTACAAGCATTTGTATGTTGCAAGCCTTGATAGGTGTAGGACGTACCGTATAGAAGTTAGGGGCATTTGAAGTTTTATCAGTGTTTGATTTGGGACTCAAGGGTAGCATAGCTTTGAGCGATATCTTAAATTGACAAGAGGCTCGAGTACTTTATTGTTACAAAATCTCAAGGTTTTATGACGCTCCAGTAAAAAGTTACAAGCATTTGTATGTTGCAAACTTTGATAGGTGTAGGACGTACCGTATAGAAGTTAGGGCCATTTGAAGTTTTATCAGTATTTGATTTGGGACTCAAGGGTAGCATAGCTTTGAGCGATAGCTTAAATTGACAAGAGGCTCGAGTACTTTATTGTTACAAAATTTCAAGGGTTTATGACGCTCCAGTAAAAAGTTACAAGCATTTGTATGTTGCAAACTTTGATAGGTGTAGGACGTACCGTATAGAAGTTAGGGCCATTTGAAGTTTTATCAGTGTTTCATTTGGGACTCAAGGGTAGCATAGCTTTGAGCGATAGCTTAAATTGACAAGAGGCTCGAGTACTTTATTGTTACAAAATCTCAAGGTTTTATGACGCTCCAGTAAAAAGTTACAAGCATTTGTATGTTGCAAACTTTGATAGGTGTAGGACGTACCGTATAGAAGTTAGGGCCATTTGAAGTTTTATCAGTATTTGATTTGGGACTCAAGGGTAGCATAGCTTTGAGCGATAGCTTAAATTGACAAGAGGCTCGATTACTTTATTTTTACAAAATTTCAAGGTTTTATGACGCTCCAGTAAAGAGTTACAAGCATTTGTATGTTGCAAACTTTGATAGGTGTATTACGTACCGTATAGAAGTCAGGGCCATTTGAAGTTTTATCAGTGTTTGATTTGAGACTCAAGGGTAGCATAGCTTTGAGCGATAGCTTAAATTGACAAGAGGCTCGAATACTTTATTGTTACAAAATGTCAAGGTTTTATGACGCTCCAATAAAAAGTTACAAGCATTTGTATGTTGCAAACTTTGATAGGTGTAGGATGCACCGTATAGAAGTTCGGGATATTTGAAGTTTTATCAGTGTTTGATTTGGGATTCAAGGGTAGCATAGCTTTTAGCGATAGCTTAAATTGACAAGAGGCTCGAGTACTTTATTGTTACATAATTTCAAGGTTTTATGACGCTCCAGTAAAAAGTTACAAGCATTTGTATGTTGCAAACCTTGATAGGTGTAGGACGTACCGTATAGAAGTTAGGGACATTTGAATTTTTATCAGTGTTTAATTTGGGACTCAAGGGTAGCATAGCTTTGAGCGATAGCTTCAATTGACAAGAGGCTCGAGTACTTTATTGTTACAAAATTTCAAGGTTTTATGACGCTCCACTAAAAGTTAGAAGCATTTGTATGTTGCAATTTTTGATAGGTGTAGGACGTACCGTATAGAAGTTAGGGCCATTGGAAGTTTTATCAGTGTTTGATTTGGGATTCAAGGGTAGCATAGCTTTGAGCGATAGCTTTTAATTGACAAGAGGCTCGAGTACTTTATTGCTACAAAATTTCAAGGTTTTATGACGCTCCCGTAAAAAGTTACAAGCATTTGTATGTTGCAAACTTTGATAGGTGTAGGACGTACCGTATAGAAGTTAGAGCCATTTGAAGTTTTATCAGTGTTTGATTTGGAACTCAAGGGTAGCATAACTTTAAGCGATAGCTTAAATTGACAAGAGGCTCGACTACTTTATTGTTACAAAATTTCAAGGTTTTATGACGCTCCAATAAAAAGTTACAAGCAATTGTATGTTGCAAACTTTGATAGGTATAGGATGCACCGTATAGAAGTTCGGGCCATTTGAAGTTTTATCAGTGTTTGATTTGGGATTCAAGGGTAGCATAGCTTTGAGCAAAAGCTTAAATTGACAAGAGGCTCGAGTACTTTATTGCTACAAAATTTCAAGGTTTTATGACGCTCCCGTAAAAAGTTACAAGCATTTCTATGTTGCAAACTTTGATAGGTGTAGGACGTACCGTATATCAGTTAGGGCCATTTGAAGTTTTATCAGTATTTGATTTGGGACTCAAGGGTAGCAACGCTATGAGCGATAGCTTAAATTGAAAAGAGGCTGTAGTACTTTATTGCTACAAAATTTCAAGGTTTTATGACGCTCCAGTAAAAAGTTACAAGCATTTGTATGTTGCAACCTCTGATAGGAGAAGGACGCGCGCTGTATAGAAGTTAGGGCCATTTGAAGTTTTATCAGTGGTTGATTTGGGAGTCAAGGGTAGCATAGCTTTGAGCGATAGCTTAAATTGACAAAAGGCTCGAGCACTTTATTGTTACAATATGTCAAGGTTTCATGACGCTCCAGTAAAATGTTACAAGCATTTGTATGTTGCAACCTTTGATAGGTGTAGGACGTACCGTATAGAAGTTAGGGCCATTTGAAGTTTTATCAGTGTTTGATTTGGGACTCCATGGCTGCATAGCTTTGAGCGATAGCTTAAATTGACAAGAGGCTCGAGTACTTTATTGTTACATAATTTCAAGGTTTTGTGACGCTCCAGTAAAAAGTTACAAGCATTTGTATGTTGCAAACCTTGATAGGAGTAGGACGTACCGTATAGAAGTTAGGGACATTTGAAGTTTTATCAGTGTTTGATTTGGGACTCAAGGGTAGCATAGCTTTGAGCGATAGCTTCAATTGACAAGAGGCTCGAGTACTTTATTGTTACAAAATTTCAAGGTTTTATGACGTTCCACTAAAAGTTAGAAGCATTTGTATGTTGCAATTTTTGATAGGTGTAGGACGTACCGTATAGAAGTTAGGGCCATTGGAAGTTTTATCAGTGGTTGATTAGGGACTCAAGGGTAGCATAGCTTTAAGCGATAGCTTAAATTGACAAAAGGCTCGAGCACTTTATTGTTACAATATGTCAAGGGTTTATGACGCTCCAGTAAAAAGTTACAAGCATTTGTATGTTGCAACTTTTGATAGGTGTAGGACGTACCGTATAGAAGTTAGAACCATTTGAAGTTTTATCAGTGTTTGATTTGGAACTCAAGGGCTGCATAGCTTTGAGCGATAGCTTAAATTGACAAAAGGCTCGAGCACTTTGTTGTTACAATATGTTAAGGTTTTATGACGCTCCAGTAAAAAATTACTAGCATTTGTATGTTGCAAACTTTGAAAGGTGTAGGAAGTACCGTATAGAAGTTAGGGCCATTAGAAATTTTATCAGTGTTTGATATGGGGCTCAAGGGTAGCATAGCTTTGAGCGATAGCTTAAATTGACAAGAGGCTCGAGTACTTTATTGTTACAAAATTTCAAGGTTTTATGACGCTCCAATACAAAGTTACAAGCATTTGTATGTTGCAAACTTTGATAGATCTAGGACGTACCGTATAGAAGTTAGGGCCATTTGAAGTTTTATCAGTGTTTGATTTGGGACTCAAGGGTAGCATAGCTTTGAGCGATAGCTTAAATAGACAAGAGGCTCGAGTACTTTATTGTTACAAAATTTCAAGGTTTTATGATGCTCCCGTAAAAAGTTACAAGCATTTGATTGTTACAAACTTTGATAGGTGTAGGACGTACCATATAGGGGTTAGGACCATTTGAAGTTTTATCAGTGTTTGATTTGGGACTCAAGGGTAGCATAGCTTTGAGCGATAGCTTAAATTGACAAGAGGCTCGAGTACTTTATTGTTACAAAATTTCAAGGTTTTATGACGTTCCAGTGAAAAGTTACAAGCATTTGTATGTTGCAAACTTTGATAGGTGTAGGACGTACCGTATAGCAGTTAGGGCCATTTGAAGTTTTATCAGTATTTCATTTGGAACTCAAGGGTAGCAAAGCTATGAGCGATAGCTTAAATTGAAAAGAAGCTGTAGTACTTTATTGTTACAAAATTTCAAGGTTTTATGACGTTCCAGTAAAAAGTTACAAGCATTTGTATGTTGCAACCTCTGATAGGAGAATCACGCGCCGTATAGAAGTTAGGGCCATTTGAAGTTTTATCAGTGGTTGATTTGGGACTCAAGGGTAGCATAGCTTGGAGCGATAGCTTAAATTGACAAATGGCTCGAGCACTTTATTGTTACAATATGTCAAGGTTTCATGACGCTCCAGTAAAATGTTACAAGCATTTGTATGTTGCAACTTTTGATGGGTGTAGGACGTACCGTATAGAAGTTAGGGCCATGTGAAGTTTTACCAGTATTTGATTTGGGACTCCATGGAAGCATAGCTTTGAGCGATAGCTTAAATTGACAAGAGGCTCGAGTGCTTTATTGTTACATAATTTCAAGGTTTTATGACGCTCCAGTAAAAAGTTACAAGCATTTATATGTTGCAAGCCTTGATAGGTGTAGGACGTACCGTATAGAAGTTAGGGGCATTTGAAGTTTTATCAGTGTTTGATTTGGGACTCAAGGGTGGCATAGCTTTGAGCGATATCTTAAATTGACAAGAGGCTCGAGTACTTTATTGTTACAAAACTTCAAAGTTTTATGACGCTCCAGTAAAAAGTTACAAGCATTTGTATGTTGCAACCTTTTATAGGAGAAGGACGCGCCGTATAGAAGTTAGGGCCATTTGAAGTTTTATCAGTGGTTAATTAGGGACTCAAGGGAAGCATAGCTTTGAGCGATAGCTTAAATTGACAAAAGGCTCGAGCACTTTATTGTTACAATATGTCAAGGGTTTATGACGCTCCGGTAAAAAGTTACAAGCATTTGTATGTTGCAACGTTCGATATGTGTAGGACGTACCGTATAGAAGTTAGAACCATTTGAAGTTTTATCAGTGTTTGATTTGGAACTCAAGGGCTGCAAAGCTTTGAGCGATAGCTTAAATTGACAAAAGGCTCGAGCACTTTATTGTTACAATTTGTCAAGGTTTTATGACGCTCCAGTAAAAAATTACAAGCATTTGTATGTTGCAAACTTTGATAGGTGTAGGAACTACCGTATAGAAGTTAGGGCCATTTGAAATTTTATCAGTGTTTGATATGGGACTCAAGGGTAGCATAGCTTTAAGCGATAGCTTAAATTGACAAGAGGCTCGACTACTTTATTGTTACAAAATTTCAAGGTTTTATGACGCTCTAATAAAAAGTTACAAGCATTTGTTTGTTGCAAACTTTGATAGGTATAGGATGCACCGTATAGAAGTTCGGGCCATTTGAAGTTTTATCAGTGTTTGATTTGGGATTCAAGGGTAGCATAGCTTTGAGCGATAGCTTAAATTGACAAGAGGCTCGAGTACTTTATTGCTACAAAATTTCAAGGATTTATGACGCTCCCGTAAAAAGTTACAAGCATTTGTATGTTGCAAACTTTGATAGGTGTAGGACGTACCGTATAGAAGTTAGAGCCATTTGAAGTTTTATCAGTGTTTGATTTAGGACTCAAGGGTAGCATAGCTTTGAGCAAAAGCTTAAATTGACAAGAGGCTCGAGTACTTTATTGCTACAAAATTTCAAGGTTTTATGACGCTCCCGTAAAAAGTTACAAGCATTTGTATGTTGCAAACTTTGATAGGTGTAGGACGTACCGTATAGAAGTTAGAGCCATTTGAATTTTTATCAGTGTTTGATTTGGGACTCAAGGGTAGCATAGCTTTGAGCGATAGCTTAAATTGACAAGAGGCTCGAGTACTTTATTGTAAAAAAAATTTCAAGATTTTATGACGTTCCAGTAAAAAGTTGCAAGCATTTGTATGTTGCAAACTTTGATAGGTGTAGGACGTACCGTATAGCAGTTAGGGCCATTTGAAGTTTTATCAGTATTTGATTTGGGACTGAAGGGTAGCAAAGCTATGAGCGATAGCTTAAATTGAAAAGAGGCTGTAGTACTTTATTGTTACAAAATTTCAAGGTTTTATGACGCTCCAGTAAAAAGTTACAAGCATTTGTATGTTGCAACATCTGATAGGAGAAGGACGCGCTGTATAGAAGTTAGGGCCATTTGAAGTTTTATCAGTGGTTGAATTGGGAGTCAAGGGTAGCATAGCTTTGAGCGATAGCTTAAATTGACAAAAGGCTCGAGCACTTTATTGTTACAATATGTCAAGGTTTCATGACGCTCCAGTAAAATGTTACAAGCATTTGTATGTTGCAACCTTTGATAGGTGTAGGACGTACCGTATAGAAGTTAGGTCCATTTGAAGTTTTATCAGTGTTTGATTTGGGACTCCATGGCTACATAGCTTTGAGCGATAGCTTAAATTGCCAAGAGGCTCGAGTACTTTATTGTTACATAATTTCAAGCTTTTATGACGCTCCAGTAAAAAGTTACAAGCATTTGTTTGTTGCAAACCTTGATAGGAGTAGGACGTACCGTATAGAAGTTAGGGACATTTGAAGTTTTATCAGAGTTTGATTTGGGACTCAAGGGTAGCATAGCTTTGAGCGATAGCTTCAATTGACAAGAGGCTCGAGTACTTTATTGTTACAAAATTTCAAGGTTTTATGACGCTCCACTAAAAGTTAGAAGCATTTGTATGTTGCAATTTTTGATAGGTGTAGGACGTACCGTATAGAAGTTAGGGCCATTGGAAGTTTTATCAATGTTTGATTTAGGACTCAAGGGTAGCATAGCTTTGAGCGATAGCTTAAATTGACAAGAGGCTCGAGTACTTTATTGTTACAAAATTTCAAAGTTTTATGACGCTCCAGTAAAAAGTTACAAGCATTTGTATGTTGCAACCTTTGATAGGAGAAGGACGCGCCGTATAGAAGTTAGGGCCATTTGAAATTTTAGCAGTGGTTAATTAGGGACTCAAGGGTAGCATAGCTTTGAGCGAAAGCTTAAATTGACAAGAGGCTCGAGTACTTTATTGTTACAAAATTTCAAAGTTTTATGACGCTCCAGTAAAAAGTTACAAGCATTTGTATGTTGCAAACTTTGATAGGTGTAGGACGTACCGTATAGAAGTTAGGGCCATTTGAAGTTTTATCAGTGTTTCATTTGGGACTCAAGGGTAGCATAGCTTTGAGCGATAGCTTAAATTGACAAGAGGCTCGAGTACTTTATTGTTACAAAATTTCAAGGTTTTATGACGCTCCAGTAAAGAGTTACAAGCATTTGTATGTTGCAAACTTTGATAGGTGTATTACGTACCGTATAGAAGTCAGGGCCATTTGAAGTTTTATCAGTGTTTGATTTGAGACTCAAGGGTAGCATAGCTTTGAGCGATAGCTTAAATTGACAAGAGGCTCGAATACTTTATTGTTACAAAATGTCAAGGTTTTATGACGCTCCAATAAAAAGTTACAAGCATTTGTATGTTGCAAACTTTGATAGGTGTAGGATGCACCGTATAGAAGTTCGGGATATTTGAAGTTTTATCAGTGTTTGATTTGGGATTCAAGGGTAGCATAGCTTTGAGCGATAGCTTAAATTGACAAGAGGCTCGAGTACTTTATTGTTACAAAATTTCAAGGTTTTATGACGCTCCAGTAAAAAGTTACAAGCATTTGTATGTTGCAAACCTTGATAGGTGTAGGACGTACCGTATAGAAGTTAGGGACATTTGAATTTTTATCAGTGTTTAATTTGGGACTCAAGGGTAGCATAGCTTTGAGCGATAGCTTCAATTGACAAGAGGCTCGAGTACTTTATTGTTACAAAATTTCAAGGTTTTATGACGCTCCACTAAAAGTTAGAAGCATTTGTATGTTGCAATTTTTGATAGGTGTAGGACGTACCGTATAGAAGTTAGGGCCATTGGAAGTTTTATCAGTGTTTGATTTGGGATTCAAGGGTAGCATAGCTTTGAGCGATAGCTTTTAATTGACAAGAGGCTCGAGTACTTTATTGCTACAAAATTTCAAGGTTTTATGACGCTCCCGTAAAAAGTTACAAGCATTTGTATGTTGCAAACTTTGATAGGTGTAGGACGTACCGTATAGAAGTTAGAGCCATTTGAAGTTTTATCAGTGTTTGATTTGGAACTCAAGGGTAGCATAACTTTAAGCGATAGCTTAAATTGACAAGAGGCTCGACTACTTTATTGTTACAAAATTTCAAGGTTTTATGACGCTCCAATAAAAAGTTACAAGCAATTGTATGTTGCAAACTTTGATAGGTATAGGATGCACCGTATAGAAGTTCGGGCCATTTGAAGTTTTATCAGTGTTTGATTTGGGATTCAAGGGTAGCATAGCTTTGAGCAAAAGCTTAAATTGACAAGAGGCTCGAGTACTTTATTGCTACAAAATTTCAAGGTTTTATGACGCTCCCGTAAAAAGTTACAAGCATTTCTATGTTGCAAACTTTGATAGGTGTAGGACGTACCGTATAGAAGTTAGGGCCATTTGAAGTTTTATCAGTATTTGATTTGGGACTCAAGGGTAGCAAAGCTATGAGCGATAGCTTAAATTGAAAAGAGGCTGTAGTACTTTATTGCTACAAAATTTCAAGGTTTTATGACGCTCCAGTAAAAAGTTACAAGCATTTGTATGTTGCAACCTCTGATAGGAGAAGGACGCGCGCTGTATAGAAGTTAGGGCCATTTGAAGTTTTATCAGTGGTTGATTTGGGAGTCAAGGGTAGCATAGCTTTGAGCGATAGCTTAAATTGACAAAAGGCTCGAGCACTTTATTGTTACAATATGTCAAGGTTTCATGACGCCCCAGTAAAATGTTACAAGCATTTGTATGTTGCAACCTTTGATAGGTGTAGGACGTACCGTATAGAAGTTAGGTCCATTTGAAGTTTTATCAGTGTTTGATTTGGGACTCCATGGCTGCATAGCTTTGAGCGATAGCTTAAATTGACAAGAGGCTCGAGTACTTTATTGTTACATAATTTCAAGGTTTTATGACGCTCCAGTAAAAAGTTACAAGCATTTGTATGTTGCAAACCTTGATAGGAGTAGGACGTACCGTATAGAAGTTAGGGACATTTGAAGTTTTATCAGTGTTTGATTTGGGACTCAAGGGTAGCATAGCTTTGAGCGATAGCTTCAATTGACAAGAGGCTCGAGTACTTTATTGTTACAAAATTTCAAGGTTTTATGACGTTCCACTAAAAGTTAGAAGCATTTGTATGTTGCAATTTTTGATAGGTGTAGGACGTACCGTATAGAAGTTAGGGCCATTGGAAGTTTTATCAGTGGTTGATTTGGGACTCAAGGGTAGCATAGCTTTAAGCGATAGCTTAAATTGACAAAAGGCTCGAGCACTTTATTGTTACAATATGTCAAGGGTTTATGACGCTCCAGTAAAAAGTTACAAGCATTTGTATGTTGCAACTTTTGATAGGTGTAGGACGTACCGTATAGAAGTTAGAACCATTTGAAGTTTTATCAGTGTTTGATTTGGAACTCAAGGGCTGCATAGCTTTGAGCGATAGCTTAAATTGACAAAAGGCTCGAGCACTTTGTTGTTACAATATGTTAAGGTTTTATGACGCTCCAGTAAAAAATTACTAGCATTTGTATGTTGCAAACTTTGAAAGGTGTAGGAAGTACCGTATAGAAGTTAGGGCCATTAGAAATTTTATCAGTGTTTGATATGGGGCTCAAGGGTAGCATAGCTTTGAGCGATAGCTTAAATTGACAAGAGGCTCGAGTACTTTATTGTTACAAAATTTCAAGGTTTTATGACGCTCCAATACAAAGTTACAAGCATTTGTATGTTGCAAACTTTGATAGATCTAGGACGTACCGTATAGAAGTTAGGGCCATTTGAAGTTTTATCAGTGTTTGATTTGGGACTCAAGGGTAGCATAGCTTTGAGCGATAGCTTAAATAGACAAGAGGCTCGAGTACTTTATTGTTACAAAATTTCAAGGTTTTATGATGCTCCCGTAAAAAGTTACAAGCATTTGATTGTTACAAACTTTGATAGGTGTAGGACGTACCGTATAGGGGTTAGGACCATTTGAAGTTTTATCAGTGTTTGATTTGGGACTCAAGGGTAGCATAGCTTTGAGCGATAGCTTAAATTGACAAGAGGCTCGAGTACTTTATTGTTACAAAATTTCAAGGTTTTATGACGTTCCAGTGAAAAGTTACAAGCATTTGTATGTTGCAAACTTTGATAGGTGTAGGACGTACCGTATAGCAGTTAGGGCCATTTGAAGTTTTATCAGTATTTCATTTGGAACTCAAGGGTAGCAAAGCTATGAGCGATAGCTTAAATTGAAAAGAAGCTGTAGTACTTTATTGTTACAAAATTTCAAGGTTTTATGACGTTCCAGTAAAAAGTTACAAGCATTTGTATGTTGCAACCTCTGATAGGAGAATCACGCGCCGTATAGAAGTTAGGGCCATTTGAAGTTTTATCAGTGGTTGATTTGGGACTCAAGGGTAGCATAGCTTGGAGCGATAGCTTAAATTGACAAATGGCTCGAGCACTTTATTGTTACAATATGTCAAGGTTTCATGACGCTCCAGTAAAATGTTACAAGCATTTGTATGTTGCAACTTTTGATGGGTGTAGGACGTACCGTATAGAAGTTAGGGCCATGTGAAGTTTTACCAGTATTTGATTTGGGACTCCATGGAAGCATAGCTTTGAGCGATAGCTTAAATTGACAAGAGGCTCGAGTGCTTTATTGTTACATAATTTCAAGGTTTTATGACGCTCCAGTAAAAAGTTACAAGCATTTGTATGTTGCAAGCCTTGATAGGTGTAGGACGTACCGTATAGAAGTTAGGGGCATTTGAAGTTTTATCAGTGTTTGATTTGGGACTCAAGGGTAGCATAGCTTTGAGCGATATCTTAAATTGACAAGAGGCTCGAGTACTTTATTGTTACAAAACTTCAAAGTTTTATGACGCTCCAGTAAAAAGTTACAAGCATTTGTATGTTGCAACCTTTTATAGGAGAAGGACGCGCCGTATAGAAGTTAGGGCCATTTGAAGTTTTATCAGTGGTTAATTAGGGACTCAAGGGTAGCATAGCTTTGAGCGATAGCTTAAATTGACAAAAGGCTCGAGCACTTTATTGTTACAATATGTCAAGGGTTTATGACGCTCCGGTAAAAAGTTACAAGCATTTGTATGTTGCAACTTTCGATATGTGTAGGACGTACCGTATAGAAGTTAGAACCATTTGAAGTTTTATCAGTGTTTGATTTGGAACTCAAGGGCTGCAAAGCTTTGAGCGATAGCTTAAATTGACAAAAGGCTCGAGCACTTTATTGTTACAATTTGTCAAGGTTTTATGACGCTCCAGTAAAAAATTACAAGCATTTGTATGTTGCAAACTTTGATAGGTGTAGGAACTACCGTATAGAAGTTAGGGCCATTTGAAATTTTATCAGTGTTTGATATGGGACTCAAGGGTAGCATAGCTTTAAGCGATAGCTTAAATTGACAAGAGGCTCGACTACTTTATTGTTACAAAATTTCAAGGTTTTATGACGCTCTAATAAAAAGTTACAAGCATTTGTTTGTTGCAAACTTTGATAGGTATAGGATGCACCGTATAGAAGTTCGGGCCATTTGAAGTTTTATCAGTGTTTGATTTGGGATTCAAGGGTAGCATAGCTTTGAGCGATAGCTTAAATTGACAAGAGGCTCGAGTACTTTATTGCTACAAAATTTCAAGGATTTATGACGCTCCCGTAAAAAGTTACAAGCATTTGTATGTTGCAAACTTTGATAGGTGTAGGACGTACCGTATAGAAGTTAGAGCCATTTGAAGTTTTATCAGTGTTTGATTTGGGACTCAAGGGTAGCATAGCTTTGAGCAAAAGCTTAAATTGACAAGAGGCTCGAGTACTTTATTGCTACAAAATTTCAAGGTTTTATGACGCTCCCGTAAAAAGTTACAAGCATTTGTATGTTGCAAACTTTGATAGGTGTAGGACGTACCGTATAGAAGTTAGAGCCATTTGAATTTTTATCAATGTTTGATTTGGGACTCAAGGGTAGCATAGCTTTGAGCGATAGCTTAAATTGACAAGAGGCTCGAGTACTTTATTGTAAAAAAAATTTCAAGATTTTATGACGTTCCAGTAAAAAGTTGCAAGCATTTGTATGTTGCAAACTTTGATAGGTGTAGGACGTACCGTATAGAAGTTAGGGCCATTTGAAGTTTTATCAGTATTTGATTTGGGACTCAAGGGTAGCAAAGCTATGAGCGATAGCTTAAATTGAAAAGAGGCTGTAGTACTTTATTGTTACAAAATTTCAAGGTTTTATGACGCTCCAGTAAAAAGTTACAAGCATTTGTATGTTGCAACCTCTGATAGGAGAAGGACGCGCTGTATAGAAGTTAGGGCCATTTGAAGTTTTATCAGTGGTTGATTTGGGAGTCAAGGGTAGCATAGCTTTGAGCGATAGCTTAAATTGACAAAAGGCTCGAGCACTTTATTGTTACAATATGTCAAGGTTTCATGACGCTCCAGTAAAATGTTACAAGCATTTGTATGTTGCAACCTTTGATAGGTGTAGGACGTACCGTATAGAAGTTAGGTCCATTTGAAGTTTTATCAGTGTTTGATTTGGGACTCCATGGCTACATAGCTTTGAGCGATAGCTTAAATTGCCAAGAGGCTCGAGTACTTTATTGTTACATAATTTCAAGCTTTTATGACGCTCCAGTAAAAAGTTACAAGCATTTGTTTGTTGCAAACCTTGATAGGAGTAGGACGTACCGTATAGAAGTTAGGGCCATTTGAAGTTTTATCAGTGGTTGATTTGGGAGTCAAGGGTAGCATAGCTTTGAGCGATAGCTTCAATTGACAAGAGGCTCGAGTACTTTATTGTTACAAAATTTCAAGGTTTTATGACGCTCCACTAAAAGTTAGAAGCATTTGTATGTTGCAATTTTTGATAGGTGTAGGACGTACCGTATAGAAGTTAGGGCCATTGGAAGTTTTATCAATGTTTGATTTAGGACTCAAGGGTAGCATAGCTTTGAGCGATAGCTTAAATTGACAAGAGGCTCGAGTACTTTATTGTTACAAAATTTCAAAGTTTTATGACGCTCCAGTAAAAAGTTACAAGCATTTGTATGTTGCAACCTTTGATAGGAGAAGGACGCGCCGTATAGAAGTTAGGGCCATTTGAAATTTTAGCAGTGGTTAATTAGGGACTCAAGGGTAGCATAGCTTTAAGCGATAGCTTAAATTGACAAAAGGCTCGAGCACTTTATTGTTACAATATGTCAAGGGTTTATGACGCTCCAGTAAAAAGTTACAAGCATTTGTATGTTGCAACTTTTGATAGGTGTAGGACGTACCGTATAGAAGTTAGAACCATTTAAAGTTTTATCAGTGTTTGATTTGGAACTCAAGGGCTGCATAGCTTTGAGCGATAGCTTAAATTGGCAAAAGGCTCGAGCACTTTATTGTTACAATATGTTAAGGTTTTATGACGCTCCAGTAAAAAATTACTAGCATTTGTATGTTGCAAACTTTGATAGGTGTAGGAAGTACTGTATAGAAGTTAGGGCCATTAGAAATTTTATCAGTGTTTGATATGGGGCTCAAGGGTAGCATAGCTTTGAGCGATAGCTTAAATTGACAAGAGGCTCGAGTACTTTATTGTTACAAAATTTCAAGGTTTTATGACGCTCCAATAAAAAGTTACAAGCATTTGTATGTTGCAATTTTTGATAGGTGTAGGACGTACCGTATAGAAGTTAGGGCCATTGGAAGTTTTATCAATGTTTGATTTAGGACTCAAGGGTAGCATAGCTTTGAGCGATAGCTTAAATTGACAAGAGGCTCGAGTACTTTATTGTTACAAAATTTCAAAGTTTTATGACGCTCCAGTAAAAAGTTACAAGCATTTGTATGTTGCAACCTTTGATAGGAGAAGGACGCGCCGTATAGAAGTTAGGGCCATTTGAAATTTTAGCAGTGGTTAATTAGGGACTCAAGGGTAGCATAGCTTTAAGCGATAGCTTAAATTGACAAAAGGCTCGAGCACTTTATTGTTACAATATGTCAAGGGTTTATGACGCTCCAGTAAAAAGTTACAAGCATTTGTATGTTGCAACTTTTGATAGGTGTAGGACGTACCGTATAGAAGTTAGAACCATTTAAAGTTTTATCAGTGTTTGATTTGGAACTCAAGGGCTGCATAGCTTTGAGCGATAGCTTAAATTGGCAAAAGGCTCGAGCACTTTATTGTTACAATATGTTAAGGTTTTATGACGCTCCAGTAAAAAATTACTAGCATTTGTATGTTGCAAACTTTGATAGGTGTAGGAAGTACTGTATAGAAGTTAGGGCCATTAGAAATTTTATCAGTGTTTGATATGGGGCTCAAGGGTAGCATAGCTTTGAGCGATAGCTTAAATTGACAAGAGGCTCGAGTACTTTATTGTTACAAAATTTCAAGGTTTTATGACGCTCCAATAAAAAGTTACAAGCATTTGTATGTTGCAAACTTTGATAGATCTAGGACGTACCGTATAGAAGTTAGGGCCATTTGAAGTTTTATCAGTGTTTGATTTGGGACTCAAGGGTAGCATAGCTTTGAGCGATAGCTTAAATTGACAAGAGGCTCAAGTACTTTATTGTTACAAAATTTCAAGGTTTTATGACGCTCCCGTAAAAAGTTACAAGCATTTGAATGTTACAAACTTTGATAGGTGTAGGACGTACCGTATAGCAGTTAGGGCCATTTGAAGTTTTATCAGTGTTTGATTTGGAACTCAAGGGCTGCAAAGCTTTGAGCGATAGCTTAAATTGACAAAAGGCTCGAGCACTTTATTGTTACAATTTGTCAAGGTTTTATGACGCTCCAGTAAAAAATTACAAGCATTTGTATGTTGCAAACTTTGATAGGTGTAGGAACTACCGTATAGAAGTTAGGGCCATTTGAAATTTTATCAGTGTTTGATATGGGACTCAAGGGTAGCATAGCTTTAAGCGATAGCTTAAATTGACAAGAGGCTCGACTACTTTATTGTTACAAAATTTCAAGGTTTTATGACGCTCTAATAAAAAGTTACAAGCATTTGTTTGTTGCAAACTTTGATAGGTATAGGATGCACCGTATAGAAGTTCGGGCCATTTGAAGTTTTATCAGTGTTTGTTTTGGGATTCAAGGGTAGCATAGCTTTGAGCGATAGCTTAAATTGACAAGAGGCTCGAGTACTTTATTGCTACAAAATTTCAAGATTTTATGACGCTCCCGTAAAAAGTTACAAGCATTTGTATGTTGCAAACTTTGATAGGTGTAGGACGTACTTTATAGAAGTTAGAGCCATTTGAAGTTTTATCAGTGTTTGATCTGGGACTCAAGGGTAGCATAGCTTTGAGCGATAGCTTAAATTGACAAGAGGCTCGAGTACTTTATTGTTACAAAATTTCAAGGTTTTATTACGCTCCCGTAAAAAGTTACAAGCATTTGAATGTTACAAACTTTGATAGGTGTAGGACGTACCGTATAGGGGTTAGGGCCATTTGAAGTTTTATCAGTGTTTGATTTGGGACTCAAGGGTAGCATAGCTTTGAGCGATAGCTTAAATTGACAAGAGGCTCGAGTACTTTATTGTTACAAAATTTCAAGGTTTTATGACGTTCCAGTAAAAAGTTACAAGCATTTGTATGTTGCAAACTTTGATAGGTGTAGGAAGTACCGTATAGAAGTTAGGGCCATTGGAAATTTTATCAGTGTTTGATATAGGGCTCAAGGGTAGCATAGCTTTGAGCGATAGCTTAAATTGACAAGAGGCTCGAGTACTTTATTGTTACAAAATTTCAAGGTTTTATGACGCTCCAATAAAAAGTTACAAGCATTTGTATGTTGCAAACTTTGATAGATCTAGGACGTACCGTATAGAAGTTAGGGCCATTTGAGATTTATCAGTGTTTGATTTGGGACTCAAGGGTAGCATAGCTTTGAGCGATAGCTTAAATTGACAAAAGGCTCGAGCACTTTATTGTTACAATATGTTAAGGTTTTATGACGCTCCAGTAAAAAATTACTAGCATTTGTATGTTGCAAACTTTGATAGGTGTAGGAAGTACCGTATAGAAGTTAGGGCCATTAGAAATTTTATCAGTGTTTGATATGGGGCTCAAGGGTAGCATAGCTTTGAGCGATAGCTTAAATTGACAAGAGGCTCGAGTACTTTATTGTTACAAAATTTCAAGGTTTTATGACGCTCCAATAAAAAGTTACAAGCATTTGTATGTTGCAAACTTTGATAGATCTAGGACGTACCGTATAGAAGTTAGGGCCATTTGAAGTTTTATCAGTGTTTGATTTGGGACTCAAGGGTAGCATAGCTTTGAGCGATAGCTTAAATTGACAAGAGGCTCGAGTACTTTATTGTTACACAATTTCAAGGTTTTATGACGCTCCCGTAAAAAGTTACAAGCATTTGAATGTTACAAACTTTGATAGGTGTAGGATAGCTTAAATTATAGTACTTTATTGTTACAAAATTTCAAGGTTTTATGACGTTCCAGTAAAAAGTTACAAGCATTTGTATGTTGCAACCTCTGATAGGAGTAGGACGCGCCGTATAGAAGTTAGGGCCATTTGAAGTTTTATCAGTGGTTGATTTGGGACTCAAGGGTAGCATAGCTTGGACCGATAGCTTAAATTGACATATGGCTCGAGCACTTTATTGTTACAATATGTCAAGGTTTCATGACGCTCCAGTAAAATGTTACAAGCATTTGTATGTTGCAACTTTTGATGGGTGTAGGACGTACCGTATAGAAGTTAGGGCCATGTGAAGTTTTACCAGTATTTGATTTGGGACTCCATGGATGCATAGCTTTGAGCGATAGCTTAAATTGACAAGAGGCTCGAGTGCTTTATTGTTACATAATTTCAAGGTTTTATGACGCTCCAGTAAAAAGTTACAAGCATTTGTATGTTGCAAGCCTTGATAGGTGTAGGACGTACCGTATAGAAGTTAGGGACATTTGAAGTTTTATCAGTGTTTGATTTGGGACTCAAGGGTAGCATAGCTTTGAGCGATATCTTAAATTGACAAGAGGCTCGAGTACTTTATTGTTACAAAATTTCAAAGTTTTATGACGCTCCAGTAAAAAGTTACAAGCATTTGTATGTTGCAACCTTTTATAGGAGAAGGACGCGCCGTATAGAAGTTAGGGCCATTTGAAGTTTTATCAGTGGTTAATTAGGGACTCAAGGGTAGCATAGCTTTGAGCGATAGCTTAAATTGACAAAAGGCTCGAGCACTTTATTGTTACAATATGTCAAGGGTTTATGACGCTCCGGTAAAAAGTTACAAGCATTTGTATGTTGCAACTTTCGATAGGTGTAGGACGTACCGTATAGAAGTTAGAACCATTTGAAGTTTTATCAGTGTTTGATTTGGAACTCAAGGGCTGCAAAGCTTTGAGCGATAGCTTAAATTGACAAAAGGCTCGAGCACTTTATTGTTACAATTTGTCAAGGTTTTATGACGCTCCCGTAAAAAGTTACAAGCATTTGAATGTTACAAACTTTGATAGGTGTAGGACGTACCGTATAGGGGTTAGGGCCATTTGAAGTTTTATCAGTGTTTGATTTGGGACTCAAGGGTAGCATAGCTTTGAGCGATAGCTTAAATTGACAAGAGGCTCGAGTACTTTATTGTTACAAAATTTCAAGGTTTTATGACGTTCCAGTAAAAAGTTACAAGCATTTGTATGTTGCAAACTTTGATAGGTGTAGACGTACCGTATAGCAGTTAGGGCCATTTGAAGTTTTATCAGTGTTTGATTTGGAACTCAAGGGCAGCATAGCTTTGAGCGATAGCTTAAATTGACAAAAGGCTCGAGCACTTTATTGTTACACTATGTCAAGGTTTTATGACGCTCCAGTAAAAAGTTACAAGCATTTGTATGTTGCAAACTTTGATAGGTCTAGGACGTACCGTGTAGGGGTTAGGGCCATTTGAAGTTTTATCAGTGTTTGATTTGGGACTCAAGGGTAGCATAGCTTTGACCGATAGCTTAAATTGACAAGAGGCTCGAGTACTTTATTGTTACAAAATTTCAAGGTTTTATGACGCTCCCGTAAAAAGTTACAAGCATTTGAATGTTACAAACTTTGATAGGTGTAGGACGTACTGTATAGGGGTTAGGGCCATTGGAAGTTTTATCAGTGTTTGATTTGGGACTCAATGGTAGCATATATTTGAGCGATAGCTTAAATTGACAAGAGGCTCGAGTACTTTATTGTTACAAAATTTCAAGGTTTTATGACGTTCCAGTAAAAAGTTACAAGCATTTGTATGTTGCAAACTTTGATAGGTGTAGGACGTACCGTATAGCAGTTAGGGCCATTTGAAGCTTTATCAGTATTTCATTTGGGACTCAAGGGTAGCAAAGCTATGAGCGATAGCTTAAATTGAAAAGAGGCTGTAGTACTTTATTGTTACAAAATTTCAAGGTTTTATGACGTTCCAGTAAAAAGTTATAAGCATTTGTATGTTGCAACCTCTGATAGGAGAAGGACGCGCCGTATAGAAGTTAGGGCCATTTGAATTTTTATCAGTGGTTGATTTGGGACTCAAGGGTAGCATAGCTTTGAGCGATAGCTTAAATTGACAAAAGGCTCGAGCACTTTATTGTTACAATATGTCAAGGTTTCATGACGCTCCAGTAAAAGTTACAAGCATTTGGATGTTGCAATTTTTGATAGGTGTAGGACGTACCATATAGAAGTTAGGGCCATTTGAATTTTTATCAGTGTTTGATTTGGGAATCAAGGGTAGCATAGCTTTGAGCGATAGCTTAAATTGACAAGAGGCTCGGGTACTTTATTGTTACAAAATTTCAAGGTTTTATGACGCTCCCGTAAAAAGTGACAAGCATTTGTATGTTGCAATTTGTGAAAGGTGTAGGACGTACCGTATAGAAGTTAGGGCCATTTGAAGTTTTATCAGTGTTTGATTTGGGACTCAAGGGTAGCATAGCTTTGAGCGATAGCTAAAATTGACAAGAGGCTCGAGTACTTTATTGTTACAAAATTTCAAGGTTTTATGACACTCCAGTAAAAAGTTACAAGCATTTCTATGTTGCAAACTTTGATAGGTGTAGGACGTACCGTGTAGAAGTTATTGCCATTTAAAGTTTTATCAGTGTTTGATTTGGGACTCAAGGGTAGCAAAGCTTTGAGCGATAGCTTAAATTGACAAGAGGCTCGAGTACTTTATTGTTACAAAATTTCAAGGTTTTATGACACTCCAGTAAAAAGTTACAAGCATTTCTATGTTGCAAACTTTGATAGTAAAAAGTTACAAGCATTTGTATGTGGCAAACTTTGATAGGTGTAGGACGTACCGTATAGAAGTTAGGGCCATTTGAAGTCTTATCAGTGTTTGATTTGGGACTCACGGGTAGCATGGCCTTGAGCGATAGCTTAAATTGACAAGAAGCTCGAGTACTTTATTGTTACAAACTTTCAAGGTTTTATGACGCTCCAGTAAAAAGTGACAAGCATTTGTATGTTGCAAACTTTGATAGGTGTAGGACGTACGGTATAGAAGTTAGGACCATTTGAAGTTTTATCAGTGTTTGATTTGAGACTCAAGGGTAGCATAGCTTTGAGCGAAAGCTTAAATTGACAAGAGGCTCGAGTACTTTATTGCTACAAAATTTCCAGGTTTTATGACGCTCCAGTAAAAGGTTACAAGCATTTGTATGTTGCAAACTTTGATAGGTGTAGGACGTACCGTGTAGAAGTTAGGGCCATTTGAAGTTTTATCAGTATTTGATTTGGGACTCAAGGGTAGCAAAGCTATGAGCGATAGCTTAAATTGAAAAGAGGCTGTAGTACTTTATTGTTACAAAATTTCAAGGTTTTATGACGCTCCAGTAAAAAGTTACAAGCATTTGTATGTTGCAACCTCTGATAGGAGAAGGACGCGCCGTATAGAAGTTAGGGCCATTTGAAGTTTTATCAGTGGTTGATTTGGGACTCAAGGGTAGCATAGCTTTGAGCGATAGCTTAAATTGACAAAAGGCTCGAGCACTTTATTGTTACAATATGTCAAGGTTTCATGACGCTCCAGTAAAATGTTACAAGCATTTGTATGTTGAAACCTTTGATAGGAGTAGGACGTACCGTATAGAAGTTAGGGCTATTTGAAATTTTATCAGTGTTTGATTTGGGACTCAAGGGTAGCATAGCTTTGAGCGATCGCTTAAATTGACAAGAGGCTCGAGTACTTTATTGTTACAAAATTTCAAGGTTTTATGACGCTCCAGTAAAATGTTACAAGCATTTGTATGTTGCAACTTTTGATGGGTGTAGGACGTACCGTATAGAAGTTAGGGCCATGTGAAGTTTTACCAGTATTAGATTTGGGACTCCATGGATGCATAGCTTTGAGCGATAGCTTAAATTGACAAGAGGCTCGAGTGCTTTATTGTTACATAATTTCAAGGTTTTATGACGCTCCAGTAAAAAGTTACAAGCATTTGTATGTTGCAAGCCTTGATAGGTGTAGGACGTACCGTATAGAAGTTAGGGACATTTGAAGTTTTATCAGTGTTTGATTTGGGACTCAAGGGTAGCATAGCTTTGAGCGATATCTTAAATTGACAAGAGGCTCGAGTACTTTATTGTTACAAAATTTCAAAGTTTTATGACGCTCCAGTAAAAAGTTACAAGCATTTGTATGTTGCAACCTTTTATAGGAGAAGGACGCGCCGTATAGAAGTTAGGGCCATTTGAAGTTTTATCAGTGGTTAATTAGGGACTCAAGGGTAGCATAGCTTTGAGCGATAGCTTAAATTGACAAAAGGCTCGAGCACTTTATTGTTACAATATGTCAAGGGTTTATGACGCTCCGGTAAAAAGTTACAAGCATTTGTATGTTGCAACTTTCGATAGGTGTAGGACGTACCGTATAGAAGTTAGAACCATTTGAAGTTTTATCAGTGTTTGATTTGGAACTCAAGGGCTGCAAAGCTTTGAGCGATAGCTTAAATTGACAAAAGGCTCGAGCACTTTATTGTTACAATTTGTCAAGGTTTTATGACGCTCCCGTAAAAAGTTACAAGCATTTGAATGTTACAAACTTTGATAGGTGTAGGACGTACCGTATAGGGGTTAGGGCCATTTGAAGTTTTATCAGTGTTTGATTTGGGACTCAAGGGTAGCATAGCTTTGAGCGATAGCTTAAATTGACAAGAGGCTCGAGTACTTTATTGTTACAAAATTTCAAGGTTTTATGACGTTCCAGTAAAAAGTTACAAGCATTTGTATGTTGCAAACTTTGATAGGTGTAGACGTACCGTATAGCAGTTAGGGCCATTTGAAGTTTTATCAGTGTTTGATTTGGAACTCAAGGGCAGCATAGCTTTGAGCGATAGCTTAAATTGACAAAAGGCTCGAGCACTTTATTGTTACACTATGTCAAGGTTTTATGACGCTCCAGTAAAAAGTTACAAGCATTTGTATGTTGCAAACTTTGATAGGTCTAGGACGTACCGTGTAGGGGTTAGGGCCATTTGAAGTTTTATCAGTGTTTGATTTGGGACTCAAGGGTAGCATAGCTTTGACCGATAGCTTAAATTGACAAGAGGCTCGAGTACTTTATTGTTACAAAATTTCAAGGTTTTATGACGCTCCCGTAAAAAGTTACAAGCATTTGAATGTTACAAACTTTGATAGGTGTAGGACGTACTGTATAGGGGTTAGGGCCATTGGAAGTTTTATCAGTGTTTGATTTGGGACTCAATGGTAGCATATATTTGAGCGATAGCTTAAATTGACAAGAGGCTCGAGTACTTTATTGTTACAAAATTTCAAGGTTTTATGACGTTCCAGTAAAAAGTTACAAGCATTTGTATGTTGCAAACTTTGATAGGTGTAGGACGTACCGTATAGCAGTTAGGGCCATTTGAAGCTTTATCAGTATTTCATTTGGGACTCAAGGGTAGCAAAGCTATGAGCGATAGCTTAAATTGAAAAGAGGCTGTAGTACTTTATTGTTACAAAATTTCAAGGTTTTATGACGTTCCAGTAAAAAGTTATAAGCATTTGTATGTTGCAACCTCTGATAGGAGAAGGACGCGCCGTATAGAAGTTAGGGCCATTTGAATTTTTATCAGTGGTTGATTTGGGACTCAAGGGTAGCATAGCTTTGAGCGATAGCTTAAATTGACAAAAGGCTCGAGCACTTTATTGTTACAATATGTCAAGGTTTCATGACGCTCCAGTAAAAGTTACAAGCATTTGGATGTTGCAATTTTTGATAGGTGTAGGACGTACCATATAGAAGTTAGGGCCATTTGAATTTTTATCAGTGTTTGATTTGGGAATCAAGGGTAGCATAGCTTTGAGCGATAGCTTAAATTGACAAGAGGCTCGGGTACTTTATTGTTACAAAATTTCAAGGTTTTATGACGCTCCCGTAAAAAGTGACAAGCATTTGTATGTTGCAATTTTTGATAGGTGTAGGACGTACCGTATAGAAGTTAGGGCCATTTGAAGTTTTATCAGTGTTTGATTTGGGACTCAAGGGTAGCATAGCTTTGAGCGATAGCTAAAATTGACAAGAGGCTCGAGTACTTTATTGTTACAAAATTTCAAGGTTTTATGACACTCCAGTAAAAAGTTACAAGCATTTCTATGTTGCAAACTTTGATAGGTGTAGGACGTACCGTGTAGAAGTTATTGCCATTTAAAGTTTTATCAGTGTTTGATTTGGGACTCAAGGGTAGCAAAGCTTTGAGCGATAGCTTAAATTGACAAGAGGCTCGAGTACTTTATTGTTACAAAATTTCAAGGTTTTATGACACTCCAGTAAAAAGTTACAAGCATTTCTATGTTGCAAACTTTGATAGTAAAAAGTTACAAGCATTTGTATGTGGCAAACTTTGATAGGTGTAGGACGTACCGTATAGAAGTTAGGGCCATTTGAAGTCTTATCAGTGTTTGATTTGGGACTCAAGGGTAGCATGGCCTTGAGCGATAGCTTAAATTGACAAGAAGCTCGAGTACTTTATTGTTACAAACTTTCAAGGTTTTATGACGCTCCAGTAAAAAGTGACAAGCATTTGTATGTTGCAAACTTTGATAGGTGTAGGACGTACGGTATAGAAGTTAGGACCATTTGAAGTTTTATCAGTGTTTGATTTGAGACTCAAGGGTAGCATAGCTTTGAGCGATAGCTTAAATTGACAAGAGGGTCGAGTACTTTATTGCTACAAAATTTCCAGGTTTTATGACGCTCCAGTAAAAGGTTACAAGCATTTGTATGTTGCAAACTTTGATAGGTGTAGGACGTACCGTATAGAAGTTAGGGCCATTTGAAGTTTTATCAGTATTTGATTTGGGACTCAAGGGTAGCAAAGCTATGAGCGATAGCTTAAATTGAAAAGAGGCTGTAGTACTTTATTGTTACAAAATTTCAAGGTTTTATGACGCTCCAGTAAAAAGTTACAAGCATTTGTATGTTGCAACCTCTGATAGGAGAAGGACGCGCCGTATAGAAGTTAGGGCCATTTGAAGTTTTATCAGTGGTTGATTTGGGACTCAAGGGTAACATAGCTTTGAGCGATAGCTTAAATTGACAAAAGGCTCGAGCACTTTATTGTTACAATATGTCAAGGTTTCATGACGCTCCAGTAAAATGTTACAAGCATTTGTATGTTGAAACCTTTGATAGGAGTAGGACGTACCGTATAGAAGTTAGGGCTATTTGAAATTTTATCAGTGTTTGATTTGGGACTCAAGGGTAGCATAGCTTTGAGCGATCGCTTAAATTGACAAGAGGCTCGAGTACTTTATTGTTACAAAATTTCAAGGTTTTATGACGCTCCAGTAAAATGTTACAAGCATTTGTATGTTGCAACTTTTGATGGGTGTAGGACGTACCGTATAGAAGTTAGGGCCATGTGAAGTTTTACCAGTATTTGATTTGGGACTCCATGGATGCATAGCTTTGAGCGATAGCTTAAATTGACAAGAGGCTCGAGTGCTTTATTGTTACATAATTTCAAGGTTTTATGACGCTCCAGTAAAAAGTTACAAGCATTTGTATGTTGCAAGCCTTGATAGGTGTAGGACGTACCGTATAGAAGTTAGGGACATTTGAAGTTTTATCAGTGTTTGATTTGGGACTCAAGGGTAGCATAGCTTTGAGCGATATCTTAAATTGACAAGAGGCTCGAGTACTTTATTGTTACAAAATTTCAAAGTTTTATGACGCTCCAGTAAAAAGTTACAAGCATTTGTATGTTGCAACCTTTTATAGGAGAAGGACGCGCCGTATAGAAGTTAGGGCCATTTGAAGTTTTATCAGTGGTTAATTAGGGACTCAAGGGTAGCATAGCTTTGAGCGATAGCTTAAATTGACAAAAGGCTCGAGCACTTTATTGTTACAATATGTCAAGGGTTTATGACGCTCCGGTAAAAAGTTACAAGCATTTGTATGTTGCAACTTTCGATAGGTGTAGGACGTACCGTATAGAAGTTAGAACCATTTGAAGTTTTATCAGTGTTTGATTTGGAACTCAAGGGCTGCAAAGCTTTAAGCGATAGCTTAAATTGACAAAAGGCTCGAGCACTTTATTGTTACAATTTGTCAAGGTTTTATGACGCTCCAGTAAAAAATTACAAGCATTTGTATGTTACAAACTTTGATAGGTGTAGGAACTACCGTATAGAAGTTAGGGCCATTTGAAATTTTATCAGTGTTTGATATGGGACTCAAGGGTAGCATAGCTTTAAGCGATAGCTTAAATTGACAAGAGGCTCGACTACTTTATTGTTACAAAATTTCAAGGTTTTATGACGCTCTAATAAAAAGTTACAAGGATTTGTTTGTTGCAAACTTTGATAGGTATAGGATGCACCGTATAGAAGTTCGGGCCATTTGAAGGTTTATCAGTGTTTGATTTGGGATTCAAGGGTAGCATAGCTTTGAGCGATAGCTTAAATTGACAAGAGGCTCGAGTACTTTATTGCTACAAAATTTCAAGATTTTATGACGCTCCCGTAAAAAGTTACAAGCATTTGTATGTTGCAAACATTGATAGGTGTAGGACGTACTTTATAGAAGTTACAGCCATTTGAAGTTTTATCAGTGTTTGATTTGGGACTCAAGGGTAGCATAGCTTTGAGCGATAGCTTAAATTGACAAGAGGCTCGAGTACTTTATTGTTACAAAATTTCAAGGTTTTATGACGTTCCAGTAAAAAGTTACAAGCATTTGTATGTTGCAAACTTTGATAGGTGTAGGACGTACCGTATAGCAGTTAGGGCCATTTGAAGTTTTATCAGTATTTCATTTGGGACTCAAGGGTAGCAAAGCTATGAGCGATAGCTTAAATTGAAAAGAAGCTGTAGTACTTTATTGTTACAAAATTTCAAGGTTTTATGACGTTCCAGTAAAAAGTTACAAGCATTTGTATGTTGCAACCTCTGATAGGAGAAGGGCGCGCCGTATAGAAGTTAGGGCCATTTGAATTTTTATCAGTGGTTGATTTGGGACTCAAGGGTAGCATAGCTTTGAGCGATAGCTTAAATTGACAAAAGGCTCGAGCACTTTATTGTTACAATATGTCAAGGTTTCATGACGCTCCAGTAAAATGTTACAAGCATTTGTATGTTGCAACCTTTGATAGGTGTAGGACGTACCGTATAGAAGTTAGGGCCATTTGAAGTCTTATCAGTGTTTGATTTGGGACTCAAGGGTAGCATAGCCTTGAGCGATAGCTTAAATTGACAAGAAGCTCGAGTACTTTATTGTTACAAACTTTCAAGGTTTTATGACGCTCCAGTAAAAAGTTACAAGCATTTGTATGTTGCAAACTTTGATAGGTGTAGGACGTACGGTATAGAAGTTAGGACCATTTGAAGTTTTATCAGTGTTTGATTTGAGACTCAAGGGTAGCATAGCTTTGAGCGATAGCTTAAATTGACAAGAGGGTCGAGTACTTTATTGCTACAAAATTTCCAGGTTTTATGACGCTCCAGTAAAAGGTTACAAGCATTTGTATGTTGCAAACTTTGATAGGTGTAGGACGTACCGTGTAGAAGTTAGGGTCATTTGAAGTTTTATCAGTATTTGATTTGGGACTCAAGGGTAGCAAAGCTATGAGCGATAGCTTAAATTGAAAAGAGGCTGTAGTATTTTATTGTTACAAAATTTCAAGGTTTTATGACGCTCCAGTGAAAAGTTACAAGCATTTGTATGTTGCAACCTCTGATAGGAGAAGGACGCGCCGTATAGAAGTTAGGGCCATTTGAAGTTTTATCAGTGGTTGATTTGGGACTCAAGGGTAGCATAGCTTTGAGCGATAGCTTAAATTGACAAAAGGCTCGAGCACTTTATTGTTACAATATGTCAAGGTTTCATGACGCTCCAGTAAAATGTTACAAGCATTTGTATGTTGCAACCTTTGATAGGAGTAGGACGTACCGTATAGAAGTTAGGGCCATTTGAAGTTTTATCAGTGTTTGATTTGGGACTCCATGGCTGCATAGCTTTGAGCGATAGCTTAAATTGACAAAAGGCTCGAGCACTTTATTGTTACAATATGTCAAGGTTTCATGACGCTCCAGTAAAATGTTACAAGCATTTGTATGTTGCAACCTTTGATAGGTGTAGGACGTACCGTATAGAAGTTAGGGCCATGTGAAGTTTTATCAGTATTTGATTTGGGACTCCATGGATGCATAGCTTTGAGCGATAGCTTATATTGACAAGATGCTCGAGTACTTTATTATTACATAATTTCAAGGTTTTATGACGCTCCAGTAAAAAGTTACAAGCATTTGTATGTTGCAAACCTTGATAGGTGTAGGACGTACCGTATAGAAGTTAGGGACATTTGAAGTTTTATCAGTGTTTGATTTGGGACTCAAGGGTAGCATAGCTTTGAGCGATAGCTTCAATTGACAAGAGGCTCGAGTACTTTATTGTTACAAAATTTCAAGGTTTTATGACGCTCCAGTAAAAGTTACAAGCATTTGTATGTTGCAATTTTTGAAAGATTTAGGACGTACCATATAAAAGTTAGGGCCATTTGAAGTTTTATCAGTGTTTGATTTGGGACTCAAGGGTAGCATAGCTTTGAGCGATAGCTTCAATTGACAAGAGGCTCGAGTACTTTATTGTTACAAAATTTCAAGGTTTTATGACGCTCCAGTAAAAGTTACAAGCATTTGTATGTTGCAATTTTCGAGAGGTGTAGGACGTACCATATAGAAGTTAGGGCCATTTGAAGTTTTATCAGTGTTTGATTTGGGACTCAAGGTAGCATAGCTTTGAGCGATAGCTTGAATTGACAAGAGGCTCGAGTACTTTATTGTTACAAAATTTCAAGGTTTTATGACGCTCCCGTAAAAAGTGACAAGCATTTGTATGTTGCAATTTTTGATAGGTGTAGGACGTACCGTGTAGAAGTTAGGGCCATTTGAAGTTTTATCAGTGTTTGATTTGGGACTCAAGGGTAGCATAGCTTTGAGCGATAGCTTAAATTGACAAGAGGCTTGAGAACTTTATTGTTACAAAATTTCAAGGTTTTATGACGCTCCCGTAAAAAGTGACAAGCATTTGTATGTTGCAATTTTTGATAGGTGTAGGACGTACCGTATAGAAGTTAGGGCCATTGGAAGTTTTATCAGTGTTTGATTTGGGACTCAAGGGTAGCATAGCTTTGAGCGATAGCTTCAATTGACAAGAGGCTCGAGTACTTTATTGTTACAAAATTTCGAGGTTTTATGACGCTCCAGTAAGAGTTACAAGCATTTGTATGTTGCAAACTTTGATAGGTGTAGGACGTACCGTGTAGAAGTTAGGGCCATTTAAAGTTTTATCAGTGTTTGATTTGGTACTCAAGGGTAGCATAGCTTTGAGCGATAGCTTAAATTGACAAGAGGCTCGAGTACTTTATTGTTACAAAATTTCAAGGTTTTATGACACTCCAGTAAAAAGTTACAAGCATTTCTATGTTGCAAACTTTGATAGTAAAAAGTTACAAGCATTTGTATGTGGCAAACTTTGATAGGTGTAGGACGTACCGTATAGAAGTTAGGGCCATTTGAAGTCTTATCAGTGTTTGATTTGGGTCTCAAGGGTAGCATAGCCTTGAGCGATAGCTTAAATTGACAAGAGGCTCGAGTACTTTATTGTTACAAACTTTCAAGGTTTTATGACGCTCCAGTAAAAAGTTACAAGCATTCGTATGTGGCAAACTTTGATAGGTGTAGGACGTACCGTATAGAAGTTAGGGCCATTTGAAGTCTTATCAGTGTTTGATTTGGGACTCAAGGGTAGCATAGCCTTGAGCGATAGCTTAAATTGACAAGAGTCTCGAGTACTTTATTGTTACAAACTTTCAAGGTTTTATGACGCTCCAGTAAAAAGTTACAAGCATTTGTATGTTGCATACTTTGGTAGGTGTAGGACGTACCGTGTAGAAGTAAGGGCCATTTCAAGTTTTATCAGTATTTGATTTGGGACTCAAGGGTAGCAAAGCTATGAGCGATAGCTTAAATTGAAAAGAGGCTGTAGTATTTTATTGTTACAAAATTTCAAGGTTTTATGACGCTCCAGTGAAAAGTTACAAGCATTTGTATGTTGCAACCTCTGATAGGAGAAGGCCGCGCCGTATAGAAGTTAGGACCATTTGAAGTTTTATCAGTGGTTGATTTGGGACTCAAGGGTAGCATAGCTTTGAGCGATAGCTTAAATTGACAAAAGGCTCGAGCACTTTACTGTTACAATATGTCAAGTTTTCATGACGCTCCAGTAAAATGTTACAAGCATTTGTATGTTGCAACCTTTGATAGGAGTAGGACGTACTGTATAGAAGTTAGGGCCATTTGAAGTTTTATCAGTGTTTGATTTGGGACTCCATGGCTGCATAGCTTTGAGCGATAGCTTAAATTGACAAAAGGCTCGAGCACTTTATTGTTACAATATGTCAAGGTTTCATGACGCTCCAGTAAAATGGTACAATCATTTGTATGTTGCAACCTTTGATAGGTGTAGGACGTACCGTATAGAAGTTAGGGCCATGTGAAGTTTTTATCAGTATTTGATTTGGGACTCCATGGCTGCATAGTTTTGAGCGATAGCTTAAATTGACAAAAGGCTCGAGCACTTTATTGTTACAATATGTCAAGGTTTCATGACGCTCCAGTAAAATGTTACAACCATTTGTATGTTGCAACCTTTGATAGGTGTAGGACGTACCGTATAGAAGTTAGGGCCATGTGAAGTTTTTATCAGTATTTGATTTGGGACTCCATGGATGCATAGCTTTGAGCGATAGCTTAAATTGACAAGAGGCTCGAGTACTTTATTGTTACATAATTTCAAGGTTTTATGACGCTCCAGTAAAAAGTTACAAGCATTTGTATGTTGCAAACCTTGATAGGTGTGGGACGTACCGTATAGAAGTTAGGGACATTTGAAGTTTTACCAGTGTTTGATTTGGGACTCAAGGGTAGCATAGCTTTGAGCGATAGCTTCAATTGACAAGAGGCTCGAGTACTTTATTGTTACAAAATTTCAAGGTTTTATGACGCTCCAGTAAAAGTTACAAGCATTTGTATGTTGCAATTTTTGAGAGGTGTAGGACGTACCATATAGAAGTTAGGGCCATTTGAAGTTTTATCAGTATTTGATTTGGGACTCAAGGGTAGCAAAGTTATGAGCGATAGCTTAAATTGAAAAGAGGCTGTAGTACTTTATTGTTACAAAATTTCAAGGTTTTATGACGCTCCAGTGAAAAGTTACAAGCATTTGTATGTTGCAACCTCTGATAGGAGAAGGACGCGCCGTATAGAAGTTAGGGCCATTTGAAGTTTTATCAGTGGTTGATTTGGGACTCAAGGGTAGCATAGCTTTGAGCGATAGCTTAAATTGTCAAAAGGCTCGAGCACTTTATTGTTACAATATGTCAAGGTTTCATGACGCTCCAGTAAAATGTTACAAGCATTTGTATGTTGCAACCTTTGATAGGAGTAGGACGTACCGTATAGAAGTTAGGGCCATTTGAAGTTTTATCAGTGTTTGATTTGGGACTCAAGGGTAGCATAGCTTTGAGCGATCGCTTAAATTGACAAAAGGCTCGAGTACTTTATTGTTACAAAATTTCAAGGTTTTATGACACTCCAGTAAAAAGTTACAAGCATTTCTATGTTGCAAACTTTGATAGTAAAAAGTTACAAGCATTTGTATGTGGCAAACTTTGATAGGTGTAGGACGTACCGTATAGAAGTTAGGGCCATTTGAAGTCTTATCAGTGTTTGATTTTGGACTCAAGGGTAGCATAGCCTTGAGCGATAGCTTAAATTGACAAGAGGCTCGAGTACTTTATTGTTACAAAATTTCAAGGTTTTATGACGCTCCAGTAAAATGTTACAAGCATTTGTATGTTGCAACTTTTGATGGGTGTAGGACGTACCGTATAGAAGTTAGGGCCATGTGAAGTTTTACCAGTATTTGATTTGGGACTCCATGGATGCATAGCTTTGAGCGATAGCTTAAATTGACAAGAGGCTCGAGTGCTTTATTGTTACATAATTTCAAGGTTTTATGACGCTCCAGTAAAAAGTTACAAGCATTTGTATGTTGCAAGCCTTGATAGGTGTAGGACGTACCGTATAGAAGTTAGGGACATTTGAAGTTTTATCTGTGTTTGATTTGGGACTCAAGGGTAGCATAGCTTTGAGCGATATCTTAAATTGACAAGAGGATCGAGTACTTTATTGTTACAAAATTTCAAAGTTTTATGACGCTCCAGTAAAAAGTTACAAGCATTTGTATGTTGCAACCTTTTATAGGAGAAGGACGCGCCGTATAGAAGTTAGGGCCATTTGAAGTTTTATCAGTGGTTAATTAGGGACTCAAGGGTAGCATAGATTTGAGCGATAGCTTAAATTGACAAAAGGCTCGAGCACTTTATTGTTACAATATGTCAAGGGTTTATGACGCTCCGGTAAAAAGTTACAAGCATTTGTATGTTGCAACTTTCGATAGGTGTAGGACGTACCGTATAGAAGTTAGAACCATTTGAAGTTTTATCAGTGTTTGAATTGGAACTCAAGGGCTGCAAAGCTTTGAGCGATAGCTTAAATTGACAAAAGGCTCGAGCACTTTATTGTTACAATTTGTCAAGGTTTTATGACGCTCCAGTAAAAAATTACAAGCATGTTGCAAACTTTGATAGGTGTAGGAACTACCGTATAGAAGTTAGGGCCATTTGAAATTTTATCAGTGTTTGATATGGGACTCAAGGGTAGCATAGCTTTAAGCGATAGCTTAAATTGACAAGAGGCTCGACTACTTTATTGTTACAAAATTTCAAGGTTTTATGACGCTCTAATAAAAAGTTACAAGGATTTGTTTGTTGCAAACTTTGATAGGTATAGGATGCACCGTATAGAAGTTCGGGCCATTTGAAGTTTCATCAGTGTTTGATTTGGGATTCAAGGGTAGCATAGCTTTGAGCGATAGCTTAAATTGACAAGAGGCTCGAGTACTTTATTGCTACAAAATTTCAAGATTTTATGACGCTCCCGTAAAAAGTTACAAGCATTTGTATGTTGCAAACTTTGATAGGTGTAGGACGTACTTTATAGAAGTTAGAGCCATTTGAAGTTTTATCAGTGTTTGATTTGGGACTCAAGGGTAGCATAGCTTTGAGCGATAGCTTAAATTGACAAGAGGCTCGAGTACTTTATTGTTACAAAATTTCAAGGTTTTATGACGTTCCAGTAAAAAGTTACAAGCATTTGTATGTTGCAAACTTTGATAGGTGTAGGACGTACCGTATAGCAGTTAGGGCCATTTGAAGTTTTATCAGTATTTCATTTGGGACTCAAGGGTAGCAAAGCTATGAGCGATAGCTTAAATTGAAAAGAGGCTGTAGTACTTTATTGTTACACAATTTCAAGGTTTTATGACGTTCCAGTAAAAAGTTACAAGCATTTGTATGTTGCAACCTCTGATAGGAGAAGGACGCGCCGTATAGAAGTTAGGGCCATTTGAATTTTTATCAGTGGTTGATTTGGGACTCAAGGGTAGCATAGCTTTGAGCGATAGCTTAAATTGACAAAAGGCTCGAGCACTTTATTGTTACAATATGTCAAGGTTTCATGACGCTCCAGTAAAATGTTACAAGCATTTGTATGTTGCAACCTTTGATAGGTGTAGGACGTACCGTATAGAAGTTAGGGCCATGTGAAGTTTTATCAGTATTTGATTTGGGACTCCATGGATGCATAGCTTTGAGCGATAGCTTAAATTGACAAGAGGCTCGAGTACTTTATTGTTACATAATTTCAAGGTTTTATGACGCTCCAGTAAAAAGTTACAAGTATTTGTATGTTGCAAACCTTGATAGGTGTAGGACGTACCGTATAGAAGTTAGGGACATTTGAACTTTAATCAGTGTTTGATTTGGGACTCAAGGGTAGCATAGCTTTGAGCGATAGCTTAAATTGACAAAAGGCTCGAGCACTTTATTGTTACAATATGTCAAGGTTTCATGACGCTCCAGTAAAAGTTACAAGCATTTGCAAGTTGCAATTTTTGATAGGTGTAGGACGTACCATATAGAAGTTAGGGCCATTTGAATTTTTATCAGTGTATGATTTGGGAATCAAGGGTAGCATATCTTTGAGCGATAGCTTAAATTGACAAGAGGCTCGAGTACTTTATTGTTACAAAATTTCAAGGTTTTATGACGCTCCCGTAAAAAGTGACAAGCATTTGTATGTTGCAATTTTTGATAGGTGTAGGACGTACCGTATAGAAGTTAGGGCCATTTGAAGTCTTATCAGTGTTTGATTTGGGACGCAAGGGTAGCATAGCCTTGAGCGATAGCTTAAATTGACAAGAAGCTCGAGTACTTTATTGTTACAAACTTTCAAGGTTTTATGACGCTCCAGTAAAAAGTTACAAGCATTTGTATGTTGCAAACTTTGATAGGTGTAGGACGTACGGTATAGAAGTTAGGACCATTTGAAGTTTTATCAGTGTTTGATTTGAGACTCAAGGGTAGCATAGCTTTGAGCGATAGCTTAAATTGACAAGAGGGTCGAGTACTTTATTGCTACAAAATTTCCAGGTTTTATGACGCTCCAGTAAAAGGTTACAAGCATTTGTATGTTGCAAACTTTGATAGGTGTAGGACGTACCGTGTAGAAGTTAGGGTCATTTGAAGTTTTATCAGTATTTGATTTGGGACTCAAGGGTAGCAAAGCTATGAGCGATAGCTTAAATTGAAAAGAGGCTGTAGTATTTTATTGTTACAAAATTTCAAGGTTTTATGACGCTCCAGTGAAAAGTTACAAGCATTTGTATGTTGCAACTTCTGATAGGAGAAGGACGTACCGTATAGAAGTTAGGGCCATTTGAAGTTTTATCAGTGTTTGATTTGGGACTCCATGGCTGCATAGCTTTGAGCGATAGCTTAAATTGACAAAAGGCTCGAGCACTTTATTGTTACAATATGTCAAGGTTTCATGACGCTCCAGTAAAATGTTACAAGCATTTGTATGTTGCAACCTTTGATAGGTGTAGGTCGTACCGTATAGAAGTTAGGGCCATGTGAAGTTTTATCAGTATTTGATTTGGGACTCCATGGATGCATAGCTTTGAGCGATAGCTTAAATTGACAAGATGCTCGAGTACTTTATTATTACATAATTTCAAGGTTTTATGACGCTCCAGTAAAAAGTTACAAGCATTTGTATGTTGCAAGCCTTGATAGGTGTAGGACGTACCGTATAGAAGTTAGGGACATTTGAAGTTTTATCAGTGTTTGATTTGGGACTCAAGGGTAGCATAGCTTTGAGCGATAGCTTCAATTGACAAGAGGCTCGAGTACTTTATTGTTACAAAATTTCAAGGTTTTATGACGCTCCAGTAAAAGTTACAAGCATTTGTATGTTGCAATTTTTGAGAGGTTTAGGACGTACCATATAGAAGTTAGGGCCATTTGAAGTTTTATCAGTGTTTGATTTGGGACTCAAGGGTAGCATAGCTTTGAGCGATAGCTTAAATTGACAAGAGGCTCGAGTACTTTATTGTTACAAAATTTCAAGGTTTTATGACGCTCCCGTAAAAAGTGACAAGCATTTGTATGTTGCAATTTTTGATAGGTGTAGGACGTACCGTATAGAAGTTAGGGCCATTGGAAGTTTTATCAGTGTTTGATTTGGGACTCAAGGGTAGCATAGCTTTGAGCGATAGCTTCAATTGACAAGAGGCTCGAGTACTTTATTGTTACAAAATTTCGAGGTTTTATGACGCTCCAGTAAGAGTTACAAGCATTTGTATGTTGCAAACTTTGATAGGTGTAGGACGTACCGTGTAGAAGTTAGGGCCATTTAAAGTTTTATCAGTGTTTGATTTGGTACTCAAGGGTAGCATAGCTTTGAGCGATAGCTTAAATTGACAAGAGGCTCGAGTACTTTATTGTTACAAAATTTCAAGGTTTTATGACACTCCAGTAAAAAGTTACAAGCATTTCTATGTTGCAAACTTTGATAGAAAAAAGTTACAAGCATTTGTATGTGGCAAACTTTGATAGGTGTAGGACGTACCGTATAGAAGTTAGGGGCATTTGAAGTCTTATCAGTGTTTGATTTGGGACTCAAGGGTAGCATAGCCTTGAGCGATAGCTTAAATTGACAAGAGGCTCGAGTACTTTATTGTTACAAACTTTCAAGGTTTTATGACGCTCCAGTAAAAAGTTACAAGCATTCGTATGTGGCAAACTTTGATAGGTGTAGGACGTACCGTATAGAAGTTAGGGCCATTTGAAGTCTTATCAGTGTTTGATTTGGGACTCAAGGGTAGCATAGCCTTGAGCGATAGCTTAAATTGACAAGAGGCTCGAGTACTTTATTGTTACAAACTTTCAAGGTTTTATGACGCTCCAGTAAAAAGTTACAAGCATTTGTATGTTGCATACTTTGATAGGTGTAGGACGTACCGTGTAGAAGTAAGGGCCATTTCAAGTTTTGTCAGTATTTGATTTGGGACTCAAGGGTAGCAAAGCTATGAGCGATAGCTTAAATTGAAAAGAGGCTGTAGTATTTTATTGTTACAAAATTTCAAGGTTTTATGACGCTCCAGTGAAAAGTTACAAGCATTTGTATGTTGCAGCCTCTGATAGGAGAAGGCCGCGCCGTATAGAAGTTAGGACCATTTGAAGTTTTATCAGTGGTTGATTTGGGACTCAAGGGTAGCATAGCTTTGAGCGATAGCTTAAATTGACAAAAGGCTCGAGCACTTTACTGTTACAATATGTCAAGTTTTCATGACGCTCCAGTAAAATGTTACAAGCTTTGATAGGAGTAGGACGTACTGTATAGAAGTTAGGGCCATTTGAAGTTTTATCAGTGTTTGATTTGGGACTCCATGGCTGCATAGCTTTGAGCGATAGCTTAAATTGACAAAAGGCTGGAGCACTTTATTGTTACAATATGTCAAGGTTTCATGACGCTCCAGTAAAATGTTACAAGCATTTGTATGTTGCAAACTTTGATAGAAAAAAGTTACAAGCATTTGTATGTGGCAAACTTTGATAGGTGTAGGACGTACCGTATAGAAGTTAGGGGCATTTGAAGTCTTATCAGTGTTTGATTTGGGACTCAAGGGTAGCATAGCCTTGAGCGATAGCTTAAATTGACAAGAGGCTCGAGTACTTTATTGTTACAAACTTTCAAGGTTTTATGACGCTCCAGTAAAAAGTTACAAGCATTCGTATGTGGCAAACTTTGATAGGTGTAGGACGTACCGTATAGAAGTTAGGGCCATTTGAAGTCTTATCAGTGTTTGATTTGGGACTCAAGGGTAGCATAGCCTTGAGCGATAGCTTAAATTGACAAGAGGCTCGAGTACTTTATTGTTACAAACTTTCAAGGTTTTATGACGCTCCAGTAAAAAGTTACAAGCATTTGTATGTTGCATACTTTGATAGGTGTAGGACGTACCGTGTAGAAGTAAGGGCCATTTCAAGTTTTGTCAGTATTTGATTTGGGACTCAAGGGTAGCAAAGCTATGAGCGATAGCTTAAATTGAAAAGAGGCTGTAGTATTTTATTGTTACAAAATTTCAAGGTTTTATGACGCTCCAGTGAAAAGTTACAAGCATTTGTATGTTGCAGCCTCTGATAGGAGAAGGCCGCGCCGTATAGAAGTTAGGACCATTTGAAGTTTTATCAGTGGTTGATTTGGGACTCAAGGGTAGCATAGCTTTGAGCGATAGCTTAAATTGACAAAAGGCTCGAGCACTTTACTGTTACAATATGTCAAGTTTTCATGACGCTCCAGTAAAATGTTACAAGCTTTGATAGGAGTAGGACGTACTGTATAGAAGTTAGGGCCATTTGAAGTTTTATCAGTGTTTGATTTGGGACTCCATGGCTGCATAGCTTTGAGCGATAGCTTAAATTGACAAAAGGCTGGAGCACTTTATTGTTACAATATGTCAAGGTTTCATGACGCTCCAGTAAAATGTTACAAGCATTTGTATGTTGCAACCTTTGATAGGTGTAGGACGTACCGTATAGAAGTTGGGGCCATGTGAAGTTTTTATCAGTATTTGATTTGGGACTCCATGGATGCATAGCTTTGAGCGATAGCTTAAATTGACAAGAGGCTCGAGTACTTTATTGTTACATAATTTCAAGGTTTTATGACGCTCCAGTAAAAAGTTACAAGCATTTGTATGTTGCAAACCTTGATAGGTGTGGGACGTACCGTATAGAAGTTAGGGACATTTGAAGTTTTACCAGTGTTTGATTTGGGACTCAAGGGTAGCATAGCTTTGAGCGATAGCTTCAATTGACAAGAGGCTCGAGTACTTTATTGTTACAAAATTTCAAGGTTTTATGACGCTCCAGTAAAAGTTACAAGCATTTGTATGTTGCAATTTTTGAGAGGTGTAGGACGTACCATATAGAAGTTAGGGCCATTTGAAGTTTTATCAGTGTTTGATTTGGGACTCAAGGTAGCATAGCTTTGAGCGATAGCTTGAATTGACAAGAGGCTCGAGTACTTTATTGTTACAAAATTTCAAGGTTTTATGACGCTCCCGTAAAAAGTGACAAGCATTTGTATGTTGCAATTTTTGATAGGTGTAGGACGTACCGTGTAGAAGTTAGGGCCATTTGAAGTTTTATCAGTGTTTGATTTGGGACTCAAGGGTAGCATAGCTTTGAGCGATAGCTTAAATTGACAAGAGGCTTGAGTACTTTATTGTTACAAAATTTCAAGGTTTTATGACGCTCCCGTAAAAAGTGACAAGCATTTGTATGTTGCAATTTTTGATAGGTGTAGGACGTACCGTATAGAAGTTAGGGCCATTGGAAGTTTTATCAGTGTTTGATTTGGGACTCAAGGGTAGCATAGCTTTGAGCGATAGCTTCAATTGACAAGACGCTCGAGTACTTTATTGTTACAAAATTTCAAGGTTTTATGACACTCCAGTAAAAAGTTACAAGCATTTCTATGTTGCAAACTTTGATAGTAAAAAGTTACAAGCATTTGTATGTGGCAAACTTTGATAGGTGTAGGACGTACCGTATAGAAGTTAGGGCCATTTGAAGTCTTATCAGTGTTTGATTTGGGACTCAAGGGTAGCATAGCCTTGAGCGATAGCTTAAATTGACAAGAGGCTCGAGTACTTTATTGTTACAAACTTTCAAGGTTTTATGACGCTCCAGTAAAAAGTTACAAGCATTCGTATGTGGCAAACTTTGATAGGTGTAGGACGTACCGTATAGAAGTTAGGGCCATTTGAAGTCTTATCAGTATTTGATTTGGGACTCAAGGGTAGCATAGCCTTGAGCGATAGCTTAAATTGACAAGAGGCTCGAGTACTTTATTGTTACAAACTTTCAAGGTTTTATGACGCTCCAGTAAAAAGTTACAAGCATTTGTATGTTGCATACTTTGATAGGTGTAGGACGTACCGTGTAGAAGTAAGGGCCATTTCAAGTTTTATCAGTACTTGATTTGGGACTCAAGGGTAGCAAAGCTATGAGCGATAGCTTAAATTGAAAAGAGGCTGTAGTATTTTATTGTTACAATATTTCAAGGTTTTATGACGCTCCAGTGATAAGTTACAAGCATTTGTATGTTGCAACCTCTGATAGGAGAAGGCCGCGCCGTATAGAAGTTAGGACCATTTGAAGTTTTATCAGTGTGTTGTGAGTTAGAATCAAGCTACTTACGCGTAGTTGACTCACAGCACCGGCTCCTATTAAATTCATTAAGAACGCACATATTTTTAGGGTGCAAATATTGAAAATGAACAGTAATTATTCATTAATTATGATGTAAACTTTTAGGGTGTCACAGTTCCGCAGTCAAGCTGACGAGGTGCATTTAGAATGCACCGACGACACTTTTACTTGCAGTAGGTCAGCGGGCTTGAGCAACTGACACCAAATAACAATTGCGTAACTGGAACACCAGAAAAGTGAAGACGTAGACTGTAATGTTTATTTGTAAATAGTATATAAGAACTAGCATTTTAAGAATAAAGCTCTCTTGTTGTTTTAAACCCAAAATAGTGCAGTGCTCATTTAATAAAGTGGTGTAGGTTTTGCAGGTTCCCGCGACAGGACTTTCCAGAGGACGTCTCTCGCCGACAAGCAGATACGGACCTCAACATTTTGGCGCAGCCGGTAGGATCCAACGTCGAGTGCCAGGAAAAGAGCACTCCTACGCGGGAATCCACCAATAGGAAACCATAAGGATAACCATCCCAAAGGAGGGCGATGGAGGGAACGAAAATGGTGAGTATGTCTATGGTAGGACATTCTAGTATCTAAGTGAATTTTGTCGACGATTCTTCGGTGACCGTGTGGGCGCTTTTGCGCCGGTCATGCAGAAGAAGCAGCATTGGGGCTGATTAGCCGCTGCGGTTAGGTGATAATAGGTCGATTCGAAAGGAAAATTTTTACTTACGGTCAGGTTGTATAGGGTTGTTCCACTGAGATTAGGCTCATACTTTTTAATACATTTTGTTTCAGCATTCTCGGGGAATGTGGGACGTGTCTGTTTATTCACGGATTTTGCGTTATTGAATTGCGAACTTGTGTATACCGGTTGGTTTGGTTCGGAAAGAACGTGCCACGGTATAGGGTTCGTACGGTTATGAAAGGGGATTTGTGTTTGTTTGTCGGTAGGGACATTTATATGATTCAATTTATATTGTTTAAAATCAAAATAAAGATTGATTTAAATATTTGGCATTTTGAGTTTAGGGTATTAGGTGAAGAGGTGCAGACAACACGTGTTGTTGCATTAAAGTTTTTTGTAGTTCGGAAACTACGATTTGCGTAGCAATGTTGAAGAAAACATTTAAATGCTATTATTATGTGGCGCATACGTTACGGGTTTATTTTTAAATATGGATTCAAATTTCCGGGAATGAATCAAGACACTTTTGCCGGTAAATTAAATTTCGGTTTTTACAAACATATGGCCTTTTTTATGGATTTTTGGGAGTATTAAGGATGGTGAGAGGAAATCAAGGAGTAATGGACGCCGGTAGACAGCGGAACTTTGTGATGGAAAACAAGTATAGCAGAATATGTATATACATAGAATTTACGGTGGAATGTTTTTTTTTTTTTTAAATAAATTTGTATTTATCAATAAGTAAGATGGAATAAAATATTGGGATAAGTTAATAACAAGTTTTAACAATTATTGGATTTTTATTTGTAATTGGGATACGACATCTGTTCTGGCATTTGGGATATGACGAAGGAAGCGCAAGGATTACTGCTGAGACAGGAACAAATTGGCGAAACGATTGAAAAGCTGGTCCGTAACTTTAAGAAAGACGGCAAGTTACGTAAGGACAACGTGTATTATCGCAAGCGAATAACACAGTTGCAAGATCTGGGGAGAGAGTTCAACAATAATCACGGACTGTTGTTGCCTCACGCAGTTGAGTACGGCAAGGGAAAATATTTTGCGGAAAAATACGCAGACTACATAAATAGTCTGGTCAACGAATGGGCAGATACATTTAGTTCTGAATTAGAAGGACTAGGGCAATAAACAGTGAGTTTGGTTTCGCCAGACGAGGAAGTAAGGAACAGACTAAAATCAATACAGTCAGAGGTGAAACTGTTTACTGGGAAAATAGTTGACCAGTTCGAAGCGAGTACAAGCAGGGAAGAAGCTCAGGAATTGTGGAAGCAGGCGAATGCCGGAGGAGCTGTGTCACCATTAGAAGTAGCGGATCAAGCCTTTACGGCAATCCGAAGAAGAACAGAAGAAAAGTTATTCAGTTTTCATAAGAAAACAGAAGATTTGAGAGCACAAAAAGAGTATCTTGAGAAAAAGGTAAAGGAACTTTCTCAGAGATTGACGGAAACAGAGGAAGCAGCAACGCTGTTGGAAAAGGAGTGTGCAGGATTGAAAAGAGGACGGGCGACCAATAGCAACCCACATAGAAAGGAGAGATCAAAATCAGCATCGGCTGGATTTACACAGACAGTGTTGACATTGCCTCCTGAAGTTCGCTGGCCGGAGTATTTAACTCCGGAAGGGATAGGTCGTGTGGTAAAGCCTAGATTAGTATTGACTGGAGAAAGTGAAGCGGGATTTTTATTTGACGCATCGGAAATCGGTGTCGAGCCATTTACTCCAGAACGTCCGGTAACTAATAAAAATAAGGGATATACGCCAAAAGAGCCAGAAGCAGTAACGATACAGGACAGGCCCAATACTGTGGACAGTATTTCGCCTGTACGAACAACCGATCGAAGACTAATTAGTTTGAGTCCGTCATTGGTCAATTACCTCTCAGATCCGGGAGAAGTGAATCTAGGAACGACCCACAAAGATAGCGCTCAAGTTTTACCGGTCATAAGTAAAACAAAAATACGTAAAATGGGTATAGAGAAGATTTCAAAGACCGTGTCCAGGCTAGTACCTGTGTTTACTGGTGCTGCTTCAGAAGATTTAAGGTCCGAACTCAGCAGGTTCATTCAAGGTTGTGAACTTGCAAAGCGAAGCATAGGCCCTGATGAGTTGCAGGACTTCTTTGACTGTGTTAAGCAAAGGTTATTTGGAGATGCGTACAACCTTGTGCTGCCAAAACAATTCGCCAGTGTGAATGAACTTTACGGCCTTCTGAAGAGAACTTATCTAAAGGAGAGAACTCTGGAAGACATATCCCAAGAAATTAGAATCGGGAAACAACTGGCAGGTGAAGACATACGCGCCTTTGCCAGGCGTTTGGAGTCACTTCGGATGATGGCCCAAGAAGTAATCAAGAATAAGTACGATGGCGTTGGTGATACCGCGTTATTATACGAAGTTGACAAGTCGGTCTTAACGACTTTCGTAGTGGGGCTCCGCAACTCCGCTCTTAAAATTCATATGCTGAATAGCAAAACAGGAAATCTGGAGGAATTGGTAGAAGAAGCAATTCGAGCGCAAGTCCTTGTGGAACGGAGTACGGCCGGATTGGGGGAGATACATATGTTGGAAAATAGACAGGACAATTCAATTGCCGCTGTCATGGATAGAGAAGGAAATAATTTCGTCCCAAACGTATACAGAGGAGCGTATAATCCCGGTATCTCCGACAGCAGAGCCGCGTATCAGAGAAATCCGCACAGGGGGGTTGTACAGAAGGCTCCCACATGTTCGTTCTGCCATAGGCCAGGCCATACAAGAGATGAATGCATTACACGCAAGAATACGCCCTATTGTATGGAGTGCCAAACATATGGTCATGAGGCAAGTAGACAGTGCCAATTAGACAATAAATGGAATCAAAGTAGAAGGCAGCCAGGTACGAGGCGCCCAGATCCACCCTTAAGGGACAGCAGGGGTAGTGGTCCTCGAGTCAACTCAACGGAAGGAAGAAATCCTTTCAACTCGGGGAATGGTCAGCAGCGACCAAATTGGAATTTTAGAGGTGGACAAAGGTTAGGCAACACCCAACAGGGGTTGAAATGCTTCTCATGTGGACGGATGGGGCATCGTGCTGTGGAATGCAGGGATAGACAGTTCCAACAAAGAAACCAGGGAAACTTCCAGCGGCCCAGTCGAGGCCAGTAGACTGGAAAGCGAAAAGAAAGAGAGTAATAATAAGGCCGGAAATACGTGGGACTAGTAATGTAGGAACTACAGTCCAGGAGAAGGAGGAGCAGGAGGCTCTCCAGTATCACGAAGAGTTAGGAAGTGGATACGCGTCCATGTTGGGAACAGAAGGACATTGCTTCGCTATGAGCAGGATAGGTGATGCCTTCATCGAGATGCCCTGCGAGGAAGCAGCGAGTGGAAAACTAGTGCTATTAGTAGATTCAGGGGCGGACACTAGCCTCGTAAAATCTAGTGTTTTACGGAAGGGGCTAGACATTAATCAAATGGACTTAAGAACCCTTAACGGAGCGTTTGGAGGGTGCATTAGGACATTGGGGTCGCTCAGAATAGGGCACAGTGGAGTAAAGGGTATGAGTTTTAGAATGCACGCAGTGGAAGTCGATAGGAAAGGTATCCCGGCTGATGGAATAATTGGCCGTGATAATCTTTGGGGACGCACCATACTGGATGCGCTCGATAAGCAGTTATCATTATATGATAACAATAAGCATAGAATCCTTACTTTTCCATTAATGTCATGGCAGGAAGGAACCGTGACTGGGGTTAAGAAGTGTGGTATGGAGGTAGTAAACGGAAGGTCAACCAGAGTAGTTACTATGCATGTAAATACGAAACTTAGGACTGTTGTTTTGCACAAGCAGCAGCTAGCGGAGGGCGTATATATGGGGGAAACCATAACGCACGTTGATAAGGGTAAGGTGTACGCTTGCGTACTCAATGCATCGGAAAAGGACTACCTGATGGAGGAGGATTTTAGGCCCAAGTTCACTAGCTATGATAATTTTAAGGAACCGAATTATAGATCGGTGAATCAGATTAAGCAGGTAGATATAAGGAAAAGAATGGAGAGAGTGCTAGAATCACTGAGGTTAGACCCAAGCGTAAATTTAGAAGAAAAGGCATCAATAGAGGCCATTTGTACGTCATTCCATGACATATTTTTGCTGGAAGGAGACCAGTTGACGTATACACCAGAGGTAGAGCATGAAATACCTACTAGGGTGGATCAAGCACCAATAAACCAGAAGCAATACAGATTGCCACAGGCTCACAAAGATGAGGTAAATAGGCAAGTGCAGGGAATGTTAAAAGATAACATAATTTCACCGAGTATCTCGCCTTGGAATTCACCAATAATTTTGGTACCAAAGAAGGGAGGTGCTCAGGGTCAGAAGAAGTGGAGAATGGTCGTCGATTTTAGGAAATTGAACGACGCCACTATCAAGCAGGTGTTCCCGATTCCAAGGATAGAAGAGATTCTGGATCAATTGGGGCATAGTAGATATTTTTCTACGCTTGATTTAGCGAGTGGCTACCACCAAGTTCTGGTGGATACCCAAGATAAGCAGAAAACCGCGTTCAGCACCGGTTTAGGGCATTATGAGTTTAATAGAATGCCGTTTGGATTAACAGGAGCACCGGCTACCTTCCAACGGCTAATGAACCATGTGCTAACAGGCTTGCAAGGGTTAGATTGTTTTGTGTATCTGGATGATATTGTAATTTATGGGAAGAACTTGCAGCAGCATTCGCAACGCTTGTGCAAGGTGCTCCAGAAGTTGCGAGAACACAACTTGAAATTGAACACGGAGAAGTGTCAATTTCTACGAAGAGAGGTGGTTTATTTAGGCCATCGTTGCTCAGAAGCAGGAGCACTGCCTGACCCGCAGAAGGTGGAATGCGTTAGAAATTTAGCGGTTCCAAGAAACAGAAAAGAAGTGCAAGCATTCCTAGGACTAGTGAACTATTATAGAAAGTTCGTGGAAGGACTAGCCGGAATTGCTTTGCCCATTAATAAGTTGCTACGAAAAGAAGCAAAGTTCGAATGGACAGAGAGATGTCAGCAAGCATTCGAGAGGCTAAAGGAGATAATTAGCTCGCCACCAATTTTGGCATACCCCGACTTTGAACAAACTTTTTTGTTGACCACTGATGCTAGCAATGAAGCGTTAGGGGCAGTATTATCACAAGGGGAAGTCGGTAATGACCGACCAATAGCATTCGCAAGCAGAGCGCTTAGCGACACGGAAAAGAGATACTCCACAATAGAAAAAGAATTTCTAGCCATAGTGTGGGCTACAAAGAATTTTAGGGCATATCTGCTAGGACGCCCATTCAAGATATACACTGATCACCAGCCGTTGAGAGGCATAGCCAACTTGAAAGATCAAACGTCTAGGCTAGCCAGGTTCAGACACAAATTGTCTGAGTATGATTTTGAAATCATATACAAACCTGGGAAAAAGAATCTGAATGCCGATGCACTCAGCAGAGTACCGCAGGCACAGAAAGTATCAGTAGTGCAAACAAGGTCCAAAGCACGGTCAGATAAGGAGAAGACCGAGAGAATTCAAGGGGATAAAATTTATGCAACAGGAAATGTTAGCAATGCGGGTGACGTTGCTAATGAACAAAGAGCTAGTAGTGTGGAATGGCTGAAGGATATAAAGGATATCCAGGCTGTGTTAAAGGGTTTCCATGATTCACCTCTAGGTGGACACCAGGGATTCTGGAAAACCCATGACAGAATTAGGCGAGTATACGGATGGAAAGGTATGCTCAAGGACATAAAAAAATACGTAAGAAGTTGCCCAAAGTGCCAGGCCAACAAAAGTTCAAGGCTAACAAAGATGCCCATGGTATTAATGGACACACCAAAGCAACCATTTGATAAGGTTCATATGGATATTGTAGGTATTTTACCTGAGACTGTTTCGGGCAATAAATACATCTTGACGTTCCAAGACGATTTCTCAAAGTATATGGCGTGCGTGGCTATACCCGATGCTGAAGCAAGTACGGTGGCCAAAGCATTCTTTGATGAAATTATAGCAAGATACAACATACCTAAGATTTTGATAACCGACAATGGTTCAAATTTCGTATCAAAACTATTCTCAGAAACGTGTAAAATGCTGGGAATCAAGAAGTTGCACATAACACCATATCATCCACAGGCGAATGGCTCATTGGAACGTAGTCATCGACCTCTGGCCGAGTACTTGCGCAGTTTTGCCAAAGAAGACGGCTCGAATTGGGATCAATGGTTAACCACTGCAATGCATGTACACAATAATACGGTACATGTATCAACGAAGCAAACTCCGTTTAGAACACTCTACGGGTTTGACTTCAACATGCCAGCGAATTTGAAGCGCAAATGTGCGCCTGTGTACAATGCTGATGACCCGAATAAAGTGCAAAAGTATCAGCTACAGCGAGCGCACGAGTTGGTCAGAGAAAACCAGGATTGCGCTAAACGAGTAGCCAGGGAAGCGTATAACAAGGTACTAAACCCAGTAGTTTTTCATGTGGGTGATCAAGTACTAATGAAGAATCAGGCTAGGAGAAACAAATTCTCACCTGTGTGGATAGGTCCGTATGTAGTAGCAGAGATCAAAAGCCCAGTTACAACGGTCGTAACAATTAAGGGCAAAAATAAAAAGCTACATAATAATTTGTTGAAATTATTCCACATTAGACCACACAAATAAAGACATGTGTTAGCAGTGTCTTACAAGTGTAAATACAAAAATAACAACGTAAACATGTACGTGTGTGTATCAAATAACACACACAGTTCCGATTCTCAAAGTCAACGCCAGTAGAAGTGTGCCACTTAAAATCGAGCGATTAAAGTTGACGTAATAAAAGTGCTTATTATGCACTGTGGCCGAGCGAAGCATAGTAGGGAAAAATATTTTTTTTTAAATAATGATAAATATTGCACGTAATTAAAAAATAAAATGAAATAATAAGACAGTCGTGGGTAAGTAATATAAAACAAAACTTCGAATATGTACATACATACATACGGCAGTGTATGCACTGAAATTCGATGCGTGGGCATTAACGCCAGGCAATGGAACTGCTGGTGAAGTAAGTATATATACGAGTATATATATATGTGTATAAGTTAAAGAATGAATGTACGAATGTATATTTAAAGAAGTAAGTATTCTAGTTAGGAGGAATGGGTATGTGCGTATGTATATATTTGCAGATACTGCAGCAGGCTATATGTAGATATACTCGTACATAGGTTTTAACTGTTTATTGTTTAGGAAATTAGCGTATGGAAATTCGAAAAAATGTGTAGTTAATTGGGGAAAATAACGTTAGTAATTAATTCTAGGTAATTTAAAGCGCCTTGAATGTATGTATGTATTCATATACGGGCTGATTACAGGATGGAAAATAGAATCGTTAATGGATATATACATATCAGGCTAGAAGTAAATTTAAATAAAAAGTCAATTGTATGCGATGAAAGATATAGTCATGCAATGGACAATGTTTTCACATAAACGGGTTTATCTTAAATAATCTCGCTTATGTAAAAGGCACTAGTTTTGCCAAGAATTGATATAAAAAATTTTTTTTTTGGCCGGCATATAATTAAATTAGAAAATAATTGTTATGTATGAAGCAAATTTTTGTAAAATGTATATATTTGAGAAGGATTTAAAGTTTTAATGCCGCCAACAATTGTAAGAAAATGTATTATAGTTAATTAATAGTATTTGTAAAGGAAATAGTTTTTGTTACTTGTTTATAGTTTGTTTGTTAAGACGTAGTAGATAAGCGATATATAGATTTGAATCCAATTTACTGTTTACGTTAAAAATTGAATGACTGTAATAGCTAGTAAGAATAATTAAAACTCGGCAAGTCCGATAAGCTAAGCGTATTGTTTTTAGATATTCAGGCGTTGGTGAACAAACATCTGGATGGTTCAATATGGTGCAGCATGAACCTGGAAGGGACTTCCTGCAGCGTCGAAGACTGAGTAAGATGTTAACCAACATCCAGGAGACCAGTAGATGAAATGCAAGTGCAGCGAACAAAAATCTGACTGAATGAGAAGAAGTAAGAAGACGTAGAAGAAAAGTGATCAGTAAGCCGCAAAGGAAGAAAGACGAGTTTGGCAACGATAATGTCCAGTGATAATTTTTGGGTTGGAAAAAATGAAAACGAAATTAGTGAGAATTCATTTTTATATGAAAAAGTGGAAGAGCTTTCAACTTCCCATCTGCGAGATGACTACGATTTAAGCTTATAAAAAAATGGAGATGGTATCGGCCGAATGGAAGAGTCTCTATCTGACTAGTAAAAGTCTAATAATACTTGAGTTTTATTGCATAACTGACTAAATGGCATGAAAAGCACTAACATGTACGTTGTCCGTATTAAGAATCCAACGTGTTTGCCATTATTACATATATCAGTATGTATATTGTATTATTGTTGAAAATGAAAAAGAGATAATTTTAGCCAAAACCCGAGGTAACTCCGTAATTCCACCGAGAAACGGCTACAATCACAATAACAGCCACAACTACATCGTTCACTTAGCTTCGCAGAATAATCTCCTGGCGCAAAAAATCGTTTTTAACCACGAAAAGATCGAACATAACATAGCCAAAATTTATCGACTAAACTTCGTAACGATTTCTCCAATGAGAAAATATCCATTGTCACTCACTAAGCGAATATCGAATATTTATTTTGATTTCGTCAGAAGCGCATCTAGTCGCGCAAGCTTGCATCATCTTTGTACGTACCGATCCAGAAAGAAGGGAGGGGTATGCAGAGTTCATCGAGGGACTTCACTCTGACAACGACGGTCGTCAACTGGACCAGCAGGTAGCAGAGGGCGCAGTATAATATAAGGTTTTATGTATAGAATAGAATTGTGTTATTGTTTAGATATTTGTATATACGCCAATGAGAAAAGAGTCAATGAAAGACCAAATAATAAAAAGGGGAATATAAAAAAAAAATAATGATGGATAAAAATAAAAAAAAAAAAAAAAAAAACAAACAAACAAAAACAAAAACAAAGTAAAGAAAAAAAAATAAAAATAAAAGAAAGAAAACTACAAAAGAAAATAAAAGCTAGAGAAAAAAAATATATATATATATGGAAAAGAAAAGAATAAAAAAGGAAGAAAAAACCGTGATAGAACCCAAACAAGGCGATTTCATTGAAAAAATAAAATAAAACAAATTATATATATGTACTATAGAGTTAAATAAATGCACATAATTGTTTACAGTGCAAGAAAAATATTGTAGAGATTTTATGGAAGTTAGTTGCACTAACTTCTTTTAGAAAGAGGGGAGGGATGTTGTGAGTTAGAATCAAGCTACTTACGCGTAGTTGACTCACAGCACCGGCTCCTATTAAATTCATTAAGAACGCACATATTTTTAGGGTGCAAATATTGAAAATGAACAGTAATTATTCATTAATTATGATGTAAACTTTTAGGGTGTCACAGTTCCGCAGTCAAGCTGACGAGGTGCATTTAGAATGCACCGACGACACTTTTACTTGCAGTAGGTCAGCGGGCTTGAGCAACTGACACCAAATAACAATTGCGTAACTGGAACACCAGAAAAGTGAAGACGTAGACTGTAATGTTTATTTGTAAATAGTATATAAGAACTAGCATTTTAAGAATAAAGCTCTCTTGTTGTTTTAAACCCAAAATAGTGCAGTGCTCATTTAATAAAGTGGTGTAGGTTTTGCAGGTTCCCGCGACAGGACATTCCAGAGGACGTCTCTCGCCGACAAGCAGATACGGACCCCAACAAGTGGTTGATTTGGGACTCAAGGGTAGCATAGCTTTGAGCGATAGCTTAAATTGACAAAAGGCTCGAGCACTTTATTGTTACAATATGTCAAGTTTTCATGACGCTCCAGTAAAATGTTACAAGCATTTGTATGTTGCAACCTTTGATAGGAGTAGGACGTACTGTATAGAAGTTAGGGCCATTTGAAGTTTTATCAGTGTTTGATTTGGGACTCCATGGCTGCATAGCTTTGAGCGATAGCTTAAATTGACAAAAGGCTCGAGCACTTTATTGTTACAATATGTCAAGGTTTCATGACGCTCCAGTAAAATGTTACAAGCATTTGTATGTTGCAACCTTTGATAGGTGTAGGACGTACCGTATAGAAGTTAGGGCCATGTGAAGTTTTTATCAGTATTTGATTTGGGACTCCATGGATGCATAGCTTTGAGCGACAGCTTAAATTGACAAGAGGCTCGAGTACTTTATTGTTACATAATTTCAAGGTTTTATGACGCTCCAGTAAAAAGTTACAAGCATTTGTATGTTGCAAACCTTGATAGGTGTGGGACGTACCGTATAGAAGTTAGGGACATTTGAAGTTTTACCAGTGTTTGATTTGGGACTCAAGGGTAGCATAGCTTTGAGCGATAGCTTCAATTGACAAGAGGCTCGAGTACTTTATTGTTACAAAATTTCAAGGTTTTATGACGCTCCAGTAAAAGTTACAAGCATTTGTATGTTGCAATTTTTGAGAGGTGTAGGACGTACCATATAGAAGTTAGGGCCATTTGAAGTTTTATCAGTATTTGACTTGGGACTCAAGGGTAGCAAAGCTATGAGCGATAGCTTAAATTGAAAAGAGGCTGTAGTACTTTATTGTTACAAAATTTCAAGGTTTGATGACGCTCCAGTGAAAAGTTACAAGCATTTGTATGTTGCAACCTCTGATAGGAGAAGGACGCGCCGTATAGAAGTTAGGGCCATTTGAAGTTTTATCAATGGTTGATTTGGGACTCAAGGGTAGCATAGCTTTGCGCGATAGCTTAAATTTACAAAAGGCTCGAGCACTTTATTGTTACAATATGTCAAGGTTTCATGACGCTCCAGTAAAATGTTACAAGCATTTGTATGTTGCAACCTTTGATAGGAGTAGGACGTACCGTATAGAAGTTAGGGCCATTTGAAGTTTTATCAGTGTTTGATTTGGGACTCAAGGGTAGCATAGCTTTGAGCGATAGCTTAAATTGACAAGAGGCTCGAGTACTTTATTGTTACAAAATTTCAAGGTTTTATGACACTCCAGTAAAAAGTTACAAGCATTTCTATGTTGCAAACTTTGATAGTAAAAAGTTACAAGCATTTGTATGTGGCAAACTTTGATAGGTGTAGGACGTACCGTATAGAAGTTAGGGCCATTTGAAGTCTTATCAGTGTTTGATTTGGGACTCAAGGGTAGCATAGCCTTGAGCGATAGCTTAAATTGACAAGAGGCTCGAGTACTTTATTGTTACAAACTTTCAAGGTTTTATGACGCTCCAGTAAAAAGTTACAAGCATTTGTATGTTGCAAACTTTGATAGGCGTACGACGTACGGTATAGAAGTTAGGACCATTTGAAGTTTTATCAGTGTTTGATTTGAGACTCAAGGGTAGCATAGCTTTGAGCGATAGCTTAAATTGACAAGAGGCTCGAGTACTTTATTGTTACAAACTTTCAAGGTTTTATGACGCTCCAGTAAAAAGTTACAAGCATTTGTATGTTGCAAACTTTGATAGGTGTAGGACGTACGGTATAGAAGTTAGGACCATTTGAAGTTTTATCAGTGTTTGATTTGAGACTCAAGGGTAGCATAGCTTTGAGCGATAACTTAGATTGACAAGAGGCTCGAGTACTTTATTGCTACAAAATTTCCAGGTTTTATGACGCTCCAGTAAAAGGTTACAAGCATTTGTATGTTGCAAACTTTGATAGGTGTAGGACGTACCGTGTAGAAGTTAGGGCCATTTGAAGTTTTATCAGAATTTGATTTGGGACTCAAGGGTAGCAAAGCTATGAGCGATAGCTTAAATTGAAAAGAGGCTGTAGTACTTTATTGTTACAAAATTTCAAGGTTTTATGACGCTCCAGTGAAAAGTTACAAGCATTTGTATGTTGCAACCTCTGAAAGGAGAAGGACGCGCCGTATAGAAGTTAGGGCCATTTGAAGTTTTATCAGTGGTTGATTTGGGACTCAAGGGTAGCATAGCTTTGAGCGATAGCTTAAATTGACAAAAGGCTCGAGCACTTTACTGTTACAATATGTCAAGTTTTCATGACGCTCCAGTAAAATGTTACAAGCATTTGTATGTTGCAACCTTTGATAGGATTAGGACGTACTGTATAGAAGTTAGGGCCATTTGAAGTTTTATCAGTGTTTGATTTGGGACTCCATGGCTGCATAGCTTTGAGCGATAGCTTAAATTGACAAAAGGCTGGAGCACTTTATTGTTACAATATGTCAAGGTTTCATGACGCTCCAGTAAAATGTTACAAGCATTTGTATGTTGCAACCTTTGATAGGTGTAGGACGTACCGTATAGAAGTTGGGGCCATGTGAAGTTTTTATCAGTATTTGATTTGGGACTCCATGGATGCATAGCTTTGAGCGATAGCTTAAATTGACAAGAGGCTCGAGTACTTTATTGTTACATAATTTCAAGGTTTTATGACGCTCCAGTAAAAAGTTACAAGCATTTGTATGTTGCAAACCTTGATAGGTGTGGGACGTACCGTATAGAAGTTAGGGACATTTGAAGTTTTACCAGTGTTTGATTTGGGACTCAAGGGTAGCATAGCTTTGAGCGATAGCTTCAATTGACAAGAGGCTCGAGTACTTTATTGTTACAAAATTTCAAGGTTTTATGACGCTCCAGTAAAAGTTACAAGCATTTGTATGTTGCAATTTTTGAGAGGTGTAGGACGTACCATATAGAAGTTAGGGCCATTTGAAGTTTTATCAGTGTTTGATTTGGGACTCAAGGTAGCATAGCTTTGAGCGATAGCTTGAATTGACAAGAGGCTCGAGTACTTTATTGTTACAAAATTTCAAGGTTTTATGACGCTCCCGTAAAAAGTGACAAGCATTTGTATGTTGCAATTTTTGATAGGTGTAGGACGTACCGTGTAGAAGTTAGGGCCATTTGAAGTTTTATCAGTGTTTGATTTGGGACTCAAGGGTAGCATAGCTTTGAGCGATAGCTTAAATTGACAAGAGGCTTGAGTACTTTATTGTTACAAAATTTCAAGGTTTTATGACGCTCCCGTAAAAAGTGACAAGCATTTGTATGTTGCAATTTTTGATAGGTGTAGGACGTACCGTATAGAAGTTAGGGCCATTGGAAGTTTTATCAGTGTTTGATTTGGGACTCAAGGGTAGCATAGCTTTGAGCGATAGCTTCAATTGACAAGACGCTCGAGTACTTTATTGTTACAAAATTTCAAGGTTTTATGACACTCCAGTAAAAAGTTACAAGCATTTCTATGTTGCAAACTTTGATAGTAAAAAGTTACAAGCATTTGTATGTGGCAAACTTTGATAGGTGTAGGACGTACCGTATAGAAGTTAGGGCCATTTGAAGTCTTATCAGTGTTTGATTTGGGACTCAAGGGTAGCATAGCCTTGAGCGATAGCTTAAATTGACAAGAGGCTCGAGTACTTTATTGTTACAAACTTTCAAGGTTTTATGACGCTCCAGTAAAAGGTTACAAGCATTCGTATGTGGCAAACTTTGATAGGTGTAGGACGTACCGTATAGAAGTTAGGGCCATTTGAAGTCTTATCAGTATTTGATTTGGGACTCAAGGGTAGCATAGCCTTGAGCGATAGCTTAAATTGACAAGAGGCTCGAGTACTTTATTGTTACAAACTTTCAAGGTTTTATGACGCTCCAGTAAAAAGTTACAAGCATTTGTATGTTGCATACTTTGATAGGTGTAGGACGTACCGTGTAGAAGTAAGGGCCATTTCAAGTTTTATCAGTACTTGATTTGGGACTCAAGGGTAGCAAAGCTATGAGCGATAGCTTAAATTGAAAAGAGGCTGTAGTATTTTATTGTTACAAAATTTCAAGGTTTTATGACGCTCCAGTGAAAAGTTACAAGCATTTGTATGTTGCAACCTCTGATAGGAGAAGGCCGCGCCGTATAGAAGTTAGGACCATTTGAAGTTTTATCAGTGGTTGATTTGGGACTCAAGGGTAGCGTAGCTTTGAGCGATAGCTTAAATTGACAAAAGGCTCGAGCACTTTACTGTTACAATATGTCAAGTTTTCATGACGCTCCAGTAAAATGTTACAAGCATTTGTATGTTGCAACCTTTGATAGGAGTAGGACGTACTGTATAGAAGTTAGGGCCATTTGAAGTTTTATCAGTGTTTGATTTGGGACTCCATGGCTGCATAGCTTTGAGCGATAGCTTAAATTGACAAAAGGCTCGAGCACTTTATTGTTACAATATGTCAAGGTTTCATGACGCTCCAGTAAAATGTTACAAGCATTTGTATGTTGCAACCTTTGATAGGTGTAGGACGTACCGTATAGAAGTTAGGGCCATGTGAAGTTTTTATCAGTATTTGATTTGGGACTCCATGGATGCATAGCTTTGAGCGATAGCTTAAATTGACAAGAGGCTCGAGTACTTTATTGTTACATAATTTCAAGGTTTTATGACGCTCCAGTAAAAAGTTACAAGCATTTGTATGTTGCAAACCTTGATAGGTGTGGGACGTACCGTATAGAAGTTAGGGACATTTGAAGTTTTACCAGTGTTTGATTTGGGACTCAAGGGTAGCATAGCTTTGAGCGATAGCTTCAATTGACAAGAGGCTCGTGTACTTTATTGTTACAAAATTTCAAGGTTTTATGACGCTCCAGTAAAAGTTACAAGCATTTGTATGTTGCAATTTTTGAGAGGTGTAGGACGTACCATATAGAAGTTAGGGCCATTTGAAGTTTTATCAGTATTTGACTTGGGACTCAAGGGTAGCAAAGCTATGAGCGATAGCTTAAATTGAAAAGAGGCTGTAGTACTTTATTGTTACAAAATTTCAAGGTTTGATGACGCTCCAGTGAAAAGTTACAAGCATTTGTATGTTGCAACCTCTGATAGGAGAAGGACGCGCCGTATAGAAGTTAGGGCCATTTGAAGTTTTATCAATGGTTGATTTGGGACTCAAGGGTAGCATAGCTTTGAGCGATAGCTTAAATTTACAAAAGGCTCGAGCACTTTATTGTTACAATATGTCAAGGTTTCATGACGCTCCAGTAAAATGTTACAAGCATTTGTATGTTGCAACCTTTGATAGGAGTAGGACGTACCGTATAGAAGTTAGGGCCATTTGAAGTTTTATCAGTGTTTGATTTGGGACTCAAGGGTAGCATAGCTTTGAGCGATAGCTTAAATTGACAAGAGGCTCGAGTACTTTATTGTTACAAAATTTCAAGGTTTTATGACACTCCAGTAAAAAGTTACAAGCATTTCTATGTTGCAAACTTTGATAGTAAAAAGTTACAAGCATTTGTATGTGGCAAACTTTGATAGGTGTAGGACGTACCGTATAGAAGTTAGGGCCATTTGAAGTCTTATCAGTGTTTGATTTGGGACTCAAGGGTAGCATAGCCTTGAGCGATAGCTTAAATTGACAAGAGGCTCGAGTACTTTATTGTTACAAACTTTCAAGGTTTTATGACGCTCCAGTAAAAAGTTACAAGCATTTGTATGTTGCAAACTTTGATAGGCGTACGACGTACGGTATAGAAGTTAGGACCATTTGAAGTTTTATCAGTGTTTGATTTGAGACTCAAGGGTAGCATAGCTTTGAGCGATAACTTAGATTGACAAGAGGCTCGAGTACTTTATTGCTACAAAATTTCCAGGTTTTATGACGCTCCAGTAAAGGGTTACAAGCATTTGTATGTTGCAAACTTTGATAGGTGTAGGACGTACCGTGTAGAAGTTAGGGCCATTTGAAGTTTTATCAGTATTTGATTTGGGACTCTAGGGTAGCAAAGCTATGAGCGATAGCTTAAATTGAAAAGAGGCTGTAGTACTTTATTGTTACAAAATTTCAAGGTTTTATGACGCTCCAGTGAAAAGTTACAAGCATTTGTATGTTGCAACCTCTGAAAGGAGAAGGACGCGCCGTATAGAAGTTAGGGCCATTTGAAGTTTTATCAGTGGTTGATTTGGGACTCAAGGGTAGCGTAGCTTTGAGCGATAGCTTAAATTGACAAAAGGCTCGAGCACTTTATTGTTACAATATGTCAAGGTTTCATGACGCTCCAGTAAAATGTTACAAGCATTTGTATGTTGCAACCTTTGATAGGAGTAGGACGTACCGTACAGAAGTTAGGGCCATTTGAAGTTTTATCAGTGTTTGATTTGGGACTCCATGGCTTCATAGCTTTGAGCGATAGCTTAAATTGACAAGAGGCTCGAGTACTTTATTGTTACATAATTTCAAGGTTTTATGGCGCTCCAGTAAAAATTTACAAGCATTTGTATGTTGCAAACCTTGATAGGTGTAGGACGTACCGTATAGAAGTTAGGGACATTTGAAGTTTTATCAGTGTTTGATTTGGGACTCAAGGGTAGCATAGCTTTGAGCGATAGCTTCAATTGACAATTGGCTCGAGTACTTTATTGTTACAAAATTTCAAGGTTTTATGACGCTCCACTAAAAGTTACAAGCATTTGTATGTTGCAATTTTTGTTAGGTGTAGGACGTACCGTATAGAAGTTAGGGCCATTGGAAGTTTTATCAATGTTTGATTTGGGACTCAAGGGTAGCATAGCTTTGAGCGATAGCTTAAATTGACAAGAGGCTCGAGTTCTTTATTGTTACAAAATTTCAAGGTTTTATGACACTCCAGTAAAAAGTTACAAGCATTTCTATGTTGCAAACTTTGATAGTAAAAAGTTACAAGCATTTGTATGTGGCAAACTTTGATAGGTGTAGGACGTACCGTATAGAAGTTAGGGCCATTTGAAGTCTTATCAGTGTTTGATTTGGGACTCAAGGGTAGCATAGCCTTGAGCGATAGCTTAAATTGACAAGAGGCTCGAGTACTTTATTGTTACAAACTTTCAAGGTCTTATGACGCTCCAGTAAAAAGTTACAAGCATTTGTATGTTGCAAACTTTGATAGGCGTACGACGTACGGTATAGAAGTTAGGACCATTTGAAGTTTTATCAGTGTTTGATTTGAGACTCAATGGTAGCATAGCTTTGAGCGATAGCTTAAATTGACAAGAGGGTCGAGTACTTTATTGCTACAAAATTTCCAGGTTTTATGACGCTCCAGTAAAAGGTTACAAGCATTTGTATGTTGCATACTTTGATAGGTGTAGGACGTACCGTGGAGAAGTTAGGGCCATTTGAAATTTTATCAGTATTTGATTTGGGACTCAAGGGTAGCAAAGCTCTAAGCGATAGCTTAAATTGAAAAGAGGCTGTAGTATTTTATTGTTACAAAATTTCAAGGTTTTATGACGCTCCAGTGAAAAGTTACAAGCATTTGTATGTTGCAACCTCTGATAGGAGAAGGACGCGCCGTATAGAAGTTAGGGCCATTTGAAGTTTTATCAGTGTTTGATTTGGGACTCCATGGCTGCATAGCTTTGAGCGATAGCTTAAATTGACAAAAGGCTCGAGCACTTTATTGTTACAATGTGTCAAGGTTTCATGACGCTCCAGTAAAATGTTACAAGCATTTGTATGTTGCAACCTTTGATAGGTGTAGGACGTACCGTATAGAAGTTAGGGCCATGTGAAGTTTTATCAGTATTTGATTTGGGACTCCATGGATGCATAGCTTTGAGCGATAGCTTAAATTGACAAGAGGCTCGAGTACTTTATTGTTACATAATTTCAAGATTTTATGACGCTCCAGTAAAAAGTTACAAGCATTTGTATGTTGCAAACCTTGATAGGTTTAGGACGTACCGTATAGAAGTTAGGGACATTTGAAGTTTTATCAGTGTTTGATTTGGGACTCAAGGGTAGCATAGCTTTGAGCGATAGCTTCAATTGACAAGAGGCTCGAGTACTTTATTGTTACAAAATTTCAAGGTTTTATGACGCTCCAGTAAAAGTTACAAGCATTTGTATGTTGCAATTTTTGATAGGTGTAGGACGTACCATATAGAAGTTAGGGCCATTTGAAGTTTTATCAGTATTTGATTTGGGACTCAAGGGTAGCAAAGCTATGAGCGATAGCTTAAATTAACAACAGGCTCGAGTACTTTATTGTTACAAAATTTCAAGGTTTTATGACACTCCAGTAAAAAGTTACACGCATTTCTATGTTGCAAACTTTGATGGTAAAAAGTTACAAGCATTTGTATGTGGCAAACATTGATAGGTGTAGGACGTACCGTATAGAAGTTAGGGCCATTTGAAGTCTTATCAGTGTTTGATTTGGGACTCAAGGGTAGCATAGCCTTGAGCGATAGCTTAAATTGACAAGAGGCTCGAGTACTTTATTGTTACAAACTTTCAAGGTTTTATGACGCTCCACTAAAAAGTTACAAGCATTTGTATGTTGCAAACTTTGATAGGTGTAGGACGTACCGTGTAGAAGTTAGGGCCATTTGAAGTTTTATCAGTATTTGATTTGGGACTCAAGGGTAGCAAAGCTATGAGCGATAGCTTAAATTGAAAAGAGGCTGTAGTACTTTATTGTTACAAAATTTCAAGGTTTTATGACGCTCCAGTGAAAAGTTACAAGCATTTGTATGTTGCAACCTCTGAAAGGAGAAGGACGCGCCGTATAGAAGTTAGGGCCATTTGAAGTTTTATCAGTGGTTGATTTGGGACTCAAGGGTAGCATAGCTTTGAGCGATAGCTTAAATTGACAAAAGGCTTGAGCACTTTATTGTTACAATGTGTCAAGGTTTCATGACGCTCCAGTAAAATGTTACAAGCATTTGTATGTTGCAACCTTTGATAGGTGTAGGACGTACCGTATAGAAGTTAGGACCATGTGAAGTTTTATCAGTATTTGATTTGGGACTCCATGGATGCATAGCTTTGAGCGATAGCTTAAATTGACAAGAGGCTCGAGTACTTTATTGTTACATAATTTCAAGGTTTTATGACGCTCCAGTAAAAAGTTACAAGCATTTGTATGTTGCAAACCTTGATAGGTTTAGGACGTACCGTATAGAAGTTAGGGACATTTGAAGTTTTATCAGTGTTTGATTTGGGACTCAAGGGTAGCATAGCTTTGAGCGATAGCTTCAATTGACAAGAGGCTCGAGTACTTTATTGTTACAAAATTTCAAGGTTTTATGACGCTCCAGTAAAAGTTACAAGCATTTGTATGTTGCAATTTTTGATAGGTGTAGGACGTACCATATAGAAGTTAGGGCCATTTGAAGTTTTATCATTGTTTGATTTGGGACTCAAGGGTAGCATAGCTTTGAGCGATAGCTTAAATTGACAAGAGGCTCGAGTACTTTATTGTTACAAAATTTCAAGGTTTTATGACGCTCCCGTAAAAAGTGACAAGCATTTGTATGTTGCAATTTTGATAGGTATAGGACGTACCGTATAGAAGTTAGGGCCATTTGAAGTTTTATCAGTGTTTGATTTGGGACTCAAGGGTAGCATAGCTTTCAGCGATAGCTTCTATTGACAAGGGGCTCGAGTACTTTATTGTTACAAAATTTCGAGGTTTTATGACGCTCCAGTAAGAGTTACAAGCATTTGTATGTTGCAAACTTTGATAGGTGTAGGACGTACCGTGTAGAAGTTAGGGCCATTTAAAGTTTTATCAGTGTTTGATTTGGGACTCAAGGGTAGCATAGCTTTGAGCGATAGCTTAAATTAACAACAGGCTCGAGTACTTTATTGTTACAAAATTTCAAGGTTTTATGACACTCCAGTAAAAAGTTACACGCATTTCTATGTTGCAAACTTTGATGGTAAAAAGTTACAAGCATTTGTATGTGGCAAACATTGATAGGTGTAGGACGTACCGTATAGAAGTTAGGGCCATTTGAAGTCTTATCAGTGTTTGATTTGGGACTCAAGGGTAGCATAGCCTTGAGCGATAGCTTAAATTGACAAGAGGCTCGAGTACTTTATTGTTACAAACTTTCAACGTTTTATGACGCTCCAGTAAAAAGTTACAAGCATTTGTATGTTGCAAACTTTGATAGGTGTAGGACGTACGGTATAGAAGTTAGGACCATTTGAAGTTTTATCAGTGTTTGATTTGAGACTCAAGGGTAGCATAGCTTTGAGCGATAACTTAAATTGACAAGAGGCTCGAGTACTTTATTGCTACAAAATTTCCAGGTTTTATGACGCTCCAGTAAAAGGTTACAAGCATTTGTATGTTGCAAACTTTGATAGGTGTAGGACGTACCGTGTAGAAGTTAGGGCCATTTGAAGTTTTATCAGTATTTGATTTGGAACTCAAGGGTAGCAAAGCTATGAGCGATAGCTTAAATTGAAAAGAGGCTGTAGTACTTTATTGTTACAAAATTTCAAGGTTTTATGACGCTCCAGTGAAAAGTTACAAGCATTTGTATGTTGCAACCTCTGAAAGGAGAAGGACGTGCCGTATAGAAGTTAGGGCCATTTGAAGTTTTATCAGTGGTTGATTTGGGACTCAAGGGTAGCATAGCTTTGAGCGATAGCTTAAATTGACAAAAGGCTCGAGCACTTTATTGTTACAATATGTCAAGGTTTCATGACGCTCCAGTAAAATGTTACAAGCATTTGTATGTTGCAACCTTTGATAGGAGTAGGACGTACCGTACAGAAGTTAGGGCCATTCGAAGTTTTATCAGTGTTTGATTTGGGACTCCATGGCTTCATAGCTTTGAGCGATAGCTTAAATTGACAAGAGGCTCGAGTACTTTATTGTTACATAATTTCAAGGTTTTATGGCGCTCCAGTAAAAATTTACAAGCATTTGTATGTTGCAAACCTTGATAGGTGTAGGACGTACCGTATAGAAGTTAGGGACATTTGAAGTTTTATCAGTGTTTGATTTGGGACTCAAGGGTAGCATAGCTTTGAGCGATAGCTTCAATTGACAATTGGCTCGAGTACTTTATTGTTACAAAATTTCAAGGTTTTATGACGCTCCACTAAAAGTTACAAGCATTTGTATGTTGCAATTTTTGTTAGGTGTAGGACGTACCGTATAGAAGTTAGGGCCATTGGAAGTTTTATCAATGTTTGATTTGGGACTCAAGTGTAGCATAGCTTTGAGCGATAGCTTAAATTGACAAGAGGCTCGAGTTCTTTATTGTTACAAAATTTCAAAGTTTTATGACGCTCCAGTAAAAAGTTACAAGCATTTGTATGTTGCAACTTTTGATAGGTGTAGGACGTACCGTATAGAAGCTAGAACCATTTGAAGTTTTATCAGTGTTTGATTTGGAACTCAAGGGCTGCATAGCTTTGAGCGATAGCTTAAATTGACAAAAGGCTCGAGCACTTTATTGTTACGATATGTCAAGTTTTTATGACGCTCCAGTAAAAAATTACAAGCATTTGTATGTTGCAAACTTTGATAGGTATAGGAAGTACTGTATAGAAGTTAGGGCAATTTGAAATTTTATCAGTGTTTGATATGGGACTCAAGGGTAGCATAGCTTTGAGCGATAGCTTAAATTGACAAGAGGCTCGAGTACTTTATTGTTACAAAATTTCAAGGTTTTATGACGCTCCAATAAAAAGTTACAAGCATTTGTATGTTGCAAACTTTGATAGGTCTAGGACGTACCGTATAGAAGTTAGGCCATTTGAAGTTTTATCAGTGTTTGATTTGGGACTCAAGGGTAGCATAGCTTTGAGCGATAGCTTCAATTGACAAGGGGCTCGAGTACTTTATTGTTACAAAATTTCGAGGTTTTATGACGCTCCAGTAAGAGTTACAAGCATTTGTATGTTGCAAACTTTGATAGGTGTAGGACGTACCATATAGAAGTTAGGGCCATTTGAAGTTTTATCATTGTTTGATTTGGGACTCAAGGGTAGCATAGCTTTGAGCGATAGCTTAAATTGACAAGAGGCTCGAGTACTTTATTGTTACAAAATTTCAAGGTTTTATGACGCTCCCGTAAAAAGTGACAAGCATTTGTATGTTGCAATTTTGATAGGTGTAGGACGTACCGTATAGAAGTTAGGGCCATTTGAAGTTTTATCAGTGTTTGATTTGGGACTCAAGGGTAGCATAGCTTTGAGCGATAGCTTCAATTGACAAGGGGCTCGAGTACTTTATTGTTACAAAATTTCGAGGTTTTATGACGCTCCAGTAAGAGTTACAAGCATTTGTATGTTGCAACCTCTGAAAGGAGAAGGACGTGCCGTATAGAAGTTAGGGCCATTTGAAGTTTTATCAGTGGTTGATTTGGGACTCAAGGGTAGCATAGCTTTGAGCGATAGCTTAAATTGACAAAAGGCTCGAGCACTTTATTGTTACAATATGTCAAGGTTTCATGACGCTCCAGTAAAATGTTACAAGCATTTGTATGTTGCAACCTTTGATAGGAGTAGGACGTACCGTACAGAAGTTAGGGCCATTCGAAGTTTTATCAGTGTTTGATTTGGGACTCCATGGCTTCATAGCTTTGAGCGATAGCTTAAATTGACAAGAGGCTCGAGTACTTTATTGTTACATAATTTCAAGGTTTTATGGCGCTCCAGTAAAAATTTACAAGCATTTGTATGTTGCAAACCTTGATAGGTGTAGGACGTACCGTATAGAAGTTAGGGACATTTGAAGTTTTATCAGTGTTTGATTTGGGACTCAAGGGTAGCATAGCTTTGAGCGATAGCTTCAATTGACAATTGGCTCGAGTACTTTATTGTTACAAAATTTCAAGGTTTTATGACGCTCCACTAAAAGTTACAAGCATTTGTATGTTGCAATTTTTGTTAGGTGTAGGACGTACCGTATAGAAGTTAGGGCCATTGGAAGTTTTATCAATGTTTGATTTGGGACTCAAGTGTAGCATAGCTTTGAGCGATAGCTTAAATTGACAAGAGGCTCGAGTTCTTTATTGTTACAAAATTTCAAAGTTTTATGACGCTCCAGTAAAAAGTTACAAGCATTTGTATGTTGCAACTTTTGATAGGTGTAGGACGTACCGTATAGAAGCTAGAACCATTTGAAGTTTTATCAGTGTTTGATTTGGAACTCAAGGGCTGCATAGCTTTGAGCGATAGCTTAAATTGACAAAAGGCTCGAGCACTTTATTGTTACGATATGTCAAGTTTTTATGACGCTCCAGTAAAAAATTACAAGCATTTGTATGTTGCAAACTTTGATAGGTATAGGAAGTACTGTATAGAAGTTAGGGCAATTTGAAATTTTATCAGTGTTTGATATGGGACTCAAGGGTAGCATAGCTTTGAGCGATAGCTTAAATTGACAAGAGGCTCGAGTACTTTATTGTTACAAAATTTCAAGGTTTTATGACGCTCCAATAAAAAGTTACAAGCATTTGTATGTTGCAAACTTTGATAGGTCTAGGACGTACCGTATAGAAGTTAGGCCATTTGAAGTTTTATCAGTGTTTGATTTGGGACTCAAGGGTAGCATAGCTTTGAGCGATAGCTTCAATTGACAAGGGGCTCGAGTACTTTATTGTTACAAAATTTCGAGGTTTTATGACGCTCCAGTAAGAGTTACAAGCATTTGTATGTTGCAAACTTTGATAGGTGTAGGACGTACCATATAGAAGTTAGGGCCATTTGAAGTTTTATCATTGTTTGATTTGGGACTCAAGGGTAGCATAGCTTTGAGCGATAGCTTAAATTGACAAGAGGCTCGAGTACTTTATTGTTACAAAATTTCAAGGTTTTATGACGCTCCCGTAAAAAGTGACAAGCATTTGTATGTTGCAATTTTGATAGGTGTAGGACGTACCGTATAGAAGTTAGGGCCATTTGAAGTTTTATCAGTGTTTGATTTGGGACTCAAGGGTAGCATAGCTTTGAGCGATAGCTTCAATTGACAAGGGGCTCGAGTACTTTATTGTTACAAAATTTCGAGGTTTTATGACGCTCCAGTAAGAGTTACAAGCATTTGTATGTTGCAAACTTTGATAGGTGTAGGACGTACCGTGTAGAAGTTAGGGCCATTTAAAGTTTTATCAGTGTTTGATTTGGGACTCAAGGGTAGCATAGCTTTGAGCGATAGCTTAAATTAACAACAGGCTCGAGTACTTTATTGTTACAAAATTTCAAGGTTTTATGACACTCCAGTAAAAAGTTACACGCATTTCTATGTTGCAAACTTTGATGGTAAAAAGTTACAAGCATTTGTATGTGGCAAACATTGATAGGTGTAGGACGTACCGTATAGAAGTTAGGGCCATTTGAAGTCTTATCAGTGTTTGATTTGGGACTCAAGGGTAGCATAGCCTTGAGCGATAGCTTAAATTGACAAGAGGCTCGAGTACTTTATTGTTACAAACTTTCAAGGTTTTATGACGCTCCAGTAAAAAGTTACAAGCATTTCTATGTTGCAAACTTTGATAGGTGTAGGACGTACGGTATAGAAGTTAGGACCATTTGAAGTTTTATCAGTGTTTGATTTGAGACTCAAGGGTAGCATAGCTTTGAGCGATAACTTAAATTGACAAGAGGCTCGAGTACTTTATTGCTACAAAATTTCCAGGTTTTATGACGCTCCAGTAAAAGGTTACAAGCATTTGTATGTTGCAAACTTTGATAGGTGTAGGACGTACCGTGTAGAAGTTAGGGCCATTTGAAGTTTTATCAGTATTTGATTTGGGACTCAAGGGTAGCAAAGCTATGAGCGATAGCTTAAATTGAAAAGAGGCTGTAGTACTTTATTGTTACAAAATTTCAAGGTTTTATGACGCTCCAGTGAAAAGTTACAAGCATTTGTATGTTGCAACCTCTGAAAGGAGAAGGACGCGCCGTATAGAAGTTAGGGCCATTTGAAGTTTTATCAGTGTTTGATTTGGGACTCCATGGCTTCATAGCTTTGAGCGATAGCTTAAATTGACAAGAGGCTCGAGTACTTTATTGTTACATAATGTCAAGGTTTTATGGCGCTCCAGTAAAAATTTACAAGCATTTGTATGTTGCAAACCTTGATAGGTGTAGGACGTACCGTATAGAAGTTAGGGACATTTGAAGTTTTATCAGTGTTTGATTTGGGACTCAAGGGTAGCATAGCTTTGAGCGATAGCTTCAATTGACAATTGGCTCGAGTACTTTATTGTTACAAAATTTCAAGGTTTTATGACGCTCCACTAAAAGTTACAAGCATTTGTATGTTGCAATTTTTGTTAGGTGTAGGACGTACCGTATAGAAGTTAGGGCCATTGGAAGTTTTATCAATGTTTGATTTGGGACTCAAGGGTAGCATAGCTTTGAGCGATAGCTTAAATTGACAAGAGGCTCGAGTTCTTTATTGTTACAAAATTTCAAAGTTTTATGACGCTCCAGTAAAAAGTTACAAGCATTTGTATGTTGCAACTTTTGATAGGTGTAGGACGTACCGTATAGAAGCTAGAACCATTTGAAGTTTTATCAGTGTTTGATTTGGAACTCAAGGGCTGCATAGCTTTGAGCGATAGCTTAAATTGACAAAAGGCTCGAGCACTTTATTGTTACGATATGTCAAGTTTTTATGACGCTCCAGTAAAAAATTACAAGCATTTGTATGTTGCAAACTTTGATAGGTGTAGGAAGTACCGTATAGAAGTTAGGGCAATTTGAAATTTTATCAGTGTTTGATATGGGACTCAAGGGTAGCATAGCTTTGAGCGATAGCTTAAATTGACAAGAGGCTCGAGTACTTTATTGTTACAAAATTTCAAGGTTTTATGACGCTCCAATAAAAAGTTACAAGCATTTGTATGTTGCAAACTTTGATAGGTCTAGGACGTACCGTATAGAAGTTAGGCCATTTGAAGTTTTATCAGTGTTTGATTTGGGACTCAAGGGTAACATAGCTTTGAGCGATAGCTTCAATTGACAAGAGGCTCGAGTACTTTATTGTTACAAAATTTCAAGGTTTTATGACGCTCCCGTAAAAAGTTACAAGCATTTGAATGTTACAAACTTTGATAGGTGTAGGACGAACCGTATAGGGGTTAGGGCCATTTGAAATTTTATCAGTGTTTGATTTGGGACTCAAGGGTAGCATAGCTTTGAGCGATATCTTAAATTGACAGGAGGCTCGAGTACTTTATTGTTACAAAACTTCAAGGTTTTATGACGTTCCAGTAAAAAGTTACAAGCATTTGTATGTTGCAAACTTTGATAGGTGTAGGACGTACCGTATAGCAGTTAGGGCCATTTGAAGTTTTATCAGTATTTCATTTGGGACTCAAGGGTAGCAAAGCTATGAGCGATAGCTTAATTTGAAAAGAGGCTGTAGTACTTTATTGTTACAAAATTTCAAGGTTTTATGACGTTCCAGTAAAAAGTTACAAGCATTTGTATGTTGCAACCTCTGATAGAAGAAGGACGCGCCGTATAGAAGTTAGGGCCATTTGAAGTTTTATCAGTGGTTGATTTGGGACTCAAGGGTAGCATAGCTTTGAGCGATAGCTTAAATTGACAAAAGGCTCGAGCACTTTATTGTTACAATATGTCAAGGTTTCATGACGCTCCAGTTAAATGTTCCAAGCATTTGTATGTTGCAATTCTTGATAGGTGTAGGACGTACCGTATGGAAGTTAGGGCCATTTGAAGTTTTATCAGTGTTTGATTTGAGACTCAAGGGTAGCGTAGCTTTGAGCGATAGCTTAAATTGACAAGAGGCTCGAGTACTTTATTGCTACAAAATTTCCAGGTTTTATGACGCTCCAGAAAAAGGTTACAAGCATTTGTATGTTGCAAACTTTGATAGGTTTAGGACGTACCGTGTAGAAGTTAGGGCCATTTGAAGTTTTATCAGTATTTGATTTGGGACTCAAGGGTAGCAAAGCTATGAGCGATAGCTTAAATTGAAAAGAGGCTGTAGTACTTTATTGTTACAAAATTTCAAGGTTTTATGACGCTCCAGTGAAAAGTTACAAGCATTTGAATGTTGCAACCTCTGATAGGAGAAGGACGCGCCGTATAGAAGTTAGGGCCATTTGAAGTTTTATCAGTGGTTGATTTGGGACTCAAGGGTAGCATAGCTTTGAGCGATAGCTTAACCCTTATGTCAACGGCAGAACTTCTTTACGCACGTCAACATCAACTCAACCGGGTATGTACATACGTTTTGTATGGGGAATGTCATGCCGTTAGCATATAAATGCTAATATCTAACTCGTTTGTTGGAATTTCTTTTGTCTCTCCATTTCCCGCCATTCTGCATATTTTTTTATTTTGTTAGAAAGAGACAAAAGGTTCAAAACCAGTTTTACCCTTGCAGGTAGTCATTGTACATACTTTTTTTATGGGAAATTGCATGCCGAGAAATGGCGGGAAATGGAGAGACAAAAGAAATTTGCAGAAATTTCATTCTTTGTAGTTTCGTCGGCAAATTTAGTTTACATTTGTGATTGGGAGTGAAAAGACGTTTTTGTTAATTTTGTAGAAATAAAAAAATAAAATAAAAGTGAAATGGCAGATGGTGAATGGCTTACTCCACGACAACTAAGTGCACTTTCGTACGAAGAACAGCAAGCATATATTCGTCAAACGCTTGAAGAGAGCCAGGAAGCAATAAGTGACCACGATTCAATAGTTGATGACGAGGCTTTAGATGAATGTGTAGGTGATATTGGTGTCGATGACTCATACTTTGAAGAGCCCACGTTACCAGAATATGACACAGAGGACGACAGTGATTCTGATGAAGAACTTGAAGATGCGCCAATTGAAACTGGGGAATATTTTACTGCCAGAGATGGTAATGTTTGGTCTTCGATACAACCACAACCTGTTAGATTCCGTACGCACAACATTCTAAGAAGTGCACAATCTGGACCAGTACGGGCAACGCAAGGTTTGACCATTGCAGAAACTTTCAAATTGATAATGTCAGGCGAAATATGCGACATAATTATTCGTGAATCAAATCGAAAGGCAAGGCAATTCTTTGATGATGGCAATACAAAACATCCAACAAGAGAACCCAGATCATGGATTCCCATAACAGAAAGTGAATTTGATGCATATTTGGGCGTACTTTTGCTAAGTGGTGTTACACATTCCGGTTACGCGCATACGAAAGATTTGTGGAAAACTAAATCACATCCATTATATCGTGCTGCAATGAGTATACGACGATTTTGGGCCGCTTTATTCGTTTTGATAATGGAAACACACGCCAGCAACGCAAACAAACTGACAAAGCAGCAGCAATATCGGATGTTTTTTTGATGCTAAACAGCTGTCTTCGTAGATATTACGTGGCAGGAGCCAACGTCACAGTAGATGAACAATTGTATGCTTATCGTGGTGGAACTGGTTTCACGCAATACATACCATCAAAACCTGCCAAATATGGGATAAAAGTGTGGTGGGTGTGCGACTCCATTTCGTCCTATCCATTGCAGGTACTATCAATATTGTTGAAAATATAAATACCTAAATTGAATTTAATTTTTCAATGCAGGGACAAATCTATACAGGAATGGCACCGTCTAGTGAACGTGAAAAAAACGTTGGTGAAAGAATAGTAAAAGATTTATGTGTCAACCTTTTTGGTGGAAGTGGAAGAAATATTGTATGTGACAACTTTTTCACTAGCTACAACTTGGCAAAATGTTTGATGATAGACAATAATTTATCTATATTGGGTACTTGCAACAAAAGGCGTACATTCGTGCCAGCAGCATTTGCCAACCCCAAAGGATGTGAGGCTGAATCATAAATGTTTGGGTTCTATAATCACGTTACGATGTGCTCGTACGTGCCCAAGAAAAACAAGGCGGTTGTAATATTGTCTACTTCTCATTATACGAGAGAAACGGCCGGTCCTAAGAAGAAGCCATTGCTTATATTGGACTACAACAAAACCAAAGGTGGAGTTGATAACATGGACATGTGCTTGTCAGAATATAGTACCAAGCGGCGCACAAATGGATGGCCTTTGGCTTTCTTTTATAATATTGTGGACGTTGCTGCGTTTGCTGCATACATAATATACGTTGACAACAACACTCACCTGAAATCATATACAAGCCGCCGTAGGATGTTTCTCCAAGAGCTAAGCGAGCAACTATGCAAGCCAGAAATAGAGAGAAGGGCGAATGACAGCAGAATATCCAGAGTTTTTTCAACGCGCAACGCCATCGAAGCCATGATGGGTAGGCCCATCCGAGCCGTGGATGCTGGAGCACATGAAGCGGAGGAGCGTGATAGTACGGGACGCCTAAAAGTAAAGGGGAATTGCTACATCTGCTCCAAACGACGCCCTACTCGTAAAGCATGCACATTATGCAAGAAACCAGTGTGCGCAGAGCATTCCAAAGACTTGCCGCAATGCGATAGATGTAATTGAATTTCAATAATTTTAAATTTTTTCGTCGTTTTTTTAAATATTTTTTTCATAAGTATTTTTTAGTTTATAATAATTTTCATACCATAAGTATTTTTTTCACTCAAAAGAAACTATACATTTCAAAAATATCATCATATTTGCATGCGTTTTACTATACATAGCCCATATACCCAGGTATGTATGCTGTTGACGTAAGGGTGCAACTTTGTAAATGGGCTTTATCTACCAAACGGATGACCCAATCCTAACCAAAGTTAAGACTATTGCGTAAAACAGTTTTCGCTAGGATATCACGAAATTTCAAGTCGATCCAATTATCCAGTGCAGAGCTACAGCGTTTTGAAAACGATAAACATACCAAGGTATGTTGCCGTTGACATAAGGGTTAAATTGACAAAAGGCTCGAGCACTTTATTGTTACAACATGTCAAGGTTTCATGACGCTCCAGTAAAATGTTACAAGCATTTGTATGTTGCAACCTTTGATAGGTGTAGGACGTACCGCATAGAAGTTAGGGCCATTTGAAGTTTTATCAGTGTTTGATTTGGGACTCCATGGCTGCATAGCTTTGAGCGATAGCTTAAATTGACAAGAGGCTAGAGTACTTTATTGTTACATAATTTCAAGGTTTTATGACGCTCCAGTAAAAAGTTACAAGCATTTGTATGTTGCAAACCTTGATAGGTATAGGACGTACCGTATAGAAGTTAGGGACATTTGAAGTTTTATCAGTGTTTGATTTGGGACTCAAGGGTAGCATAGCTTTGAGCGATAGCTTCAATTGACAAGAGGCTCGACTACTTTATTGTTACAAAATTTCAAGGTTTTATGACGCTCCAGTAAAAGTTACAAGCATTTGTATGTTGCAATTATTGATAGGTGTAGGACGTACAGTATAGAAGTTAGGACCATTTGAAGTTTTATCAGTGTTTGATTTGGGACTCAAGGGTAGCATAGCTTTGAGCGATAGCTTAAATTGACAAGAGGCTCGAGTACTTTATTGTTACAAAATTTCAAGGTTTTATGACGTTCCAGTAAAAACTTACAAGCATTTGTATGTTGCAAACTTTGATAGGTGTAGGACGTACCGTATAGCAGTTAGGACTATTTGAAGTTTTATCAGTATTTCATTTGGGACTCAAGGGTAGCAAAGCTATGAGCGATAGCTTAAACTGAAAAGAGGCTGTAGTACTTTATTGTTACAAAATTTCAAGGTTTTATGACGCTCCAGTAAAAAGTTACAAGCATTTGTATGTTGCAACCTCTGATAGGAGAAGGACGCGCTGTATAGAAGTTAGGGCCATTTGAAGTTTTATCAGTGGTTGATTTGGGACTCAAGGGTAGCATAGCTTTGAGCGATAGCTTAACCCTTATGTCAACGGCAGAACTTCTTTACGCACGTCAACATCAACTCAACCGGGTATGTACATACGTTTTGTATGGGGAATGTCATGCCGTTAGCATATAAATGCTAATATCTAACTCGTTTGCATATTTTTTTATTTTGTTAGAAAGAGACAAAAGGTTCAAAACCAGTTTTACCCTTGCAGGTAGTCATTGTACATACTTTTTTTATGGGAAATTGCATGCCGAGAAATGGCGGGAAATGGAGAGACAAAAGAAATTTGCAGAAATTTCATTCTTTGTAGTTTCGTCGGCAAATTTAGTTTACATTTGTGATTGGGAGTGAAAAGACGTTTTTGTTAATTTTGTAGAAATAAAAAAATAAAATAAAAGTGAAATGGCAGATGGTGAATGGCTTACTCCACGACAACTAAGTGCACTTTCGTACGAAGAACAGCAAGCATATATTCGTCAAACGCTTGAAGAGAGCCAGGAAGCAATAAGTGACCACGATTCAATAGTTGATGACGAGGCTTTCGATGAATGTGTAGGTGATATTGGTGTCGATGACTCATACTTTGAAGAGCCCACGTTACCAGAATATGACACAGAGGACGACAGTGATTCTGATGAAGAACTTGAAGATGCGCCAATTGAAACTGGGGAATATTTTACTGCCAGAGATGGTAATGTTTGGTCTTCGATACAACCACAACCTGTTAGATTCCGTACGCACAACATTCTAAGAAGTGCACAATCTGGACCAGTACGGGCAACGCAAGGTTTGACCATTGCAGAAACTTTCAAATTGATAATGTCAGGCGAAATATGCGACATAATTATTCGTGAATCAAATCGAAAGGCAAGGCAATTCTTTGATGATGGCAATACAAAACATCCAACAAGAGAACCCAGATCATGGATTCCCATAACAGAAAGTGAATTTGATGCATATTTGGGCGTACTTTTGCTAAGTGGTGTTACACATTCCGGTTACGCGCATACGAAAGATTTGTGGAAAACTAAATCACATCCATTATATCGTGCTGCAATGAGTATACGACGATTTTGGGCAATTAGCCGCTTTATTCGTTTTGATAATGGAAACACACGCCAGCAACGCAAACAAACTGACAAAGCAGCAGCAATATCGGATGTTTTTTTGATGCTAAACAGCTGTCTTCGTAGATATTACGTGGCAGGAGCCAACGTCACAGTAGATGAACAATTGTATGCTTATCGTGGTGGAACTGGTTTCACGCAATACATACTATCAAAACCTGCCAAATATGGGATAAAAGTGTGGTGGGTGTGCGACTCCATTTCGTCCTATCCATTGCAGGTACTATCAATATTGTTGAAAATATAAATACCTAAATTGAATTTAATTTTTCAATGCAGGGACAAATCTATACAGGAATGGCACCGTCTAGTGAACGTGAAAAAAACGTTGGTGAAAGAATAGTAAAAGATTTATGTGTCAACCTTTTTGGTGGAAGTGGCAGAAATATTGTATGTGACAACTTTTTCACTAGCTACAACTTGGCAAAATGTTTGATGATAGACAATAATTTATCTATATTGGGTACTTGCAACAAAAGGCGTACATTCGTGCCAGCAGCATTTGCCAACCCCAAAGGACGTGAGGCTGAATCATCAATGTTTGGGTTCTATAATCACGTTACGATGTGCTCGTACGTGCCCAAGAAATACAATGCGGTTGTCTACTTCTCATTATACAAGAGAAACGGCCGGTCCTAAGAAGAAGCCATTGCTTATATTGGACTACAACAAAACCAAAGGTGGAGTTGATAACATGGACATGTGCTTGTCAGAATATAGTACCAAGCGGCGCACAAATGGATGGCCTTTGGCTTTCTTTTATAATATTGTGGACGTTGCTGCGTTTGCTGCATACATAATATACGTTGACAACAACACTCACCTGAAATCATATACAAGCCGCCGTAGGATGTTTCTCCAAGAGCTAAGCGAGCAACTATGCAGGCCAGAAATAGAGAGAAGGGCGAATGACAGCAGAATATCCAGAGTTTTTTCAACGCGCAACGCCATCGAAGCCATGATGGGTAGGCCCATCCGAGCCGTGGATGCTGGAGCACATGAAGCGGAGGAGCGTGATAGTACGGGACGCCTAAAAGTAAAGGGGAATTGCTACATCTGCTCCAAACGACGCCCTACTCGTAAAGCATGCACATTATGCAAGAAACCAGTGTGCGCAGAGCATTCCAAAGACTTGCCGCAATGCGATAGATGTAATTGAATTTCAATAATTTAAAATTTTTTCGTCGTTTTTTTTAATATTTTTTTCATAAGTATTTTTTAGTTTATAATAATTTTTATGCCATAAGTATTTTTTTCACTCAAAAGAAACTATACTTTTCAAAAATATCATCATCTTTTCATGCGTTTTACTATACATAGCCCATATACCCAGGTATGTATGCTGTTGACGTAAGGGTGCAACCATGTAAATGGGCTTTATCTACTAAACGGATGACCCAATCCTAACCAAAGTTAAGACTATTGCGTAAAACAGTTTTCGCTAGGATATCACGAAATTTCAAGTCGATCCAAATATCCAGTGCAGAGCTACAGCGTTTTGAAAACGCTAAACATACCCAGGTATGTTGCCGTTGACATAAGGGTTAAATTGACAAAAGGCTCGAGCACTTTATTGTTACAACATGTCAAGGTTTCATGACGCTCCAGTAAAATGTTACAAGCATTTGTATGTTGCAACCTTTGATAGGTGTAGGACGTACCGCATAGAAGTTAGGGCCATTTGAAGTTTTATCAGTGTTTGATTTGGTTCTCCATGGCTGCATAGCTTTGAGCGATAGCTTAAATTGATAAGAGGCTGGAGTACTTTATTGTTACATAATTTCAAGGTTTTATGACGCTCCAGTAAAAAGTTACAAGCATTTGTATGTTGCAAACTTTGATAGGTATAGGACGTACCGTATAGAAGTTAGGGACATTTGAAGTTTTATCAGTGTTTGATTTGGGACTCAAGGGTAGCATAGCTTTGAGCGATAGCTTCAATTGACAAGAGGCTCGAGTACTTTATTGTTACAAAATTTCAAGGTTTTATGACGCTCCAGTAAAAGTTACAAGCATTTGTATGTTGCAATTATTGATAGGTGTAGGACGTACCGTATAGAAGTTAGGACCATTTGAAGTTTTATCAGTGTTTGATTTGGGACTCAAGGGTAGCATAGCTTTGAGCGGTAGCTTAAATTGACAAGAGGCTCGAGTACTTTATTGTTACAAAATTTCAAAGTTTTATGACGTTCCAGAAAAAAGTTACAAGCATTTGTATGTTGCAAACTTTGATAGGTGTAGGACGTACCGTATAGAAGTTAGGACCATTTGAAGTTTTATCAGTATTTGATTTGGGACTCAAGGGTAGCAAAGCTATGAGCGATAGCTTAAATTGAAAAGAGGCTGTAGTACTTTATTGTTACAAAATTTCAAGGTTTTATGACGCTCCAGTAAAAAGTTACAAGCATTTGTATGTTGCAACCTCTGATAGGAGAAGGACGCGCCGAATAGAAGTTAGGGCCATTTGAAGTTTTATCAGTTTTTGATTTGGGACTCAAGGGGAGCATAGCTTTGAGCGATAGCTTAAATTGACAAGAGGCTCGAGTACTTTATTGTTACAAAATATCAAGGTTTTATGACGCTCCCGTAAAAAGTTACAATCATTTGAATGTTACAAACTTTGATTGGTGTAGGACGTACCGTATAGCAGTTAGGACTATTTAAAGTTTTATCAGTGTTTGATTTGGGACTCAAGGGTAGCATAGCTTTGAGCGATAGCTTAAATTGACAAGAGGCTCGAGTACTTTATTGTTACAAAATTTCAAGGTTTTATGACGCTCCCGTAAAAAGTTACAAGCATTTGAATGTTACAAACTTTGATAGGTGTAGGACGTACCATATAGGGGTTGGGGCCATTTGAAGTTTTATCAGTATTTCATTTGGGACTCAAGGGTAGCAAAGCTATGAGCGATTGCTTAAATTGAAAAGAGGCTGTAGTACTTTATTGTTACAAAATTTCAAGGTTTTATGACGCTCCAGTAAAAAGTTACAAGCATTTGTATGTTGCAACCTCTGATAGGAGAAGGACGCGCCGTATAGAAGTTAGGGCCATTTGAAGTTTTATCAGTGGTTGATTTGGGACTCAAGGGTAGCATAGCTTTGAGCGATAGCTTAAATTGACAAAAGACTCGAGCACTTTATTGTTACAATATGTCAAGGTTTTATGACGCTCCTGTAAAAAGTTACAAGCATTTGTATCTTGCAAACCTTGATAGGTGTAGGACGTACCGTATAGAAGTTAGGGACATTTGAAGTTTTATCAGTGTTTCATTTGGGACTCAAGGGTAGCATAGCTTTGAGCGATAGCTTCAATTGACAAGAGGCTCGAGTACTTTATTGTTACAAAATTTCAAGGTTTTATGACGCTCCAGTAAAAGTTACAAGCATTTGTATGTTGCAATTTTTGATAGGTGTAGGACGTACCGTATAGAAGTTAGGGCCATTTGAAGTTTTATCAGTGTTTCATTTGGGACTCAAGGGTAGCAGAGCTTTGAGCGATAGCTTAAATTGACAAGAGGCTCGAGTACTTTATTGTTACAAAATTTCAAGGTTTTATGACGCTCCCGTAAAAAGTGACAAGCATTTGTATGTTGCAAACCTTGATAGGTGTAGGACGTACCGTATAGAAGTTAGGGACATTTGAAGTTTTATCAGTGTTTCATTTGGGACTCAAGGGTAGCATAGCTTTGAGCGATAGCTTCAATTGACAAGAGGCTCGAGTACTTTATTGTTACAAAATTTCAAGGTTTTATGACGCTCCAGTAAAAGTTACAAGCATTTGTATGTTGCAATTTTTGATAGGTGTAGGACGTACCGTATAGAAGTTAGGGCCATTTGAAGTTTTATCAGTGTTTCATTTGGGACTCAAGGGTAGCATAGCTTTGAGCGATAGCTTCAATTGACAAGAGGCTCGAGTACTTTATTGTTACAAAATTTCAAAGTTTTATGACGCCCCAGTAAGAGTTACAGGCATTTGTATGTTGCAAACTTTGATAGGTGTAGGACGTACCGTGTAGAAGTTAGGGCCATTTAAAGTTTTATCAGTGTTTGATTTGGGACTCAAGGGTAGCATAGCTTTGAGCGATAGCTTCAATTGACAAGAGGCTCGAGTACTTTATTGTTACAAAATTTCAAAGTTTTATGACGCTCCAGTAAGAGTTACAGGCATTTGTATGTTGCAAACTTTGATAGGTGTACGACGTACCGTGTAGAAGTTAGGGCCATTTAAAGTTTTATCAGTGTTTGATTTGGGACTCAAGGGTAGCATAGCTTTGAGCGATAGCTTAAATTGACAAGAGGCTCGAGTACTTTATTGTTACAAAATTTCAAGGTTTTATGACACTCCAGTAAAAAGTTACAAGCATTTCTATGTTACAAACTTTGATAGTAAAAAGTTACAAGCATTTGTATGTGGCAAACTTTGATAGGTGTAGGACGTACCGTATAGAAGTTCGGGCCATTTGAAGTCTTATCAGTGTTTGATTTGGGACTCAAGGGTAGCATAGCCTTGAGCGATAGCTTAAATTGACAAGAGGCTCGAGTACTTTATTGTTACAAACTTTCAAGGTTTTATGACGCTCCAGTAAAAAGTTACAAGCATTTGTATGTTGCAAACTTTGATAGGTGTAGGACGTACGGTATAGAAGTTAGGACCATTTGAAGTTTTATCAGTGTTTGATTTGAGACTCAAGGGTAGCATAGCTTTGAGCGATAGCTTAAATTGGCAAGAGGCTCGAGTACTTTATTGCTACAAAATTTCCAGGTTTTATGACGCTCCAGTAGAAGGTTACAAGCATTTGTATGTTGCAAACTTTGATAGATGTAGGACGTACCGTGTAGAAGTTAGGGCCTTTTGAAGTTTTATCAGTATTTGATTTGGGACTCAAGGGTAGCAAAGCTATGAGCGATAGCTCAAATTGAAAAGAGGCTATAGCACTTTATTGTTACAAAATTTCAAGGTTTTATGACGCTCCAGTGAAAAGTTAGAAGCATTTGTATGTTGCAAACTTTGATAGGTGTAGGACGTACCGTATAGAAGTTAGGGCCATTTGAAGTTTTATCAGTGTTTGACTTGGGACTCAAGAGTAGCATAGCTTTGAGCGATAGCTTAAATTGACACGAGGCTCAAGTACTTTATTGTTACAAAATTTCAAGGTTTTATGACGCTCCAGTAAAAAGTTACAAGCATTTGTATGTTGCAAACTTTGATAGGTGTAGGTCGTACCGTATAGAAGTTAGGGCCATTTGAAGTTTTGTCAGTGTTTGATTTGGGACTCAAGGGTAGCATAGCTTTGAGCGATAGCTTAAATTGGCAAGAGGCTCGAGTACTTTATTGTTACAAAATTTCAAGGTTTTATGACGCTCCAGTAAAAAGTTACAAGCATTTGTATGTTGCAAACTTTGATAGGTGTAGGACGTACCGTATAGAAGTTAGGGCCATTTGAAGATTTATCAGTGTTTGATTTGGGACTCAAGGGTAGCATAGCTTTGAGCGATAGCTTAAATTGACAAGAGGCTCGAGTACTTTATTGTTACAAAATTTCAAGGTTTTATGACGCTCCCGTAAAAAGTTACAAGCATTTGAATGTTACAAACTTTGATAGGTGTAGGACGTACCATATAGGGGTTGGGGCCATTTGAAGTTTTATCAGTTTTTCATTTGGGACTCAAGGGTAGCAAAGCTATGAGCGATAGCTTAAATTGAAAAGAGGCTGTAGTACTTTATTGTTACAAAATTTCAAGGTTTTATGACGCTCCAGTAAAAAGTTACAAGCATTTGTATGTTGCAACCTCTGATAGGAGAAGGACGCGCCGTATAGAAGTTAGGGCCATTTGAAGTTTTATCAGTGGTTGATTTGGGACTCAAGGGTAGCATAGCTTTGAGCGATAGCTTAAATTGACAAAAGACTCGAGCACTTTATTGTTACAATATGTCAAGGTTTTATGACGCTCCTGTAAAAAGTTACAAGCATTTGTATCTTGCAAACCTTGATAGGTGTAGGACGTACCGTATAGAAGTTAGGGACATTTGAAGTTTTATCAGTGTTTCATTTGGGACTCAAGGGTAGCATAGCTTTGAGCGATAGCTTCAATTGACAAGAGGCTCGAGTACTTTATTGTTACAAAATTTCAAGGTTTTATGACGCTCCAGTAAAAGTTACAAGCATTTGTATGTTGCAATTTTTGATAGGTGTAGGACGTACCGTATAGAAGTTAGGGCCATTTGAAGTTTTATCAGTGTTTGATTTGGGACTCAAGGGTAGCAGAGCTTTGAGCGATAGCTTAAATTGACAAGAGGCTCGAGTACTTTATTGTTACAAAATTTCAAGGTTTTATGACGCTCCCGTAAAAAGTGACAAGCATTTGTATGTTGCAAACTTTGATAGGTGTACGACGTACCGTGTAGAAGTTAGGGCCATTTAAAGTTTTATCAGTGTTTGATTTGGGACTCAAGGGTAGCATAGCTTTGAGCGATAGCTTAAATTGACAAGAGGCTCGAGTACTTTATTGTTACAAAATTTCAAGGTTTTATGACACTCCAGTAAAAAGTTACAAGCATTTCTATGTTACAAACTTTGATAGTAAAAACTTACAAGCATTTGTATGTGGCAAACTTTGATAGGTGTAGGACGTACCGTATAGAAGTTAGGGCCATTTGAAGTCTTATCAGTGTTTGATTTGGGACTCAAGGGTAGCATAGCCTTGAGCGATAGCTTAAATTGACAAGAGGCTCGAGTACTTTATTGTTACAAACTTTCAAGGTTTTATGACGCTCCAGTAAAAAGTTACAAGCATTTGTATGTTGCAAACTTTGATAGGTGTAGGACGTACGGTATAGAAGTTAGGACCATTTGAAGTTTTATCAGTGTTTGTTTTGAGACTCAAGGGTAGCATAGCTTTGAGCGATAGCTTAAATTGGCAAGAGGCTCGAGTACTTTATTGCTACAAAATTTCCAGGTTTTATGACGCTCCAGTAGAAGGTTACAAGCATTTGTATGTTGCAAACTTTGATAGATGTAGGACGTACCGTGTAGAAGTTAGGGCCTTTTGAAGTTTTATCAGTATTTGATTTGGGACTCAAGGGTAGCAAAGCTATGAGCGATAGCTCAAACTGAAAAGAGGCTATAGCACTTTATTGTTACAAAATTTCAAGGTTTTATGACGCTCCAGTGAAAAGTTAGAAGCATTTGTATGTTGCAAACTTTGATAGGTGTAGGACGTACCGTATAGAAGTTAGGGCCATTTGAAGTTTTATCAGTGTTTGACTTGGGACTCAAGAGTAGCATAGCTTTGAGCGATAGCTTAAATTGACACGAGGGTCAAGTACTTTATTGTTACAAAATTTCAAGGTTTTATGACGCTCCAGTAAAAAGTTACAAGCATTTGTATGTTGCAAACTTTGATAGGTGTAGGTCGTACCGTATAGAAGTTAGGGCCATTTGAAGTTTTGTCAGTGTTTGATTTGGGACTCAAGGGTAGCATAGCTTTGAGCGATAGCTTAAATTGGCAAGAGGCTCGAGTACTTTATTGTTACAAAATTTCAAGGTTTTATGACGCTCCAGTAAAAAGTTACAAGCATTTGTATGTTGCAAACTTTGATAGGTGTAGGACGTACCGTATAGAAGTTAGGGCCATTTGAAGTTTTATCAGTGTTTGATTTGGGACTCAAGGGTAGCATAGCTTTGAGCGATAGCTCAAATTGACAAGAGGGTCGAGTACTTTATTGTTACAAAATTTCAAGGTTTTATGACGCTCCAGTAAAAGGTTACAAGCATTTGTATGTTGCAAACTTTGATAGGTGTAGGACGAACCGTATAGAAGTTAGGGCCATTGGAAGTTTTATCAGTGTTTGATTTGGGACTCAAGGGTAGCATAGCTTTGAGCGATAGCTTAAATTGACAAGAGGCTCGAGTACTTTATTGTTACAAAATTTCAATGTTTTATGACGCTCCCGTAAAAAGTGACAAGCATTTGTATGTTGCAATTTTTGATAGGTGTAGGACGTACCGTATAGAAGTTAGGGCCATTTGAAGTTTTATCAGTGTTTGATTTGGGACTCAAGGGTAGCGTAGCTTTGAGCGATAGCTTCAATTGACAAGAGGCTCGAGTACTTTATTGTTACAAAATTTCAAAGTTTTATGACGCTCCAGTAAGAGTTACAAGCATTTGTATGTTGCAAACTTTGATAGGTGTAGGACGTACCGTGTAGAAGTTAGGGCCATTTAAATTTTTATCAGTATTTGATTTGGGACTCAAGGGTAGCATAGCTTTGAGCGATAGCTTAAATTGACAAGAGGCTCGAATACTTTATTGTTACAAAATTTCAAGGTTTTATGATACTCCAGTAAAAAGTTACAAGCATTTCTATGTTGCAAACTTTGATAGTAAAAAGTTACAAGCATTTGTATGTGGCAAACTTTGATAGGTGTAGGACGTACCATATAGAAGTTAGGGCCATTTGAAGTCTTATCAGTGTTTGATTTGTGACTCAAGGGTAGCATAGCTTTGAGCGATAGCTTAAATTGACAAGAGGCTCGAGTACTTTGCTCTTACAAAATTTCAAGTTTTTATGACGCGCCAGTAAAAAGTTACAAGCATTTGTATGTTGCAAACTTTGATAGGTGTAGGACGTACGGTATAAAAGTTAGGACCATTTGAAGTTTTATCAGTGTTTGATTTGAGACTCAAGGGTAGCATAGCTTTGAGCGATAGCTTAAATTGAGAAGAGGCTCGAGTACTTTATTGCTACAAAATTTCCAGGTTTTATGACGCTCCAGTAAGAGGTTATAAGCATTTGTATGTTTCAAACTTTGATAGGTGTAGGACGTACCGTGTAGAAGTTAGGGCCATTTGAAGTTTTATCAGTATTTGATTTGGGACTAAAGGGTAGCAAAGCTATGAGCGATAGCTTAAATTGAAAAGAGGCTATAGTACTTTATTGTTACAAAATTTCAAGGTTTTATGACGCTCCAGTGAAAAGTTACAAGCATTTGTATGTTGCAAACTTTGATAGGTGTAGGACGTACCGTATAGAAGTTTGGGCCATTTGAAGTTTTATCAGTGTTTGACTTGGGACTCAAGTGTAGCATAGCTTTGAGCGATAGCTTAAATTAACACGAGGCTCAAGTACATTATTGTTACAAAATTTCAAGGTTTTATGACGCTCCAGTAAAAAGTTACAATCATTTGTATGTTGCCAACTTTGATAGGTGTAGGTCGTACCGTATAGAAGTTAGGGCCATTTGAAGTTTTATCAGTGTTTGATTTGGGACTCAAGGGTAGCATAGCTTTGAGCGATAGCTTAAATTGACAAGAGGCTCGAGTACTTTGCTCTTACAAAATTTCAAGTTTTTATGACGCGCCAGTAAAAAGTTACAAGCAATTGTATGTTGCAAACTTTGCTAGTTGTAGGACGTACCGTATAGAAGTCAGGGCCATTTGAAGTTTTATCAGTGTTTGATTTGAGACTCAATGGTAGCATAGCTTTGAGCGATAGCTTAAATTGACAAGAGGCTCGAGTACTTTATTGTTACAAAATTTCAAAGTTTTATGACGCTCCAGTAAAAAGTTACAAGCATTTGTATGTTGCAACCTTTGATAGGAGAAGGACGCGCCGTATAGAAGTTAGGGCCATTTAAAGTTTTATCAGTGGTTGATTTGGGACTCAAGGGTAGCATAGCTTTGAGCGATAGCTTTAATTGACAAAAGGCTCGAGCACTTTATTGTTACAATATGTCAAGGGTTTATGACGCTAAAGTAAAAAGTTACAAGCATTTGTATGCTGCAACTTTTGATAGGTGTAGGACGTACCGTATAGAAGTTAGAACCATTTGAAGTTTTATCAGTGTTTGATTTGGGACTCAAGAACTGCATAGCTTTGAGCGATAGCTCAAATTGACAAAACTCTCGAGCACTTTATTGTTACAATATGTCAACGTTTTATGACGCTCCAGTAAAAAATTACAAGCATTTGTATGTTGCAAACTTTGATGGGTGTACGAAGTACCGTATTGAAGTTAGGGCCATTTGAAATTTTATCAGTGTTTGATATGGGACTCAAGGGTAGCATAGCTTTGAGCGATAGCTTAAATTGACAAGAGGCTCGAGTACTTTATTGTTACAAAATTTCAAGGTCTTATGACGCTCCAATAAAAAGTTACAAGCATTTGTATGTTGCAAATTTTGATAGGTATAGTATGCATCGTATAGAAGTGCGGGCCATTTGAAGTTTTATCAGTGTTTGATTTGGGATTCAAGGGTAGCATAGCTTTGAGCGATAGCTTAAATTGACAAGAGGCTCGAGTACTTTATTGCTACAAAATTTCAAGGTTTTATGACGCTCCCGTAAAAAGTTACAAGCATTTCTACGTTGCAAACTTTGATAGGTGTAGGACGTACCGTATAGAAGTTAGGGCCATTGGAAGGTTTATCAGTGTTTGATTTGGGACTCAAGGGTAGCATAGCTTTGAGCGATAGCTTAAATTGACAAGAGGCTCGAGTACTTTATTGTTACAAAATTTCAATGTTTTATGACGCTCCCGTAAAAAGTGACAAGCATTTGTATGTTGCAATTTTTGATAGGTGTAGGACGTACCGTATAGAAGTTAGGGCCATTTGAAGTTTTATCAGTGTTTGATTTGGGACTCAAGGGTAGCGTAGCTTTGAGCGATAGCTTCAATTGACAAGAGGCTCGAGTACTTTATTGTTACAAAATTTCAAGGTTTTATGACGCTCCAGTAAAAAGTTACAAGCATTTGTATGTTGCAACCTTTGATAGGAGAAGGACGCGCCGTATAGAAGTTAGGGCCATTTAAAGTTTTATCAGTGGTTGATTTGGGACTCAAGGGTAGCATAGCTTTGAGCGATAGCTTAAATTGACAAAAGGCTCGAGCACTTTATTGTTACAATATGTCAAGGGTTTATGACGCTAAAGTAAAAAGTTACAAGCATTTGTATGCTGCAACTTTTGATAGGTGTAGGACGTACCGTGTAGAAGTTAGGGCCATTTAAATTTTTATCAGTATTTGATTTGGGACTCAAGGGTAGCATAGCTTTGAGCGATAGCTTAAATTGACATGAGGCTCGAGTACTTTATTGTTACAAAATTTCAAGGTTTTATGACACTCCAGTAAAAAGTTACAAGCATTTCTATGTTGCAAACTTTGATAGTAAAAAGTTACAAGCATTTGTATGTGGCAAACTTTGATAGGTGTAGGACGTACCATATAGAAGTTAGGGCCATTTGAAGTCTTATCAGTGTTTGATTTGTGACTCAAGGGTAGCATAGCTTTGAGCGATAGCTTAAATTGACAAGAGGCTCGAGTACTTTGCTCTTACAAAATTTCAAGTTTTTATGACGCGCCAGTAAAAAGTTACAAGCATTTGTATGTTGCAAACTTTGATAGGTGTAGGACGTACGGTATAAAAGTTAGGACCATTTGAAGTTTTATCAGTGTTTGATTTGAGACTCAAGGGTAGCATAGCTTTGAGCGATAGCTTAAATTGAGAAGAGGCTCGAGTACTTTATTGCTACAAAATTTCCAGGTTTTATGACGCTCCAGTAAAAGGTTATAAGCATTTGTATGTTTCAAACTTTGATAGGTGTAGGACGTACCGTATAGGGGTTAGGGCCACTTGAAGTTTTATCAGTGTTTGATTTGGGACTCAAGGGTAGCATAGCTTTGAGCGATAGCTTAAATTGACAAGAGGCTCGAGTACTTTATTGTTACAAAATTTCAAGGTTTTATGACGTTCCAGTAAAAAGTTACAAGCATTTCTATGTTGCAAACTTTGATAGTAAAAAGTTAAAAGCATTTGTATGTGGCAAACTTTGATAGGTGTAGGACGTACCGTATAGAAGTTAGGGCCATTTGAAGTCTTATCAGTGTTTGATTTGGGACTCAAGGGTAGCATAGGCTTGAGCGATAGCTTAAATTGACAAGAGGCTCGAGTACTTTATTGTTACAAACTTTCAAGGTTTTATGACGCTCCAGTAAAAAGTTACAAGCATTTGTATGTTGCAAACTTTGATAGGTGTAGGACGTACGGTATAGAAGTTAGGACCATTTGAAGTTTTATCAGTGTTTGATTTGAGACTCAAGGGTAGCATAGCTTTGAGGGATAGCTTAAATTGGCAAGAGGCTCGAGTACTTTATTGCTACAAAATTTCCAGGTTTTATGACGCTCCAGTAAAAGGTTACAAGCATTTGTATGTTGCAAACTTTGATAGGTGTAGGACGTACCGTGTAGAAGTTAGGGCCTTTTGAAGTTTTATCAGTATTTGATTTGGGACTCAAGGGTAGCAAAGCTATGAGCGATAGCTCAAATTGAAAAGAGGCTATAGTACTTTATTGTTACAAAATTTCAAGGTTTTATGACGCTCCAGTGAAAAGTTAGAAGCATTTGTATGTTGCAAACTTTGATAGGTGTAGGACGTACCGTATAGAAGTTAGGGCCATTTGAAGTTTTATCAGTGTTTGAATTGGGACTCAAGAGTAGCATAGCTTTGAGCGATAGCTTAAATTGACGCGAGGCTCAAGTACTTTATTGTTACAAAATTTCAAGGTTTTATGACGCTCCAGTAAAAAGTTACAAGCATTTGAATGTTGCAAACTTTGATAGGTGTAGGTCGTACCGTATAGAAGTTAGGGCCATTTGAAGTTTTATCAGTGTTTGATTTGGGACTCAAGGGTAGCATAGCTTTGAGCGATAGCGTAAATTGACAAGAGGCTCGAGTACTTTGCTCTTACAAAATTTCAAGTTTTTATGACGCTCCAGTAAAAAGTTACAAGCATTTGTATGTTGCAAACTTTGCTAGTTGTAGAACGTACCGTATAGAAGTTAGGGCCATTTGAAGTTTTATCAGTGTTTGATTTGGGACTCAAGGGTAGCATAGCTTTGAGCGATAGCTTAAATTGGCAAGAGGCTCGAGTACTTTATTGTTACAAAATTTCAAGGTTTTATGACGCTCCAGTAAAAAGTTACAAGCATTTGTATGTTGCAAACTTTGATAGGTGTAGGACGTACCGTATAGAAGTTAGGGCCATTTGAAGTTTTATCAGTGTTTGATTTGGGACTCAAGGGTAGCATAGCTTTGAGCGATAGCTCAAATTGACAAGAGGGTCGAGTACTTTATTGTTACAAAATTTCAAGGTTTTATGACGCTCCAGTAAAAGGTTACAAGCATTTGTATGTTGCAAACTTTGATAGGTGTAGGACGAACCATATAGAAGTTAGGGCCATTGGAAGTTTTATCAGTGTTTGATTTGGGACTCAAGGGTAGCATAGCTTTGAGCGATAGCTTAAATTGACAAGAGGCTCGAGTACTTTATTGTTACAAAATTTCAAGGTTTTATGACGCTCCCGTAAAAAGTGACAAGCATTTGTATGTTGCAATTTTTGATAGGTGTAGGACGTACCGTATAGAAGTTAGGGCCATTTGAAGTTTTATCAGTGTTTGATTTGGGACTCAAGGGTAGCATAGCTTTGAGCGATAGCTTAAATTGACAAGAGGCTCGAGTACTTTATTGTTACAAAATTTCAAGGTTTTATGACGCTCCAGTAAAAGGTTACAAGCATTTGTATGTTGCAAACTTTGATAGGTGTAGGACGAACCGTATAGAAGTTAGGTCCATTGGAAGTTTTATCAATGTTTGATTTGGGACTCAAGGGTAGCATAGCTTTGAGCGATAGCTTAAATTGACAAAACTCTCGAGCACTTTATTGTTACAATATTTCAACGTTTTATGACGCTCCAGTAAAAAATTACAAGCATTTGTATGTTGCAAACTTTGATAGGTGTAGGAAGTACCGTATTGAAGTTAGGGCCATTTGAAATTTTATCAGTGTTTGATATGGGACTCAAGGGTAGCAAAGCTATGAGCGATAGCTCAAATTGAAAAGAGGCTATAGTACTTTATTGTTACAAAATTTCAAGGTTTTATGACGCTCCAGTGAAAAGTTAGAAGCATTTGTATGTTGCAAACTTTGATAGGTGTAGGACGTACCGTATAGAAGTTAGGGCCATTTGAAGTTTTATTAGTGTTTGACTTGGGACTCAAGAGTAGCATAGCTTTGAGCGATAGCTTAAATTGACAAGAGGCTCGAGTACTTTATTGTTACAAACTTTCAAGGTTTTATGACGCTCCAGTAAAAAGTTACAAGCATTTGTATGTTGCAAACTTTGATAGGTGTAGGACGTACGGTATAGAAGTTAGGACCATTTTGAAGTTTTATCAGTGTTTGATTTGAGACTCAAGGGTAGCATAGCTTTGAGCGATAGCTTAAATTGGCAAGAGGCTCGAGTACTTTATTGCTACAAAATTTCAAGGTTTTATGACGCTCCCGTAAAAAGTTACAAGCATTTCTATGTTGCAAACTTTGATAGGTGTAGGACGTACCATATAGAAGTTAGGGCCATTTGAAGTTTTATCAGTGTTTGACTTGGGACTCAAGAGTAGCATAGCTTTGAGCGATAGCTTAAATTGACACGAGGCTCAAGTACTTTATTGTTACAAAATTTCAAGGTTTTATGACGCTCCCGTAAAAAGTTACAAGCATTTGAATGTTACAAACTTTGATAGGTGTAGGACGTACCGTATAGGGGTTAGGGCCACTTGAAGTTTTATCAGTGTTTGATTTGGGACTCAAGGGTAGCATAGCTTTGAGCGATAGCTTAAATTGACAAGAGGCTCGAGTACTTTATTGTTACAAAATTTCAAGGTTTTATTGCGTTCCAGTAAAAAGTTACAAGCATTTCTATGTTGCAAACTTTGATAGTAAAAAGTTACAAGCATTTGTATGTGGCAAACTTTGATAGGTGTAGGACGTACCGTATAGAAGTTAGGGCCATTTGAAGTCTTATCAGTGTTTGATTTGGGACTCAAGGGTAGCATAGCCTTGAGCGATAGCTTAAATTGACAAGAGGCTCGAGTACTTTATTGTTACAAACTTTCAAGGTTTTATGACGCTCCAGTAAAAAGTTACAAGCATTTGTATGTTGCAAACTTTGATAGGTGTAGGACGTACGGTATAGCAGTTAGGACCATTTTGAAGTTTTATCAGTGTTTGATTTGAGACTCAAGGGTAGCATAGCTTTGAGCGATAGCTTAAATTGGCAAGAGGCTCGAGTACTTTATTGCTACAAAATTTCCAGGTTTTATGACGCTCCACTAAAAGGTTACAAGCATTTGTATGTTGCAAACTTTGATAGGTGTAGGACGTACCGTGTAGAAGTTAGGGCCTTTTGAAGTTTTATCAGTATTTGATTTGGGACTCAAGGGTAGCAAAGCTATGAGCGATAGCTCAAATTGAAAAGAGGCTATAGTACTTTATTGTTAAAAAATTTCAAGGTTTTATGACGCTCCAGTGAAAAGTTAGAAGCATTTGTATGTTGCAAACTTTGATAGGTGTAGGACGTACCGTATAGAAGTTAGGGCCATTTGAAGTTTTATTAGTGTTTGACTTGGGACTCAAGAGTAGCATAGCTTTGAGCGATAGCTTAAATTGACACGAGGCTCAAGTACTTTATTGTTACAAAATTTCAAGGTTTTATGACGCTCCAGTAAAAAGTTACAAGCATTTGTATGTTGCAAACTTTGATAGGTGTAGGACGTACCGTGTAGAAGTTAGGGCCATTTAAATTTTTATCAGTGTTTGATTTGGGACTCAAGGGTAGCATAGCTTTGAGCGATAGCTTAAATTGACAAGAGGCTCGAGTACTTTATTGTTACAAAATTTCAAGGTTTTATGACACTCCAGTAAAAAGTTACAAGCATTTCTATGTTGCAAACTTTGATAGTAAAAAGTTACAAGCATTTGTATGTGGCAAACTTTGATAGGTGTAGGACGTACCGTATAGAAGTTAGGGCCATTTGAAGTCTTATCAGTGTTTGATTTGGGACTCAAGGGTAGCATAGCCTTGAGCGATAGCTTAAATTGACAAGAGGCTCGAGTACTTTATTGTTACAAAATTTCAAGGTTTTATGACACTCCAGTAAAAAGTTACAAGCATTTCTATGTTGCAAACTTTGATAGTAAAAAGTTACAAGCATTTGTATGTGGCAAACTTTGATAGGTGTAGGACGTACCGTATAGAAGTTAGGGCCATTTGAAGTCTTATCAGTGTTTGATTTGGGACTCAAGGGTAGCATAGCTTTGAGCGATAGCTTAAATTGACAAGAGGTTCGAGTACTTTGCTCTTACAAAATTTCAAGTTTTTATGACGCGCCAGTAAAAAGTTACAAGCATTTGTATGTTGCAAACTTTGATAGGTGTAGGACATACGGTATAGAAGTTAGGACCATCTGAAGTTTTATCAGTGTTTGATTTGAGACTCAAGGGTAGCATAGCTTTGAGCGATAGCTTAAATTGAGAAGAGGCTCGAGTACTTTATTGCTACAAAATTTCCAGGTTTTATGACGCTGCAGTAAAAGGTTACAAGCATTTGTATGTTTGAAACTTTGATAGGTGTAGGACGTACCGTGTTGAAGTTAGGGCCATTTGAAGTTTTATCAGTATTTGATTTGGGACTGAAGGGTAGCAAAGCTAAGAGCGATAGCTTAAATTGAAAAGAGGCTATATTACTTTATTGTTACAAAATTTCAAGGTTTTATGACGCTCCAGTGAAAAGTTACAAGCATTTGTATGTTGCAAACTTTGATAGGTGTAGGACGTACCGTATAGAAGTTTGGGCCATTTGAAGTTTTATCAGTGTTTGACTTGGGACTCAAGAGTAGCATAGCTTTGAGCGATAGCTTAAATTGACACGAGGCTCAAGTACTTTATTGTTACAAAATTTCAAGGTTTTATGACGCTCCAGTAAAAAGTTACAAGCATTTGTATGTTGCAAACTTTGATAGGTGTAGGTCGTACCGTATAGAAGTTAGGGCCATTTGAAGTTTTATCAGTGTTTGATTTGGGACTCAAGGGTAGCATAGCTATGAGCGATAGCTCAAATTGACAAGAGGGTCGAGAACTTTATTGTTACAAAATTTCAAGGTTTTATGACGCTCCAGTAAAATGTTACAAGCATTTGTATGTTTCAAACTTTGATAGGTGTAGGACGTACCGTATAGAAGTTTGGGCCATTTGAAGTTTTATCAGTGTTTGACTTGGGACTCAAGAGTAGCATAGCTTTGAGCGATAGCTTAAATTGACACGAGGCTCAAGTACTTTATTGTTACAAAATTTCAAGGTTTTATGACGCTCCAGTAAAAAGTTACAAGCATTTGTATGTTGCAAACTTTGATAGGTGTAGGTCGTACCGTATAGAAGTTAGGGCCATTTGAAGTTTTATCAGTGTTTGATTTGGGACTCAAGGGTAGCATAGCTATGAGCGATAGCTCAAATTGACAAGAGGGTCGAGAACTTTATTGTTACAAAATTTCAAGGTTTTATGACGCTCCAGTAAAATGTTACAAGCATTTGTATGTTGCAAAGTTTGATAGGTGTAGGACGTACCGTATAGAAGTTAGGGCCATTTGAAGTTTTATCAGTATTTGATTTGGGACTCAAGGGTAGCATAGCTTTGAGCGATAGCTTAAATTGACAAGAGGTTCGAGTACTTTGCGCTTACAAAATTTCAAGGTTTTATGACGCTCCAGTAAAAAGTTACAAGCATTTGCATGTTGCAAACTTTGATAGGTGTAGGACGTACGGTATAGAAGTTAGGACCATTTGAAGTTTTATCAGTGTTTGATTTGAGACTCAAGGGTAGCATAGCTTTGAGCGATAGCTTAAATTGAGAAGAGGCTCGAGTACTTTATTGCTACAAAATTTCCAGGTTTTATGACGCTGCAGTAAAAGGTTACAAGCATTTGTATGTTTGAAACTTTGATAGGTGTAGGACGTACCGTGTTGAAGTTAGGGCCATTTGAAGTTTTATCAGTATTTGATTTGGGACTTAAGGGTAGCAAAGCTAAGAGCGATAGCTTAAATTGAAAAGAGGCTATATTACTTTATTGTTACAAAATTTCAAGGTTTTATGACGCTCCAGTGAAAAGTTACAAGCATTTGTATGTTGCAAACTTTGATAGGTGTAGGACGTACCGTATAGAAGTTTGGGCCATTTGAAGTTTTATCAGTGTTTGACTTGGGACTCAAGAGTAGCATAGCTTTGAGCGATAGCTTAGATTGACACGAGGCTCAAGTACTTTATTGTTACAAAATTTCAAGGTTTTATGACGCTCCAGTAAAAAGTTACAAGCATTTGTATGTTGCAAACTTTGATAGGTGTAGGTCGTACCGTATAGAAGTTAGGGCCATTTGAAGTTTTATCAGTGTTTGATTTGGGACTCAAGGGTAGCATAGCTATGAGCGATAGCTCAAATTGACAAGAGGGTCGAGAACTTTATTGTTACAAAATTTCAAGGTTTTATGACGCTCCAGTAAAATGTTACAAGCATTTGTATGTTTCAAACTTTGATAGGTGTAGGACGTACCGTATAGAAGTTTGGGCCATTTGAAGTTTTATCAGTGTTTGACTTGGGACTCAAGAGTAGCATAGCTTTGAGCGATAGCTTAAATTGACACGAGGCTCAAGTACTTTATTGTTACAAAATTTCAAGGTTTTATGACGCTCCAGTAAAAAGTTACAAGCATTTGTATGTTGCAAACTTTGATAGGTGTAGGTCGTACCGTATAGAAGTTAGGGCCATTTGAAGTTTTATCAGTGTTTGATTTGGGACTCAAGGGTAGCATAGCTATGAGCGATAGCTCAAATTGACAAGAGGGTCGAGAACTTTATTGTTACAAAATTTCAAGGTTTTATGACGCTCCAGTAAAATGTTACAAGCATTTGTATGTTGCAAAGTTTGATAGGTGTAGGACGTACCGTATAGAAGTTAGGGCCATTTGAAGTTTTATCAGTATTTGATTTGGGACTCAAGGGTAGCATAGCTTTGAGCGATAGCTTAAATTGACAAGAGGCTCGAGTACTTTATTTTTACAAAATTTCAAGGTTTTATGACGCTCCAGTAAAAAGTTACAAGCATTTGCATGTTGCAAACTTTGATAGGTGTAGGACGTACGGTATAGAAGTTAGGACCATTTGAAGTTTTATCAGTGTTTGATTTGAGACTCAAGGGACGCATAGCTTTGAGCGATAACTTAAATTGACAAGAGGCTCGAGTACTTTATTGCTACAAAATTTCCAGGTTTTATGACGCTCCAGTAAAAGGTTACAAGCATTTGTATGTTGCAAACTTTGATAGGTGTAGGACGTACCGTGTAGAAGTTAGGGCCATTTGAAGTTTTATCAGTATTTGATTTGGGACTCAAGGGTAGCAAAGCTATGAGCGATAGCTTAAATTGAAAAGAGGCTATAGTACTTTATTGTTACAAAATTTCAAGGTTTTATGACGCTCCAGTGAAAAGTTACAAGCATTTGTATGTTGCAAACTTTGATAGGTGTAGGACGTACCGTATAGAAGTTAGGGCCATTTGAAGTCTTATCAGTGTTTGATTTGGGACTCAAGGGTAGCATAGCTTTGAGCGATAGCTTAAATTGACACGAGGCTCAAGTACTTTATTGTTACAAAATTTCAAGGTTTTATGACGCTCCAGTAAAAAGTTACAAGCATTTGTATGTTGCAAACTTTGATAGGTGTAGGTCGTACCGTATAGAAGTTAGGGCCATTTGAAGCTTTATCAGTGTTTGATTTGGGACTCAAGGGTAGCATAGCTATGAGCGATAGCTCAAATTGACAAGAGGGTCGAGAACTTTATTGTTACAAAATTTCAAGGTTTTATGACGCTCCAGTAAAATGTTACAAGCATTTGTATGTTGCAAACTTTGATAGGTGTAGGACGTACCGTATAGAAGTTAGCGCCATTTGAAGTTTTATCAGTATTTGATTTGGGACTCAAGGGTAGCATAGCTTTGAGCGATAGCTTAAATTGACAAGAGGCTCGAGTACTTTATTTTTACAAAATTTCAAGGTTTTATGACGCTCCAGTAAAAAGTTACAAGCATTTGTATATTGCAAACTTTGATAGGTGTAGGACGTACCGTATAGAAGTTAAGGCCATTTGAAGTTTTATCAGTGTTTGACTTGGGACTCAAGAGTAGCATAGCTTTGAGCGATAGCTTAAACTGACACGAGGCTCAAGTACTTTATTGTTACAAAATTTCAAGGTTTTATGACGCTCCAGTAAAAAGTTACAAGCATTTGTATGTTTTAAACTTTGATAGGTGTAGGTCGTACCGTATAGAAGTTAGATCCATTAGAAGTTTTATCAGTGTTTGATTTGGGACTCAAGGGCTGCATAGCTTTGAGCGATAGCTTAAATTGACAAAACTCTCGAGCACTTTATTGTTACAATATGTCAACGTTTTATGACGCTCCAGTAAAAAATTACAAGCATTTGTATGTTGCAAACTTTGATAGGTGTAGAAAGTACCGTATAGAAGTTATGGCCATTTGAAATTTTATCAGTGTTTGATATGGGACTCAAGGGTAGCATAGCTTTGAGCGATAGCTTAAATTGACAAGAGGCTCGAGTACTTTATTGTTTCAAAATTTCAAGGTTTTATGACGCTCCAATAAAAAGCTACAAGCATTTGTATGTTGCAAACTTTGATAGGTATAGGATGCATCGTATAGAAGTTCGGGCCATTTGAAGTTTTATCAGTATTTGATTTGGGATTCAAGGGTAGCATAGCTTTGAGCGATAGCTTAATTTGACAAGAGGCTGTAGTACTTTATTGTTACAAAATTTCAAGGTTTTATGACGCTCCAGTAAAAAGTTACAAGCATTTGTATGTTGCAACCTCTGATAGGAGAAGGACGCGCCGTATAGAAGTTAGGGCCACTTGAAGTTTTATCAGTAGTTGATTTGGGACTCAAGGGTAGCATAGCTTTGAGCGATAGCTTACATTGACAAAAGGCTCGAGCACTTTATTGTTACAATATGTCAAGGTTTCATGACGCTCCAGTTAAATGTTCCAAGCATTTGTATGTTGCAATTCTTGATAGGTGTAGGACGTACCGTATGGAAGTTAGGGCCATTTGAAGTTTTATCAGTGTTTGATTTGAGACTCAAGGGTAGCGTAGCTTTGAGCGATAGCTTAAATTGACAAGAGGCTCGAGTACTTTATTGCTACAAAATTTCCAGGTTTTATGACGCTCCAGAAAAAGGTTACAAGCATTTGTATGTTGCAAACTTTGATAGGTTTAGGACGTACCGTGTAGAAGTTAGGGCCATTTGAAGTTTTATCAGTATTTGATTTGGGACTCAAGGGTAGCAAAGCTATGAGCGATAGCTTAAATTGAAAAGAGGCTGTAGTACTTTATTGTTACAAAATTTCAAGGTTTTATGACGCTCCAGTGAAAAGTTACAAGCATTTGAATGTTGCAACCTCTGATAGGAGAAGGACGCGCCGTATAGAAGTTAGGGCCATTTGAAGTTTTATCAGTGGTTGATTTGGGACTCAAGGGTAGCATAGCTTTGAGCGATAGCTTAACCCTTATGTCAACGGCAGAACTTCTTTACGCACGTCAACATCAACTCAACCGGGTATGTACATACGTTTTGTATGGGGAATGTCATGCCGTTAGCATATAAATGCTAATATCTAACTCGTTTGTTGGAATTTCTTTTGTCTCTCCATTTCCCGCCATTCTGCATATTTTTTTATTTTGTTAGAAAGAGACAAAAGGTTCAAAACCAGTTTTACCCTTGCAGGTAGTCATTGTACATACTTTTTTTATGGGAAATTGCATGCCGAGAAATGGCGGGAAATGGAGAGACAAAAGAAATTTGCAGAAATTTCATTCTTTGTAGTTTCGTCGGCAAATTTAGTTTACATTTGTGATTGGGAGTGAAAAGACGTTTTTGTTAATTTTGTAGAAATAAAAAAATAAAATAAAAGTGAAATGGCAGATGGTGAATGGCTTACTCCACGACAACTAAGTGCACTTTCGTACGAAGAACAGCAAGCATATATTCGTCAAACGCTTGAAGAGAGCCAGGAAGCAATAAGTGACCACGATTCAATAGTTGATGACGAGGCTTTAGATGAATGTGTAGGTGATATTGGTGTCGATGACTCATACTTTGAAGAGCCCACGTTACCAGAATATGACACAGAGGACGACAGTGATTCTGATGAAGAACTTGAAGATGCGCCAATTGAAACTGGGGAATATTTTACTGCCAGAGATGGTAATGTTTGGTCTTCGATACAACCACAACCTGTTAGATTCCGTACGCACAACATTCTAAGAAGTGCACAATCTGGACCAGTACGGGCAACGCAAGGTTTGACCATTGCAGAAACTTTCAAATTGATAATGTCAGGCGAAATATGCGACATAATTATTCGTGAATCAAATCGAAAGGCAAGGCAATTCTTTGATGATGGCAATACAAAACATCCAACAAGAGAACCCAGATCATGGATTCCCATAACAGAAAGTGAATTTGATGCATATTTGGGCGTACTTTTGCTAAGTGGTGTTACACATTCCGGTTACGCGCATACGAAAGATTTGTGGAAAACTAAATCACATCCATTATATCGTGCTGCAATGAGTATACGACGATTTTGGGCCGCTTTATTCGTTTTGATAATGGAAACACACGCCAGCAACGCAAACAAACTGACAAAGCAGCAGCAATATCGGATGTTTTTTTGATGCTAAACAGCTGTCTTCGTAGATATTACGTGGCAGGAGCCAACGTCACAGTAGATGAACAATTGTATGCTTATCGTGGTGGAACTGGTTTCACGCAATACATACCATCAAAACCTGCCAAATATGGGATAAAAGTGTGGTGGGTGTGCGACTCCATTTCGTCCTATCCATTGCAGGTACTATCAATATTGTTGAAAATATAAATACCTAAATTGAATTTAATTTTTCAATGCAGGGACAAATCTATACAGGAATGGCACCGTCTAGTGAACGTGAAAAAAACGTTGGTGAAAGAATAGTAAAAGATTTATGTGTCAACCTTTTTGGTGGAAGTGGAAGAAATATTGTATGTGACAACTTTTTCACTAGCTACAACTTGGCAAAATGTTTGATGATAGACAATAATTTATCTATATTGGGTACTTGCAACAAAAGGCGTACATTCGTGCCAGCAGCATTTGCCAACCCCAAAGGATGTGAGGCTGAATCATAAATGTTTGGGTTCTATAATCACGTTACGATGTGCTCGTACGTGCCCAAGAAAAACAAGGCGGTTGTAATATTGTCTACTTCTCATTATACGAGAGAAACGGCCGGTCCTAAGAAGAAGCCATTGCTTATATTGGACTACAACAAAACCAAAGGTGGAGTTGATAACATGGACATGTGCTTGTCAGAATATAGTACCAAGCGGCGCACAAATGGATGGCCTTTGGCTTTCTTTTATAATATTGTGGACGTTGCTGCGTTTGCTGCATACATAATATACGTTGACAACAACACTCACCTGAAATCATATACAAGCCGCCGTAGGATGTTTCTCCAAGAGCTAAGCGAGCAACTATGCAAGCCAGAAATAGAGAGAAGGGCGAATGACAGCAGAATATCCAGAGTTTTTTCAACGCGCAACGCCATCGAAGCCATGATGGGTAGGCCCATCCGAGCCGTGGATGCTGGAGCACATGAAGCGGAGGAGCGTGATAGTACGGGACGCCTAAAAGTAAAGGGGAATTGCTACATCTGCTCCAAACGACGCCCTACTCGTAAAGCATGCACATTATGCAAGAAACCAGTGTGCGCAGAGCATTCCAAAGACTTGCCGCAATGCGATAGATGTAATTGAATTTCAATAATTTTAAATTTTTTCGTCGTTTTTTTAAATATTTTTTTCATAAGTATTTTTTAGTTTATAATAATTTTCATACCATAAGTATTTTTTTCACTCAAAAGAAACTATACATTTCAAAAATATCATCATATTTGCATGCGTTTTACTATACATAGCCCATATACCCAGGTATGTATGCTGTTGACGTAAGGGTGCAACTTTGTAAATGGGCTTTATCTACCAAACGGATGACCCAATCCTAACCAAAGTTAAGACTATTGCGTAAAACAGTTTTCGCTAGGATATCACGAAATTTCAAGTCGATCCAATTATCCAGTGCAGAGCTACAGCGTTTTGAAAACGATAAACATACCAAGGTATGTTGCCGTTGGCATAAGGGTTAAATTGACAAAAGGCTCGAGCACTTTATTGTTACAACATGTCAAGGTTTCATGACGCTCCAGTAAAATGTTACAAGCATTTGTATGTTGCAACCTTTGATAGGTGTAGGACGTACCGCATAGAAGTTAGGGCCATTTGAAGTTTTATCAGTGTTTGATTTGGGACTCCATGGCTGCATAGCTTTGAGCGATAGCTTAAATTGACAAGAGGCTAGAGTACTTTATTGTTACATAATTTCAAGGTTTTATGACGCTCCAGTAAAAAGTTACAAGCATTTGTATGTTGCAAACCTTGATAGGTATAGGACGTACCGTATAGAAGTTAGGGACATTTGAAGTTTTATCAGTGTTTGATTTGGGACTCAAGGGTAGCATAGCTTTGAGCGATAGCTTCAATTGACAAGAGGCTCGACTACTTTATTGTTACAAAATTTCAAGGTTTTATGACGCTCCAGTAAAAGTTACAAGCATTTGTATGTTGCAATTATTGATAGGTGTAGGACGTACAGTATAGAAGTTAGGACCATTTGAAGTTTTATCAGTGTTTGATTTGGGACTCAAGGGTAGCATAGCTTTGAGCGATAGCTTAAATTGACAAGAGGCTCGAGTACTTTATTGTTACAAAATTTCAAGGTTTTATGACGTTCCAGTAAAAACTTACAAGCATTTGTATGTTGCAAACTTTGATAGGTGTAGGACGTACCGTATAGCAGTTAGGACTATTTGAAGTTTTATCAGTATTTCATTTGGGACTCAAGGGTAGCAAAGCTATGAGCGATAGCTTAAACTGAAAAGAGGCTGTAGTACTTTATTGTTACAAAATTTCAAGGTTTTATGACGCTCCAGTAAAAAGTTACAAGCATTTGTATGTTGCAACCTCTGATAGGAGAAGGACGCGCTGTATAGAAGTTAGGGCCATTTGAAGTTTTATCAGTGGTTGATTTGGGACTCAAGGGTAGCATAGCTTTGAGCGATAGCTTAACCCTTATGTCAACGGCAGAACTTCTTTACGCACGTCAACATCAACTCAACCGGGTATGTACATACGTTTTGTATGGGGAATGTCATGCCGTTAGCATATAAATGCTAATATCTAACTCGTTTGCATATTTTTTTATTTTGTTAGAAAGAGACAAAAGGTTCAAAACCAGTTTTACCCTTGCAGGTAGTCATTGTACATACTTTTTTTATGGGAAATTGCATGCCGAGAAATGGCGGGAAATGGAGAGACAAAAGAAATTTGCAGAAATTTCATTCTTTGTAGTTTCGTCGGCAAATTTAGTTTACATTTGTGATTGGGAGTGAAAAGACGTTTTTGTTAATTTTGTAGAAATAAAAAAATAAAATAAAAGTGAAATGGCAGATGGTGAATGGCTTACTCCACGACAACTAAGTGCACTTTCGTACGAAGAACAGCAAGCATATATTCGTCAAACGCTTGAAGAGAGCCAGGAAGCAATAAGTGACCACGATTCAATAGTTGATGACGAGGCTTTCGATGAATGTGTAGGTGATATTGGTGTCGATGACTCATACTTTGAAGAGCCCACGTTACCAGAATATGACACAGAGGACGACAGTGATTCTGATGAAGAACTTGAAGATGCGCCAATTGAAACTGGGGAATATTTTACTGCCAGAGATGGTAATGTTTGGTCTTCGATACAACCACAACCTGTTAGATTCCGTACGCACAACATTCTAAGAAGTGCACAATCTGGACCAGTACGGGCAACGCAAGGTTTGACCATTGCAGAAACTTTCAAATTGATAATGTCAGGCGAAATATGCGACATAATTATTCGTGAATCAAATCGAAAGGCAAGGCAATTCTTTGATGATGGCAATACAAAACATCCAACAAGAGAACCCAGATCATGGATTCCCATAACAGAAAGTGAATTTGATGCATATTTGGGCGTACTTTTGCTAAGTGGTGTTACACATTCCGGTTACGCGCATACGAAAGATTTGTGGAAAACTAAATCACATCCATTATATCGTGCTGCAATGAGTATACGACGATTTTGGGCAATTAGCCGCTTTATTCGTTTTGATAATGGAAACACACGCCAGCAACGCAAACAAACTGACAAAGCAGCAGCAATATCGGATGTTTTTTTGATGCTAAACAGCTGTCTTCGTAGATATTACGTGGCAGGAGCCAACGTCACAGTAGATGAACAATTGTATGCTTATCGTGGTGGAACTGGTTTCACGCAATACATACTATCAAAACCTGCCAAATATGGGATAAAAGTGTGGTGGGTGTGCGACTCCATTTCGTCCTATCCATTGCAGGTACTATCAATATTGTTGAAAATATAAATACCTAAATTGAATTTAATTTTTCAATGCAGGGACAAATCTATACAGGAATGGCACCGTCTAGTGAACGTGAAAAAAACGTTGGTGAAAGAATAGTAAAAGATTTATGTGTCAACCTTTTTGGTGGAAGTGGCAGAAATATTGTATGTGACAACTTTTTCACTAGCTACAACTTGGCAAAATGTTTGATGATAGACAATAATTTATCTATATTGGGTACTTGCAACAAAAGGCGTACATTCGTGCCAGCAGCATTTGCCAACCCCAAAGGACGTGAGGCTGAATCATCAATGTTTGGGTTCTATAATCACGTTACGATGTGCTCGTACGTGCCCAAGAAATACAATGCGGTTGTCTACTTCTCATTATACAAGAGAAACGGCCGGTCCTAAGAAGAAGCCATTGCTTATATTGGACTACAACAAAACCAAAGGTGGAGTTGATAACATGGACATGTGCTTGTCAGAATATAGTACCAAGCGGCGCACAAATGGATGGCCTTTGGCTTTCTTTTATAATATTGTGGACGTTGCTGCGTTTGCTGCATACATAATATACGTTGACAACAACACTCACCTGAAATCATATACAAGCCGCCGTAGGATGTTTCTCCAAGAGCTAAGCGAGCAACTATGCAGGCCAGAAATAGAGAGAAGGGCGAATGACAGCAGAATATCCAGAGTTTTTTCAACGCGCAACGCCATCGAAGCCATGATGGGTAGGCCCATCCGAGCCGTGGATGCTGGAGCACATGAAGCGGAGGAGCGTGATAGTACGGGACGCCTAAAAGTAAAGGGGAATTGCTACATCTGCTCCAAACGACGCCCTACTCGTAAAGCATGCACATTATGCAAGAAACCAGTGTGCGCAGAGCATTCCAAAGACTTGCCGCAATGCGATAGATGTAATTGAATTTCAATAATTTAAAATTTTTTCGTCGTTTTTTTTAATATTTTTTTCATAAGTATTTTTTAGTTTATAATAATTTTTATGCCATAAGTATTTTTTTCACTCAAAAGAAACTATACTTTTCAAAAATATCATCATCTTTTCATGCGTTTTACTATACATAGCCCATATACCCAGGTATGTATGCTGTTGACGTAAGGGTGCAACCATGTAAATGGGCTTTATCTACTAAACGGATGACCCAATCCTAACCAAAGTTAAGACTATTGCGTAAAACAGTTTTCGCTAGGATATCACGAAATTTCAAGTCGATCCAAATATCCAGTGCAGAGCTACAGCGTTTTGAAAACGCTAAACATACCCAGGTATGTTGCCGTTGACATAAGGGTTAAATTGACAAAAGGCTCGAGCACTTTATTGTTACAACATGTCAAGGTTTCATGACGCTCCAGTAAAATGTTACAAGCATTTGTATGTTGCAACCTTTGATAGGTGTAGGACGTACCGCATAGAAGTTAGGGCCATTTGAAGTTTTATCAGTGTTTGATTTGGTTCTCCATGGCTGCATAGCTTTGAGCGATAGCTTAAATTGATAAGAGGCTGGAGTACTTTATTGTTACATAATTTCAAGGTTTTATGACGCTCCAGTAAAAAGTTACAAGCATTTGTATGTTGCAAACTTTGATAGGTATAGGACGTACCGTATAGAAGTTAGGGACATTTGAAGTTTTATCAGTGTTTGATTTGGGACTCAAGGGTAGCATAGCTTTGAGCGATAGCTTCAATTGACAAGAGGCTCGAGTACTTTATTGTTACAAAATTTCAAGGTTTTATGACGCTCCAGTAAAAGTTACAAGCATTTGTATGTTGCAATTATTGATAGGTGTAGGACGTACCGTATAGAAGTTAGGACCATTTGAAGTTTTATCAGTGTTTGATTTGGGACTCAAGGGTAGCATAGCTTTGAGCGGTAGCTTAAATTGACAAGAGGCTCGAGTACTTTATTGTTACAAAATTTCAAAGTTTTATGACGTTCCAGAAAAAAGTTACAAGCATTTGTATGTTGCAAACTTTGATAGGTGTAGGACGTACCGTATAGCAGTTAGGACTATTTGAAGTTTTATCAGTATTTGATTTGGGACTCAAGGGTAGCAAAGCTATGAGCGATAGCTTAAATTGAAAAGAGGCTGTAGTACTTTATTGTTACAAAATTTCAAGGTTTTATGACGCTCCAGTAAAAAGTTACAAGCATTTGTATGTTGCAACCTCTGATAGGAGAAGGACGCGCCGAATAGAAGTTAGGGCCATTTGAAGTTTTATCAGTTTTTGATTTGGGACTCAAGGGGAGCATAGCTTTGAGCGATAGCTTAAATTGACAAGAGGCTCGAGTACTTTATTGTTACAAAATATCAAGGTTTTATGACGCTCCCGTAAAAAGTTACAATCATTTGAATGTTACAAACTTTGATTGGTGTAGGACGTACCGTATAGCAGTTAGGACTATTTAAAGTTTTATCAGTGTTTGATTTGGGACTCAAGGGTAGCATAGCTTTGAGCGATAGCTTAAATTGACAAGAGGCTCGAGTACTTTATTGTTACAAAATTTCAAGGTTTTATGACGCTCCCGTAAAAAGTTACAAGCATTTGAATGTTACAAACTTTGATAGGTGTAGGACGTACCATATAGGGGTTGGGGCCATTTGAAGTTTTATCAGTATTTCATTTGGGACTCAAGGGTAGCAAAGCTATGAGCGATTGCTTAAATTGAAAAGAGGCTGTAGTACTTTATTGTTACAAAATTTCAAGGTTTTATGACGCTCCAGTAAAAAGTTACAAGCATTTGTATGTTGCAACCTCTGATAGGAGAAGGACGCGCCGTATAGAAGTTAGGGCCATTTGAAGTTTTATCAGTGGTTGATTTGGGACTCAAGGGTAGCATAGCTTTGAGCGATAGCTTAAATTGACAAAAGACTCGAGCACTTTATTGTTACAATATGTCAAGGTTTTATGACGCTCCTGTAAAAAGTTACAAGCATTTGTATCTTGCAAACCTTGATAGGTGTAGGACGTACCGTATAGAAGTTAGGGACATTTGAAGTTTTATCAGTGTTTCATTTGGGACTCAAGGGTAGCATAGCTTTGAGCGATAGCTTCAATTGACAAGAGGCTCGAGTACTTTATTGTTACAAAATTTCAAGGTTTTATGACGCTCCAGTAAAAGTTACAAGCATTTGTATGTTGCAATTTTTGATAGGTGTAGGACGTACCGTATAGAAGTTAGGGCCATTTGAAGTTTTATCAGTGTTTCATTTGGGACTCAAGGGTAGCAGAGCTTTGAGCGATAGCTTAAATTGACAAGAGGCTCGAGTACTTTATTGTTACAAAATTTCAAGGTTTTATGACGCTCCCGTAAAAAGTGACAAGCATTTGTATGTTGCAAACCTTGATAGGTGTAGGACGTACCGTATAGAAGTTAGGGACATTTGAAGTTTTATCAGTGTTTCATTTGGGACTCAAGGGTAGCATAGCTTTGAGCGATAGCTTCAATTGACAAGAGGCTCGAGTACTTTATTGTTACAAAATTTCAAGGTTTTATGACGCTCCAGTAAAAGTTACAAGCATTTGTATGTTGCAATTTTTGATAGGTGTAGGACGTACCGTATAGAAGTTAGGGCCATTTGAAGTTTTATCAGTGTTTCATTTGGGACTCAAGGGTAGCATAGCTTTGAGCGATAGCTTCAATTGACAAGAGGCTCGAGTACTTTATTGTTACAAAATTTCAAAGTTTTATGACGCCCCAGTAAGAGTTACAGGCATTTGTATGTTGCAAACTTTGATAGGTGTAGGACGTACCGTGTAGAAGTTAGGGCCATTTAAAGTTTTATCAGTGTTTGATTTGGGACTCAAGGGTAGCATAGCTTTGAGCGATAGCTTCAATTGACAAGAGGCTCGAGTACTTTATTGTTACAAAATTTCAAAGTTTTATGACGCTCCAGTAAGAGTTACAGGCATTTGTATGTTGCAAACTTTGATAGGTGTACGACGTACCGTGTAGAAGTTAGGGCCATTTAAAGTTTTATCAGTGTTTGATTTGGGACTCAAGGGTAGCATAGCTTTGAGCGATAGCTTAAATTGACAAGAGGCTCGAGTACTTTATTGTTACAAAATTTCAAGGTTTTATGACACTCCAGTAAAAAGTTACAAGCATTTCTATGTTACAAACTTTGATAGTAAAAAGTTACAAGCATTTGTATGTGGCAAACTTTGATAGGTGTAGGACGTACCGTATAGAAGTTAGGGCCATTTGAAGTCTTATCAGTGTTTGATTTGGGACTCAAGGGTAGCATAGCCTTGAGCGATAGCTTAAATTGACAAGAGGCTCGAGTACTTTATTGTTACAAACTTTCAAGGTTTTATGACGCTCCAGTAAAAAGTTACAAGCATTTGTATGTTGCAAACTTTGATAGGTGTAGGACGTACGGTATAGAAGTTAGGACCATTTGAAGTTTTATCAGTGTTTGATTTGAGACTCAAGGGTAGCATAGCTTTGAGCGATAGCTTAAATTGGCAAGAGGCTCGAGTACTTTATTGCTACAAAATTTCCAGGTTTTATGACGCTCCAGTAGAAGGTTACAAGCATTTGTATGTTGCAAACTTTGATAGATGTAGGACGTACCGTGTAGAAGTTAGGGCCTTTTGAAGTTTTATCAGTATTTGATTTGGGACTCAAGGGTAGCAAAGCTATGAGCGATAGCTCAAATTGAAAAGAGGCTATAGCACTTTATTGTTACAAAATTTCAAGGTTTTATGACGCTCCAGTGAAAAGTTAGAAGCATTTGTATGTTGCAAACTTTGATAGGTGTAGGACGTACCGTATAGAAGTTAGGGCCATTTGAAGTTTTATCAGTGTTTGACTTGGGACTCAAGAGTAGCATAGCTTTGAGCGATAGCTTAAATTGACACGAGGCTCAAGTACTTTATTGTTACAAAATTTCAAGGTTTTATGACGCTCCAGTAAAAAGTTACAAGCATTTGTATGTTGCAAACTTTGATAGGTGTAGGTCGTACCGTATAGAAGTTAGGGCCATTTGAAGTTTTGTCAGTGTTTGATTTGGGACTCAAGGGTAGCATAGCTTTGAGCGATAGCTTAAATTGGCAAGAGGCTCGAGTACTTTATTGTTACAAAATTTCAAGGTTTTATGACGCTCCAGTAAAAAGTTACAAGCATTTGTATGTTGCAAACTTTGATAGGTGTAGGACGTACCGTATAGAAGTTAGGGCCATTTGAAGATTTATCAGTGTTTGATTTGGGACTCAAGGGTAGCATAGCTTTGAGCGATAGCTTAAATTGACAAGAGGCTCGAGTACTTTATTGTTACAAAATTTCAAGGTTTTATGACGCTCCCGTAAAAAGTTACAAGCATTTGAATGTTACAAACTTTGATAGGTGTAGGACGTACCATATAGGGGTTGGGGCCATTTGAAGTTTTATCAGTATTTCATTTGGGACTCAAGGGTAGCAAAGCTATGAGCGATAGCTTAAATTGAAAAGAGGCTGTAGTACTTTATTGTTACAAAATTTCAAGGTTTTATGACGCTCCAGTAAAAAGTTACAAGCATTTGTATGTTGCAACCTCTGATAGGAGAAGGACGCGCCGTATAGAAGTTAGGGCCATTTGAAGTTTTATCAGTGGTTGATTTGGGACTCAAGGGTAGCATAGCTTTGAGCGATAGCTTAAATTGACAAAAGACTCGAGCACTTTATTGTTACAATATGTCAAGGTTTTATGACGCTCCTGTAAAAAGTTACAAGCATTTGTATCTTGCAAACCTTGATAGGTGTAGGACGTACCGTATAGAAGTTAGGGACATTTGAAGTTTTATCAGTGTTTCATTTGGGACTCAAGGGTAGCATAGCTTTGAGCGATAGCTTCAATTGACAAGAGGCTCGAGTACTTTATTGTTACAAAATTTCAAGGTTTTATGACGCTCCAGTAAAAGTTACAAGCATTTGTATGTTGCAATTTTTGATAGGTGTAGGACGTACCGTATAGAAGTTAGGGCCATTTGAAGTTTTATCAGTGTTTGATTTGGGACTCAAGGGTAGCAGAGCTTTGAGCGATAGCTTAAATTGACAAGAGGCTCGAGTACTTTATTGTTACAAAATTTCAAGGTTTTATGACGCTCCCGTAAAAAGTGACAAGCATTTGTATGTTGCAAACTTTGATAGGTGTACGACGTACCGTGTAGAAGTTAGGGCCATTTAAAGTTTTATCAGTGTTTGATTTGGGACTCAAGGGTAGCATAGCTTTGAGCGATAGCTTAAATTGACAAGAGGCTCGAGTACTTTATTGTTACAAAATTTCAAGGTTTTATGACACTCCAGTAAAAAGTTACAAGCATTTCTATGTTACAAACTTTGATAGTAAAAACTTACAAGCATTTGTATGTGGCAAACTTTGATAGGTGTAGGACGTACCGTATAGAAGTTAGGGCCATTTGAAGTCTTATCAGTGTTTGATTTGGGACTCAAGGGTAGCATAGCCTTGAGCGATAGCTTAAATTGACAAGAGGCTCGAGTACTTTATTGTTACAAACTTTCAAGGTTTTATGACGCTCCAGTAAAAAGTTACAAGCATTTGTATGTTGCAAACTTTGATAGGTGTAGGACGTACGGTATAGAAGTTAGGACCATTTGAAGTTTTATCAGTGTTTGTTTTGAGACTCAAGGGTAGCATAGCTTTGAGCGATAGCTTAAATTGGCAAGAGGCTCGAGTACTTTATTGCTACAAAATTTCCAGGTTTTATGACGCTCCAGTAGAAGGTTACAAGCATTTGTATGTTGCAAACTTTGATAGATGTAGGACGTACCGTGTAGAAGTTAGGGCCTTTTGAAGTTTTATCAGTATTTGATTTGGGACTCAAGGGTAGCAAAGCTATGAGCGATAGCTCAAACTGAAAAGAGGCTATAGCACTTTATTGTTACAAAATTTCAAGGTTTTATGACGCTCCAGTGAAAAGTTAGAAGCATTTGTATGTTGCAAACTTTGATAGGTGTAGGACGTACCGTATAGAAGTTAGGGCCATTTGAAGTTTTATCAGTGTTTGACTTGGGACTCAAGAGTAGCATAGCTTTGAGCGATAGCTTAAATTGACACGAGGGTCAAGTACTTTATTGTTACAAAATTTCAAGGTTTTATGACGCTCCAGTAAAAAGTTACAAGCATTTGTATGTTGCAAACTTTGATAGGTGTAGGTCGTACCGTATAGAAGTTAGGGCCATTTGAAGTTTTGTCAGTGTTTGATTTGGGACTCAAGGGTAGCATAGCTTTGAGCGATAGCTTAAATTGGCAAGAGGCTCGAGTACTTTATTGTTACAAAATTTCAAGGTTTTATGACGCTCCAGTAAAAAGTTACAAGCATTTGTATGTTGCAAACTTTGATAGGTGTAGGACGTACCGTATAGAAGTTAGGGCCATTTGAAGTTTTATCAGTGTTTGATTTGGGACTCAAGGGTAGCATAGCTTTGAGCGATAGCTCAAATTGACAAGAGGGTCGAGTACTTTATTGTTACAAAATTTCAAGGTTTTATGACGCTCCAGTAAAAGGTTACAAGCATTTGTATGTTGCAAACTTTGATAGGTGTAGGACGAACCGTATAGAAGTTAGGGCCATTGGAAGTTTTATCAGTGTTTGATTTGGGACTCAAGGGTAGCATAGCTTTGAGCGATAGCTTAAATTGACAAGAGGCTCGAGTACTTTATTGTTACAAAATTTCAATGTTTTATGACGCTCCCGTAAAAAGTGACAAGCATTTGTATGTTGCAATTTTTGATAGGTGTAGGACGTACCGTATAGAAGTTAGGGCCATTTGAAGTTTTATCAGTGTTTGATTTGGGACTCAAGGGTAGCGTAGCTTTGAGCGATAGCTTCAATTGACAAGAGGCTCGAGTACTTTATTGTTACAAAATTTCAAAGTTTTATGACGCTCCAGTAAGAGTTACAAGCATTTGTATGTTGCAAACTTTGATAGGTGTAGGACGTACCGTGTAGAAGTTAGGGCCATTTAAATTTTTATCAGTATTTGATTTGGGACTCAAGGGTAGCATAGCTTTGAGCGATAGCTTAAATTGACAAGAGGCTCGAATACTTTATTGTTACAAAATTTCAAGGTTTTATGATACTCCAGTAAAAAGTTACAAGCATTTCTATGTTGCAAACTTTGATAGTAAAAAGTTACAAGCATTTGTATGTGGCAAACTTTGATAGGTGTAGGACGTACCATATAGAAGTTAGGGCCATTTGAAGTCTTATCAGTGTTTGATTTGTGACTCAAGGGTAGCATAGCTTTGAGCGATAGCTTAAATTGACAAGAGGCTCGAGTACTTTGCTCTTACAAAATTTCAAGTTTTTATGACGCGCCAGTAAAAAGTTACAAGCATTTGTATGTTGCAAACTTTGATAGGTGTAGGACGTACGGTATAAAAGTTAGGACCATTTGAAGTTTTATCAGTGTTTGATTTGAGACTCAAGGGTAGCATAGCTTTGAGCGATAGCTTAAATTGAGAAGAGGCTCGAGTACTTTATTGCTACAAAATTTCCAGGTTTTATGACGCTCCAGTAAAAGGTTATAAGCATTTGTATGTTTCAAACTTTGATAGGTGTAGGACGTACCGTGTAGAAGTTAGGGCCATTTGAAGTTTTATCAGTATTTGATTTGGGACTAAAGGGTAGCAAAGCTATGAGCGATAGCTTAAATTGAAAAGAGGCTATAGTACTTTATTGTTACAAAATTTCAAGGTTTTATGACGCTCCAGTGAAAAGTTACAAGCATTTGTATGTTGCAAACTTTGATAGGTGTAGGACGTACCGTATAGAAGTTTGGGCCATTTGAAGTTTTATCAGTGTTTGAATTGGGACTCAAGTGTAGCATAGCTTTGAGCGATAGCTTAAATTAACACGAGGCTCAAGTACATTATTGTTACAAAATTTCAAGGTTTTATGACGCTCCAGTAAAAAGTTACAATCATTTGTATGTTGCCAACTTTGATAGGTGTAGGTCGTACC